>JARPMR010000016.1:17935797-18320797 GCA_029955525.1 Oeneis ivallda | reverse complement strand
GCATCTTGGGTACTATGCCACACTGCGGTGGCTTGGATGGGGTTTTAGATTTTAATTAGTTTTTATTTTAGTTTTAATTTATTATTATTTATAATTTATAATATTTGGTAAAAAATTAAAAACAAATGACACTTGTTATTATATATTTTTATAAATCATTGTAAACAAAATAAAGGTGTTAAGATAATTTTGTAAAGTAGTTTTTTTATTTTTATCGATTAAAAAATCATGATAAAAATGTATACCCGAATAATTATTTTCTTTATACCTGGAATAGAACTTGAAATTAATATTTTTATGATGAGGAACTTCGTTCCTATCTGGTGTCCCACAATACCACACGACTTTTTTTCGAGATAGGCTTGCGCTTGACGACAATCAATGCTGAAAAGCACTGATGAGGTCTAGGTTGGAGCGCGCTTGCCTAGAAAATGCCTGTTCACTCTTGCCTTTAAGGTACTCAAATTATTCGTGGCCGGAATCACAGACGCCGGAAGTGCGCTCCTTATCTACCTTAACGGTTCGTAGAAACGTTGAACTAAAACATTTCGATTTTCGTGCGAGTACGTTAGATTTTAACCACGTAAGGGTGCCAACGCACACGATGCCTCGAAGTTCTGTCGTTGAGCGGTGAAGGGTAAGGGCGCACAAGGTTGTGAAGTTCCTGAGCGCACTCTCCAAAGAACTATAGTTAATTAAATTTAGAATACAAACTTTACCGTTTTCTTTACGCTTAAGTTAAACGTTTCTTAGAACTGCTGCGAGGTATGGGCCGTTGTCCACCCAAGGCGTCGCTGTTGACAGGCATTTTTATAGTAGGTACCTACCATGTTTTATAATTTTATTTATGAATGAACTTGAATATAACGATAGTATGTGAACCTCTAAAATATTTGAAAGGTTGAACTACTTATACTCGTAACTAAAGTCAAGATTTTAAAAGTTCAGAAAGAGTTAGGTATCAGTAAAATTACAAAATTGTTTCATGCCTGCTCTTCACGTAGGCCAACATTGTGGCGAATGGTTATGGCCAATACCTACGGCAATCATGTACAGCGGGTGTTTGTGCTTATTTTGGTATGAATTTATTTATTTATTTATTTATTGGAATGATGGCCCACAAGTTGGCGCAAGATCCATTTGGTATCGGTTTTTTAACTTTTAACAAAGATCAAAGGGTTGTGGCAGAGTTATGGCCGCCACGTCCACACGTTGGGCGCGCGTTTAGTTTCCTCCGAGCTCCCAGTAAGATTGAGCGCACCTGATTTAACTCTGATTTAACTTTTCGTATACACATTCACGTAGTTGCGGTATGCTGTTAATAAATAAACCGCAGCAGCCGTTAGCGTCTCAATATCCATTTTAATAAATTCGTCCGCACATTGGCCTGAACGGAAGCAAACTGAACGACCTGCCAACGTATGGACGCCATCACAAACTATTGGCTACCTTTACCACAATATTCGCTGCAATGTTGGCCAACGTGAAGAGCAGGCTAGGATCGGTAGCTTAGGTAGGTGCGAAGTGGCGCACCCACTGCCAATCCTAAATCTATTGTTCGTTTGTTAACATGATAACTTTGTGTCAAGGTAAAATTTTCAAAAAAGGAGAAGCTCCTCAATTTGTCGGAATCTTTATTAATATTTTTTTATGTATGTTCATCGATTATATAATCGAAGACGCCTGAACTGATTTGGAAAATTCTTTTTTTGGAAGAATATTATATAATATAACTTCCCAGGTGGTCCCATTAAAATTTTATCGAAATCTGTCGAGCGGTTTTTAAAAATCAACAATCATACTAATATTCTAAATGCGAAAGTGTGTTTGTTGGTTTGTCCTTCAATCACGCCGCAACAGAGCTACGGATCGACGTAATTTTTGCATGGGTATAGTTGATGACCTGGAGAGTGACATAGGCTACTTTTCTTCCCGGAAAATCAAAGAGTTCCCAAAGAGATGTACAAAGAATACATATTATAAATGCAAAAGCGTATTTGTTTGTTGGTTTGTCCGTCAATCACGCTGCAACACAGCTATTGACAAAGAGTTTCTGCGGGACTGTAAAAACTAAATAAACGCAGACGAAGTCGCGGGCATTAGCTAGTAAATTATATAGGTACTTTGCAGTTGAGCGGGTGTTTGAAGTCGATTTTAATAAAGAATTTTTTATATTAAATTTTGAACTACAAGCATTCTTTCTACGAGTATACAAAACTGAATGAATGGAGACTTGAGTTAGTACTCCACGAAATAGTACAAGGGGACTAAATTCAAAGGCCATCTAGAGTATACACTTGCGCTGTGCGGTGTCTATATACGCGCATGCGCGAAAACAATGGAGTGAAACAAATGACAGTTTTGACTGCAGTACCGGTGAGGTTATTTCCTGTATGTTGTTTGTGTCGAAAAACAAATAACACAAACCCTCACGAAAACCAGAACAATTTACTCGACGAAATTGAATTATATACGAGTTTAGATTTTATGGATTTCGAAATCAAACGCGAGAGCTTTGTGCCGATTCGATGAAATTTTAGTTTGGTTAGCTTGTGTTTACATTTTTGCCCGCAAACGTTGTAGTGTTTATTTCATTAGTAATTGTGTACAAAACTGTTTAGTTACTGTGTGTATTTTTATTGGAACATTTATATAAGATCCTACGTGTGAAGCGTTGGATATTGTTTGGTTAAATTACTGTGAAATATTGGTGATAAATGGTGAAAAAGGTAAGTTTTTATTAACTTAGATGCTGATGCCCATGACTTGGTTCGCATAAATTAAGAATCCCCTGGGAACTCCTTGATAGTCAAGGGTGAAAAGTCCTTACCTATCCTTATTCTTGATTTTCATGATGCAAGCAATTCTAAGGTCGTGGACAAACCTGTGTTTTTACTTTCGGATTTACATAAATTAGTAATGAATTGAATTGCAACAAAGTTGCTAACGGAAAATAAATTCAAAATATTCAAAATCATTTATTTCATGTAGGCCAACTTGTGGCTCTTAGTCAGGAATCTACCACCCCGGTTTGGAATGCTGATTCTGCTGAGAAGAGCCAGCAAGAAACTCAGCATTTGCTCTTTTCAAAACAAAAATTTTACAAAATGTTACAAATTTATCTATCTCGTGGATAGCTGAACCAAAGCCAATTAGAATACCTACAACAGAAATACCTATTTTCCATTTAAATTAACTTTTACAAGTGCTTTCGCGTCTATGAATAATAGAAATGAATCTACCACTGGTTCTTAATGGTACTTACAATTCAATACATGTTAAGATGGGCAGACAGAAAGTAGCCCCATTCCCGCCGTTGGAACCTGTTCACGCATGATACAGCCGTTCGCTCAACCATATTTGAGGGAACGTAACAACCCGCACCAAGTAGGTATTACAAACAATTTTTTTACGGCTTCGGTAGGAGCATAGTACTTCAGAAATGCTATGCTAATGCTATCAGAAAACTTGTTTATAAAATTGTAATGAAAATTTCCACAGTAATCGCAGACACATAATATTTATTATTTTCTAGAATATTATGTCTACGGGATTTCCCTTACAGGTCCAATTCCCCGAAAGTCCAATATGTCTGTTAGGTTCATCTCTTCGAGTCTGTCGAGCCTGTTCCCAGGCCCAATTATAATTACCTATTTATTTATTCTATGAATATGCATTCAATAGCCAGAACCTTTGAACAGAACTATTTTTAGTCTACTTCATGTGTACGAGGATGTTATTAAATATATTATCGTATATTAGCCTTGGCTTAATAAGCTCCAAATTATTAGATACCTACTTGGGTAGTCATCCAAGTAATAATTTGAAGATGATTCATCATCATCGTCACCATCAAAAGTCTCTTTTATAAAGCGGCACAGAACAGGATCTGGTGCCGCATACCTATTTTAGAAGAAACTCCTGGTAATAAAACTCGGATGCTCTTCTCTCCGTGGGCGTATAATTTCTGTTCCAATTATTTATGACATTTAGGTTTAAAACTTGTCAGACGTAGAACCAGACGCACACAAAAGAGGCGGGAAAACCAGCAGAGCAATGATTGCTCCCCGCTTCTTTTAACGGACTTCAAAAAAGGAGGAGGATTCATCGGATTCGACAATTCGTCGGAATCTTTTTTATTTTTTTTTATCTATGTTCACCTATTACTCGAAGAATCGATTTGGAAAATTCTTTTTTGTTTCAAAGGGTATATTCCCAGGTGGTCCCATTGAAATATTATCGAGCGGTTTTAAAAATATCAACAATAAATTATATGACGACCTCCCTGGCGCAGTGGTGAGCGCTGTTGTCTTATAACTGGGAAGATCCCGGGTTCGATTCCTGGTGGGGTCAATTTGGGAATTTATAATTTCTGAATTGTCTCTGGTCTGGTCTGGTGGGAGGCTTTAGCCGTGGCTAGTTACCACCCTACCGTCAACGACGTGCCGCCAAGCGATTTAGCGTTCCGGCACGATGGCGTGTAGAAACCAATTAGGGGTATGGGTTGAATGTTCACTGCCATACCCCTTCCAAGTTAGCCCGCTACCATCTTAGACTGCATCGTCACTTACCATCAGGTGAGATCGCAGTCAAGGACTAACTTGTCATCTAATAAAAAAAAATATATACTTTGTACGGGCGCGGGCGTTAAAAGACGGTTTTTTAAAAACAGTTTTTTTATTAAATTATTTCATAGCAGTTTGTCAAAGTTTGAAGATAGATATCTACAAGGTGACGTATCGCTATGATTGGTGTTCAAAGTCGGTTTTTTAAAAATAATTTTTGATATTAAAATATCGATTGAAGTATTATTTAGATTTTGAAATTATTGTTTCTGTGGCAATGCCCATTAAGCCACATTAAGGGCCTGTTTCATCATCTCAAAGGTAAACTTGAACTGTTCAATAAAGATGACGTTTTGACAATTTTTGTATGGGCAATCTGTCAAAACAATATCAAATTTATTTGTCAGTTAAAGTTACCTTGAAGGTGGTAAAACAGGCCCTTAACAATTTTGCAAATTACATCAAACCTAACACTATTATGTTCAGCAACTCTCTTAAGATCATCCATTTATTTATAATGTGGGGCTGGATTCCTTTATTAGCCCAACTTTAATAGTAATTCTATTAAGATACAAATCAGCAAACATATTGTACCGTTATATTGCCCATAAAGTATTTCAGACGCTAATATAATATTATTATAGAACGTGCTTTATTTGTGAACGTGATTACGGAAAATAGGTATCATCATCATTATCAACATCAGCAACCCATCAACGGCTCACTACTGAGCGCAGGTCGCCTCTCAGAGAAGGCCACCATGGGCCAGCCAATGCGAATTGGCAGACTTCACACACTTTCGAAAACATTATGAAAAACTCTCAGGTGTGCAGGTTTCCTCACGATGTTTTCCTTCACCGTTAAAGAATGTGATATTTAATTTCTTAAACGCACATAAAGCTTTTAAATAAAAAAAAACCCTCATTCAAATCGGTCCATCCATTCGGGCCCTGCGATGTCTCACACAATCAGATAAACAGATAGATAGATAAACAGATTTTTTCCGTTGGCAGATAATAAATCGCGGAAATAATACAGCGATACCGCAACCGACCGTGGGGTATCGCTCCTAGTAGATTTTTCACCGTTTCCGCACTTGCCTGGCCATTAAGCTCTCAAAGTACGTACACTCGCTATCCAGCTGTATGATTATTAATCTGTGAACAACCACGTCCCCTAATTATCCATTGTTTTCTGGCCCCCATTTGAGCCGAAGGTCTTTAACGGCGAATACCTCAAACAACCCCCGGAGGATATAATTCAATGGAATTTTAATTAGGGACAAACAATATTTTGGGGGACAAGAAATTGCTTGTGGTTGGCCAATATTTTGGTCGTTGAAATTGTAATTTAGGTACCAATTTGTATTGTTATGTTTAAGAGCGAACTGTTCCACGAATAAGCGGAGATAATATTTCTTACTACGAGTTTAACAATAAACGATAACTTAGGGTCACCTTTACGCGTAGACAAAGATTTACTATAATATAGCTTACGTCGACAATAAATCTAAATATAGGTAAAACAAAGTCGGGTTAGTTACGTCATTTATAACTCAAGAACGGCTGGACCGATCTTTATTATCTTTGATTTGTTAGATGTGTCTCTGCCCCGAATAGCACAGAATAAGTAATAATATAAAATATCTGAAAAAATCAGTAAAAAAATTTACGAAGAAAATTTCTTTCGTTTCATTCAAATCATTTCTTCATCCATTTTGCATGGAACGGCTTTTACTGATTTTGATGAAGGACAAGATTAACGCCAGAAAAACAGTAACCGAACACACGCGAACAAAGTCGTAGGCAAAAGCTATTTATTATAATAAAAGCAAAGGACTGTAATAGTACAAGACTGTAAACTTAACAAGAACTGTAACAAAAAAACTAGCTAGCAAAATTATACAACATCCAGAGCGTTTAGTTCATGACGTATGCCAGTATGAAACCTAAAACTCTTTAATTTTATTAATGGCATGGCAAACGGTACAAAATGGGCACCCAAGATGAAGGGATGGCGAGGAGACTAAATGTCTCCTCGCCATCCCTTCATTCTCTCGATCTCGAATTATCTCGCAAGAGTATAAGAAAACCGATTCCAATTACCATACCGCAATAGCTTCAGGATAGGCATAACGTCGTAAACGTCTTGTTTTCATGAAGCATTGTTGCCAAAAGCTATAAATAATGCGGGGCCTCCTCCAAAGGTTTTTGCATGCGGGACGGGCGAACGAGCTTTGAGACCCGACCGTTTTGTTCGGTTTTAATTACAAATTATGAATTCTGCTCACGAATCAACTATAAAGCCATCATAAAATACCATAAAAGCTTTTCCTACGCGCGACAGGCGTAAAAAATTGAAAAATCGTTCCGGCCCGTTTAATCTTTTTCACGTTAGCGTTTTTTTTTCTATTCGCGAAGTAGAAATTACCTAGGCTTGTTATCTTTCTGCGTTGGATGCTATTATACCGATAGCTACCTATGAGTTTGTAATTTTCTTTTATCGCTTGATAGCGATGTCACCTAACCTTAGGAATAATGCAGTTGGAATCTAAGGTACGAAAAATAGAAAACTTCAAGCGCTAAATCAAGAGACTGAGTAGAGACTAAGCAGAACTGGCAAGAAACAACCTGAAAGTTTTGACGGCTATGACGGCTGAAACTATGAAATGCCCAATTCTAGTAGAACCTTGACGCTTACCTTGGATGAGAAAGGAGAATTTAACTTCGTGTCAAACATTGGTAATATTGTTAAAAAAGTTGTCGTGAGTCGTTGTCTTTATTTCAACCACAGAATAGGAAATAAAATGATCCCATGTGACATGAATCAGCCTTTAAAAATACATCATAATATCATCATCAGCAATCCATCAATGGCTTACTAATAAGCATAGATAGGTATTTTTTCAGAGAAGAGTTATAGGCCATAGTCTACCACGCTGGCCCAATGCGAATTGGCAGACTTCACACACCTTTGAGAACATTATGGAGAACTCTCAGGTGTGCAGGTGTCCTCAAGATGCTTCCCTTCACTGTTGAAGCATGACGTGATATTTAGCTGCTATCACTTCTGTTTAATAAAACATCTTGGGGGAATTTATTTTATTGAAGTTACTATTATTTTATTGAAGTTACTGGAACTGACATTTCTGCAGTTGCGTATAGTCAATTAGAGTTGTAGACTAATTGGCTTATAGGTATGCGTACTTGGCATCACAAAGTGTAGACCCCTTAACCCAATCTAGTTTCTCGACTTTAAAGTACCCGAGCGTTAAATCGCTTGGCGTTATGGTTTTGTCGATGGAATGGACTATACAAAGCCTAAACTATTTCGAGAATAATCTGAGACAGCTTATAAGGAACTTTTTGTTGATCTATAAGGTAAAGGTATATTTTGTAAAACGATAGGCTTACATTGTAGAGCGATATCACCAGGCCACTTTTGACAGTTTTCAAGAATGTTAGTGATTATGCTAAATTTGTCATCTGATATGAACCTAATAGGGCAGTTTGGTCTCTTGAGAACATTTATAGATTTTATTCATTCAACTCAAAAAATAAATCACCTGGAAAAACGTACACAACAATACACAGTTTTGATACATAGTTTTAGTTTTTATAACGAATTTTGATCACTTAACAATGATTTTCTCTCGTATGGAAAAGCAGATTTATAAAAATTCGGTAGGCTAGAATAAAGTTTTAACAAGACACTAAAAAATTAGTAAATTACTGTTCTTGTTTCTTCGATCTTGGGAATAAGAGCAATGGCAGATGGCAGAAACATGCACAATGCACATGACAGCAATGAACATGATTTTATCGAAGTATGAAAGCATGATTGGATTGTGCTACTATTTTCTGTCAATGTAGGTACATAAAAACTGGACACTGGGCAAGATTTAACAGAAAATGTTTTTCGTGCATCCATTCATCTAGCACCAAATGCGACTTCGTCCAAGGTACTCGACGATTGTCCATAATATCGTCATGATTATCACCAAACAGTCATCGATATTTTAACAAGCATTTAACAAGTGAGTTTTTATTTCTTTTTTTTACAAGTTACAGTTTAATCACATAACCAACACGAACGTTTACATAAATATATACATAGATTTCTTACATAAACTGACTCATTATTTATAAATAATCCTTTCATTAGGAATAGACCTACCCCAGCTTATGCTATAATGCAACGATATAAGAAGTCGGTTAAAAATAAAACTATTCGGTTCGAATTGCATAAACAATATTTTATCATCGGAAAAGTGGGAATAATTTCGGCACTTAAATCGCGTGGATTTTAAATTTTTAATCGCTATTTCCGTGGAATTATATTTCGATTTATATTCATATTGGGCTGAGCCAATCGCATGCACTCGTATGGCGGCACTAAGGGTCTATACAAACGGGCTATTTAACTGCTAGTGCGAGTTCAATTCACACTATGTGTCCTTTACATGTAAAGTTAACCAAAAAAAAATCGATTTTCGATTTTTCACGGAGGGTTCCGTTCTCCAGCAGTAAAAGTAAAACGATAATATATATGTTTTTTTTTAAATTAAATGTTTAACTTTGTTTGTAGAGGTTTATTGTTAATTTCAAAAAAAACTACGCTATATTTTTATATAGCATAGTTTTTTTGAAAACTATGGTTTTGGTTGGTTTTATTTTTCCTGCAAAATATACATAAACCTCTATTGACCATAATTATTTCTGATTTTTCGATTGGTAAACTTCGGACATAAGGGGGGGGGGGGAGAGGGAGGAGATAAGGGATATCGAAAACTAAAGCGTCATGGGTTTCCGTAATAAGTAGTATTTGTAATTTCATTATCTTATCCCTTCCAATGTAAGCGACTGCAATGCCATCAAGCGCGCTACGTAGTGAGAACGCTTACATTTCCTAGTAGTTATTACAGTTTATCGCAACCGCTCTGGACACGCAGCCGTTAATCGTTCTGTTTGGTTCAACCTTAAATAATATTTTACATGCGGCCGATTAAATTACTGGATTTTCAGTGATTACTGGCGGTTGCAAACAAAAACCGAAAGTTTTTGTTTGCATTGTTCACTTTATATACAATGCTCGATTAAGCTGTATCATTTCGTAATAAAGTGGTCCACTTTTTGTTGAGTAATTTTAATTTCAGTACATACGCTTCTACGCTTTACAGATAGCCAAAGTGTCGTACGTCTATCAATCCTTAGAACTATGGCGATGTTATGTATGTTATGTATAGCTATAAATACGACGACTAAATTCTTAGAGCGTAGTCTCTGAAGCCCAAAACGACAAAATGTGACATCTAATACTTTTAAACGAGCAATTATCTCGGAAACGGCTCGAACGATTTTCATGGAATTTAGCATGCACGGGGTTTCGGGGGCGATAAATCGATCTAGCTAGGTTTCATTTTTAGAAAAGGTCGTTTTATCCGTGTTTTCAGGCAATGAAAAATCCCTTACAATATCATTAGAATACGAAGGTAAATTTCGCCATCATATATTAAGTCCCATTAGCTCGGGAAATCGGGCGGTCCCGAAACCACAAGACCCCGGTTCGAGTCCAGACGATTATATTTTCCCCTATACATTTTATTATTATTTTTTAATTTTTTTTAATATATAAGTAATTTTCAAAAAAAAAAAAACATAACCGAGCAGAGCTCGGTCACCCAGATATTAGGAATTGATGAGTGACAGAAACGGCGCTCTATAAGCCGAGGCTGGACGATTGTCTCTTTCTATGGCTCGACGTATAAAATTCACAGTTGGTCTGTACTATTTTTCTACATTTTGAAAGTCAACTTGTCAGCTAACTGGATAGCAACGCCATGATAGTGTTAGCGCTCTCAACAACTTCGCCCATTCACTTTGTTTACACTGCTACGGAGTTTTAACTGAAATTTCATTTTCCCCCCGACATAATCTGATTTTACGCGAGTGTATTTTACGCTAAGTGAAAGTTAGGGGCGAATTAATTTATACAATTTTCAACTTGTGTCGCGTAACCACTTTATTAGAAAAGTCAACTGTTCGTGATCTTATAGTAGGTATATTTAATTGAAAATATAGTTTTCTAAGCTACACATAGGCTAAATTGTTTAAATACTTTAAGGTTCAAGTGAAACGCACGCGATGCATATTTTTTAATACAATGAACTAACGGTGATAGCTTAGTGGTTCGGAAGATTAGGGGTTCGAATCCCAAAGACTCATCTTTAACTTTTCAGAGTTCTGTGCATTTGGAGCAATTGAATTTAAATTACATAATAGTGAATCAACAATATAGAATATAATAGAAATATTTTTTATTCAAATAAACTTTTTACAAGTGCTTTTGAATCGTCGGTGAGTCTACCACTGGAATGCCCTTCCTGCTGCGAAAAACCAGCAAGAAACTCGGCGGTTGCTCTTTTTAAAACAAGTTTACAATACAATAGATACTAAGTATGCTATGTATGCAGTTTCTCCACAATGAGGGGAAGTTCCAAAATGCATCCTACTTAGAATTCAATACATGTTAAGATGGACAGACAAAAAGTAGCTCCATTCCCGCCGGTGGCACCCGTTCACGAGCATGACACATGACCCATCCGTTGCCTCACTCAACCATATTTGATTAACACATAGGCTACATTTTATCCCGGAAAAAGAAGGAGTTCCCGCGGGAATTAAAAAACTTTAATCCACGCCGACAAAGTCTCGGGCATCATCTAGTATTTAAACTAAACAATCACAACAAAAGTCACAAACACAATAATCTCTTGCTATAAAATGTAGGTATGTATGAATCAAGTCCAGTGTTATGTACTTTCCCTAATACCTGCTAGTATTATTCATTATAATAATAAGAACTACTGATTTGCTATATTTTAATTCATAAGCGATTACACATGATACAGTCCAATACAGCTGCTTAAATCAGGATTAAAGTTAGGCCTCATATTATGATCTCAGTTAAATACCGGGAAAACGCCGAAACGACGACGCATCCTAATACAAAATTCAAACCAACCTCTACGAGTAATAAAAGAGGAACACCAAATTGCTAACTAGAAAATTGGATACTCAAAACAGTGCCGCATAATAAAAACTGTACACGACGAGGACGTGCCAACGAATAAAGACAGAATCGGTTTTGGATTACATATAAAACGGCAAGCTTTAGTAGTGCAAGGCTAGATATATAGAAAAACAAGATACACAGTCGATTACTCTACATGAGATGATGACGTAAAAAGAACAGTTGAACTGGTTGAACGTCATCATTAGCAACCCATCAACGCTCACTACTGAGCGTAGGTCTCCTCTCAGAGAATTTTGCAATACAGTTAACATCAATTGTGAGTTAATTTGTTTCAGCTACTCTAACTAATGGAACTATTAGAACGCTGCCAATTTCATTAATACCCCAGCGTAATTTATCTTCTAATTGTGTATGTAATTATAGATAGCAACAGGTTGTTGCCCACATAAGAAGCACCTTTTGAAACTAAGTCATCATCATCATCATCATTATCAACCCCTCATCGGCTCACTACTGAGCGAGGTCTCTTCTCAGAGAAGGGTTATAGGCTATAGTCGACCGCGCTGGACCAATGCGAATTGGTGGACTTCACCCACCTTCGAGAACATTATGAAGAACTCTCAGATGTACAGGTTTCCTCACGATGTTTTCCTTCACCGTTGAAGCAAGTGATAGTTAATTGCTTAAATGCACTTGACTCCGAAAAGTCAGAGGTGCGTACCCGGGATCGAACCTGCGACCACCTGAATAGCCACAGTCCCCGAATAGGAGACCACAGTCCTAACCACTAGGCTATCACTACTTCCTTGAAGCACAGTTGAACGTAGTTACGCAAAAATGAAACAACCCACAAGGCTTGACAAAGTTTATTTTCATTCGAAAGGTTTGGATCCAGTTATTGATCGATAGCGGAATAGCTGCATCAATAATTTGTATTGATGTCATGTGATTGGCTGAATTTAAGGTGCTGTTGTTGCAACAACTCCTGTTAGTCAGGTGTTAGGTGTTAGGTGGTGGTAGGTGTCTCCTGTTAGGTGGTAGAGTCATGACTTGTCATAAGCGCCACAGGTTGGCCTACATGAAATAAATGATTTTGAATTTTGAATTTTTTTGAATTTTGTTAGCCAATAGCAAAAGAGTGTCCGCCAAAAAGTGATTGGGTGATTGGGATCGTCACACTATAATAATCCTTTTTAGACTTTTGCTGGGGGATCGTTTAAGGCTGATAAGACTACTTCATTTTTTTACAAAGCTAAAGACCAAAATTGGATAGAAGCAGGCGTTACTTTGCGGAAGTCCATGATTAGCAAGAACACACCCCGACACCGGAGCATCCTCAGGAGATGTCGACTCTACAACGATGCATGACAACTAGACAATGCATCGTTGTAGAGTCGACATCTCCTGAGGATGCTCCGGTGTCGGGGCGAAACGTGCGTCGAGAGTAGTGTAAAATTATACAGATTTTTTCTGTTGGCGGATTATAGCAAAATAATTCTAACCTTTTCTTGCTAAAGACCAAATTCACATAGTTTAGTTAAATCATCATCAACCCATCAACGGCTCACGACTGAGAGCATGTCTCCTCTCAGAGAAGGATTATAGGTCCACCATACTGGCCCAATGTGAATTGGCGGACTTCACACACCTTCGAGAACATTATGAACAACTCTCAGATGTGCAGGTTTCCTCACGATGTTTTCCTTCAAGAATGTGATATTTAATTTCTTAAACGCACATAACTTCGAAAAGTCAAACCGGGATCGAACCTACGACCCTCCAAATAGGAGACCACAGCCCTGATAGTGTTAATTTTGGTACAAGTAATTTAATTTTTGCAATTTTAACTGAAAATCTTTGACCGAATAAAATAAGAAGTTAACTCTTACTGTATTTATATCTGCGGAGGAAGAGCAAAATTTAATGGAGAATACTAAGATTATGAGTTGAGATATTTCAGGGAATTGTTCTCGTCGTGGTTGACCGTAAAAACTTAAATTTTACGGTTACTCTAGCTTTTAGTGTTATAGCATAATCAGAGACGCTTAAAATAAAGTTTTAGATGCTTTTATAGTACGGGTAGTCAAAAATTAAAAAAAAAATTGGCAGTCATAGGGACTGCCGATAGAAGTGAAAACTAGATTTGCTAATAATTAAAAACCAATATAAAATAAAAAATAAAAATAATATAAAATAAATATAAAAATAAATAAAAAATTAAAAAAAAGCGCATTGTCACGATTACGAGAGTGAGATTCGAACCTACGACATCATACATTGAACGGTAAGGAAGACGGCTGCTGGCCCACTGCGCTGTACAAGGTTGCTTGGGAACTTCTAAAATGTTGAACGCTTACTGAAATCTCCAGGTGACGATTGTGAAGTTGACGATGACGCGAAATCCGTGTTTTTTGCTCACCCAAATAAGTGCTCAACGCGCCTAAAGAAGTTTTCACTTCAAAAAATAGTTTTTAGTCAGCCGAAAAGGATTTAGGCCATAGTCCACCTCGCCGGCCAACTGCGAATTGGTACACTTCACACACCTTTAAGAACATTATGGAGAACATTAGGCATGCAGGTTTACTCACGTTTTCCTTCGCCGTTAAAGCAAGTGTTTATTTGCTTAAAAATTCGCTCTTTAAAAGGAAAAATGGAAACATTCTCAAAAAAAAAACTAGTTCTAATAAACACCAACATTAATGGAATATAATAGAAATATTTTTTATTTAAATTAACTTTTTTACAAGTGCTTTTGAATCGTCGAATAGTCTACCGAATACACAGTCTATGAGAATAGAAACAGTATTATTGATACAGCAAAACTTTAATTAATTTTGGGTTTGATATCGTATTATTTTATCAATATTAAATCCTTATATATATAAATATCGGATTTCATAATTCAATTTATCTCATAATGCATCAGCATTGATTGCAATACAGTTAACATCAATTGTGAGTTAATTTGTTTCAGCTACTCTAACTAATGGAACTATTAGAACGCTGCCAATTTCATTAATACCCCAGCGTAATTTATCTTCTAATTGTGTATGTAATTATAGATAGCAACAGGTTGTTGCCCACATAAGAAGCACCTTTTGAAACTAAGTCATCATCATCATCATCATTATCAACCCCTCATCGGCTCACTACTGAGCGAGGTCTCTTCTCAGAGAAGGGTTATAGGCCATAGTCCACCACGCTGGCCCAATGCGAATTGGCAGACTTCACACACCTTCGAGAACATTATGGAGAACTCTCAGGTGTGCAGGTTCCCTCGCGATGTTTTCCTTCACCGTTAAAGCATGTGATATTTAATTTCTTAAGCGCACTTAACTTCAAAAAGTCAGAGGTGCGTAGTGCGTACCCGGGATCGAGCCTGCGACCCCCCAAATAGGAGACCACAGTCATAACCAGTAGGCTATCACTGCTATTCTATGCTATTTGAAACTCAGTGAGCACTCTAAAAAAAATTCTTTTCAAAAAACCGACTTCTAGCGCCACTACAAAATATAATAATAATTTTAGTTTGTCCACGTTTGTTGAAGTCGGGCGGGCCTAAATACAAACTATGAAACCGATGCGCGACGCTACACAATATGAGAGACTCGTTTGTAGAAGTCGAGCGAGCATCGCGAGTCAGTTTCATAGTTTATATTTTAGGCCCGCCCGACTTCAACAAACGTGGACAAACTAAAATTATTTTTATACTTTGTAGTGGCGCTAGAAGTCGGTTTTTTGAAAAGAATTTTTATTTTAAACTTTTAAGTTTAGTATCCTATGATTGAGGAGCTAGGACCTGGAGCTCCATGATGTAGTCCATACTTGTTACCTACAATATCAATTCGTAATCGAAATTTTCTAAATCCCCATAGTTTTAGGTAGGCAGTACCCTGCAGCATCAGGATTAAGGAGCTAGGACCTGGAGCTCCATGATGTAGTCCATACTTGTTACCTACAATAATAATTCGTAATCGACATTTCCTAAATCTCTTTATTTTAGTTGAGCAATATCCCTGCAGCATCAGGCTTGAGGAGTTGAAGGTTAAAATTTTTATGGGACCATTTCGCAAACATCCTCTGTCGATTAAAAAAAAATCACGCGAATCGGTCCAGTCATTAGATACCGGCCGAATTGAGAACCTCCTCCTTTTTGGAAGTCGGTTAATTATAAAACCGCCTTTGCATGTGGAATACCTATGCGGGTAGAAAGAAGAGAGTGTAGAGACCCAAACTCATCACACGTAGATAACTTTTCAATGCAATTAGGTTGAAATATTTCAATTATGATTCCAAACCACATGACAGATGAACAGCGAGCACTGTGACTGAACAGGCACGAGCAAACAAATTGTCGCAATTCTCCACGTACATGTACGTACATCGGCGCACTGTACCCGAGGGTTAGGCGAGCACTTAATTGCTTCATTACATATTCGTGGTTCCATCCGCACGTTGAAGCTACGTCAATTTATCCCCCACTAATTGCATACGATATTGACGTACGACTTAAAACTGGTGCACATTTGGGTTGGAGGGCGTAAATGTGACGCAAATGTTCAAAATTGCTTTTAAGAGGTAGGTATGAAAATGAAAAGGAAAGTGGCTGCTTGATGTGGCCAACAAGCAGCCATACCTTGTGTAGAGAGGTTTGAGTAATGAGGGGACTTCTCCAGTTGTCCGGGGTGAGCCCAAAGGGCATCGCACAAGAGGGGCACCGATGCGTTCGTAAGAGAGCTCGGAGCTTCCCAACATGTGCTAGGACGGCCACCGGGGGGTTTAAGTAGATAAAAATCCTACATAACTCGATTTTCCCCCCAGGAAATCGGTTATCTCAAGGAGATTTCTTCCCGTCAATAAAAAAAAGGTATAAAAAGGAACACAGATACTCACAGCCTGGCAGCAGTGATAGCAGTGATAGCCTAGTGGTTAGGACTGCGGCTATTCGGGTGGTCGCAGGTTCAATCCCGGGCACGCACCTCTGCCTTTTCGGTGTTAATATATGCGATAAAGCAATTAAATATCACATGCTCTAGCGGTGAAGGAAAACATCGTGAGGAAACCAGCACACCTGAAAGTTTTCCATAATGTTCTCAAAAGTGTGTGAAGTCTGCCAAATCGCATTGGACCAGCGTGGTGGACTATGGCATATAACCCTTCTCTGAGAGGAGACCTGCAAAGTTGAAAGTCATATTTTATTGCAATAAACATTGCCTCTTCGACCGTGCAACAGATGTACAACAATGGCATAAATCTAATTATGTAATTAGAATAAATAATCTAAGTATGTAATAATGTCAGCATTTAAGGAAAATACTGCGTTCAGTAGGGAGCCGTTGATGGTTTGATGATGATAATGATGATGACTCACAACCTACGATTTTTATTTGCACCATGACTAGGGTAAGAGATACAGATTACACACAGCATGGAGAACTAAGAGTGGGTGTATACTCCGCACACACTCTTTCACTATTCACTCACTGTTGTACTGTTCACTCTCTTTTTCTTTTGATGTGAAACATCTATTGTAAAACTGAGGAAGAGCCAACTCGTAATGCAGTGACTGTGAACGGCATGACGCTCCCTTAGCCGGCCTTTCTCTGTGTTCAAGAGATGCTGTTACAGCTGCTGCGGCGGTCTCGTGACGGCCATTTTAATTTTTTTTCTGACTGAAGACTTATTTCATAAGG
The DNA here is from genome assembly GCA_029955525.1 of Oeneis ivallda. NCBI lineage: Eukaryota > Metazoa > Arthropoda > Insecta > Lepidoptera > Nymphalidae > Oeneis > Oeneis ivallda. The sequence continues at coordinate 18,303,504 of JARPMR010000016.1, read as the reverse complement.
CAGATTTTCAGCCTTTCCATCATTTAGTTTGGACCTGTTTTGTCTTTTTCGTTTTTTTGTTTGTATTGCAGAATTATAAAATAAAAAGTATGTATAGTACAGACATATTTAAATGAAGAAGTAAAGAAATTACAGATATTTAATAACATTATGTTATGGATTGCGGTTACGTTCAATGTTATATCGTGATGTGTGCGAGACATTACAGTAAAACATGATTATGTGACGAACCATATTGGCATGTGTACACATTCGGTACAGTATGGAAATACCGATCTTATGTGAAAATAATAAACCTTTTTTTTCGCTGTTATCGTCTGTAAATAGGTATAAGAAGTGTATGGGTAACAGTCCCACTAATATCAAAGGAGCTAGATGTGACTGACTTTGTAATACGTTTTAGTAAAATACAATGAACATCTCCTATGATATTTATTAATAATGATAATAATTATTTATTTATTTCAGACATAACATCTATATTTTATAGTATAAAATTAAATTAAATCATATCAAATTACATTAAAATTAATATAAAAACAAAATTGATTCTATTCTAACTTAAATTAATTCATGTATCGTCCTGGGCACTCGGTGTTCAAATGTAGTCACTAGTCACCCAGCGCTTGATAAAAGAGTTCATAAAAATTATTGCTTATGTGTTTCAATAGATAAAATGTGGAATTTATTTTTACTGATATGTTTTATTGTCCTCATTATTTTGGAACAAGTCTACCAACAAAATAATAGAACTGCTCCACATCTAATGTCGATAATATAAAGTTTGGTTGTCCACTTGTATCTGAATTTACTTATTTGTTCATAGTCAAAACATCGTATTTTTACGTTTCTATGAGTAGGACTGTTTGATCTTTAAGTCAAATAAAGAAAAATATCCGGGTGACCGAGCTTTGCTCGGTTATTTTTTTATTTGGTAAATCGTTTTTTTTTGGAAATTATATATTTAGAAAAAAAATAATAAAAAAAAAAAATAATAATCATAAAATTCAATATAATCGTCTGGACTCGAACCGGGGTCTTCTGGTTTCGGGACCGCCCGATTTCCTAACGGAGCTATCGAAAATTCGTAGATGATGATGATGGATGGTGGAAATTTACCTTCGTATTCTAATTATATTGTAAGGGGTTTTTCATTGCCTGAAAACACGGATAAAACGACCTTTTCTAAAAATGAAACCTAGCTAGATCGATTTATCGCCCCCGAAACCCCTTACATACTAAATTTCATGAAAATCGTTGGAGCCGTTTCCGAGATTCAGCTTATATATATATTTACATATATATATACAAGAATTGCTCGTTTAAAGATTAGATAGATGTAGATATGTTGGTGCCCATTTTCTGCTTGTAAGTACTTACCTTATACATACCATACAGTTCCATACCTACTATGACATAAATCCCCGTTGAGTCCTCACTTAGTCCATGCTTTATTATTATTTACATTTATTTCATTTATATCATATAATTTACATTTTTAAATATTTGATTATAAAAAAAAACATTTAAAAATATAAAAAATAGCGGTCCACCGGCCTCGGGAACAGGGTCCAAGCAACCGGCGGTCAGGGCCCCAGAGAGAGGAACCTCCTGACTATGCGAGCCGTGTCCAGGAGAACAGCCTTCTGGATCTGGCCCTTGACCCAGCTACCTAACGAGAGCCTCGAAAGATGTTGGTCGAGGCTCTTGGCTATAAGACCATTAGCGGTGACGACTATCGGTACAATGATTGCTGAGTCTACATTCCACATGGCGACAACCTCGTGCGCCAAGTCGAGATACTTGGTGAGTTTCTCTTTCTCGGCTTTCACGAGGTTCTCGTCATGCGGGACAGCAACATCAACAATCATTGCACGGCGCTCTGATCGATCTATCACCACTATGTCAGGCTTATTGGCTACAATAGTCCTGTCTGTAATGATAGATCGATCCCAGTACAGTGTGATATGACCATTTTCAAGAACTGGGTCGGGCACATACTTGTAGTACGGTACCTCCGATTCCACAAGATTGTATTTCAAGGCAAGTTGCTGGTGGATAATCCTGGCCACTTGGTTATGTCTGTGTAAGTACTCGCCGTTAGCCAGATGAGAACAACCAGAGACAATGTGACGGATAGTTTCTCCAGGACGGCGACATGCCCGACATATGTCTACCGTTCCATCCTTCACTATGTATTTTCTGTAATTGTTCGTCATCATGATCTCGTCCATAATTGCACATACAAACCCTTCGGTTTCCCCAAAGAGGTCACCAAAGCGCAGCCAGGCCACGGGCGCTTCAAAGTCAACATCAGGCCCATGGAGGGCCCGATAAAAGCGTCCGTGAAGCTCCTTACCTTGCCATACAACCCTGCGGTCATTGGTACTGAGCACCACAGGTATGCGCCAGTTCTCTTTAGCCAAGGAGAGCGGCGTCAGACCCCTGTCCACTGCGACCACATCGCGGTGCATCTCCGTCTCGGCGTGGAGAAAGTACTCCCTGAGACTGCACACCTCGCGGTTGTGGAGGGTTTTGGCATTCAAAAGGCCTCTTCCCCCACACTTCCGCGGGATGTACAGCCTCATCACCGAGGAGCGCGGGTGATGCATCCGATATGTGGTCAGCAGTGCACGAACTTGTCTGTCCAGGGCGTCAAGCTCAGTCTGAGTCCACCTGAGTATGCCGAAGGAATACATCAAGACCGGCATGACCCAACCGTTGAAGGCGCGCACCTTATTGCCGCCCGACAAAAGGCTTTTCAGCACTTTCTTCAGGCGGCCAAGGAAACGCTCCCTCACCGACTGCCTCATGTCGGCCTCTCTGACACCTAACGCCTCCGCCATGCCTAGGTATTTGTAGGTTTCAGTTGGGGGGAGCGATCTGGGGTATATGGAATCCGAGAGCTCAACACCCTCAGATTCCACAATCCTCCCTCGTTTTACATGCATGACCGCACATTTTTCCACACCAAATTCCATCCTAATGGAATCACTAAAGGCTTTAGTTACCTTTAGTAACTCTAGTAGATGTGATTTGTTGGGGGCAATGAGTTTTAGGTCATCCATGTAAAGGAGGTGTGATATAACCTGACCACCTCTCCTCAACCGGTAACCTAGCCCTGAATTCTCCAAGAGAGTGCTCAGAGGATTCAGAGCCAGGCAAAACCACAAAGGACTGAGGCTATCGCCCTGGAATATGCCTCGCTCAATCCTTATAGGCTCCGCGTTCCCCAGGGTCCGGCGACACCCTGGATAGTGAAGGACTGTCCTCCACTGCCCCATACACGTCTGTAGGAAGGCGCGTAGTACTGTGTTTACTTTGTACAGTTCCAGCACCTTCATGAGCCATGTATGGGGCACAGAGTCGTAGGCCTTCTTATAGTCTATCCAACATGTCGACAGATCCTTTCGGGAGCGCCGAACCTGTTGACAAATGGCCATATCAATGAGGAGAAGCTCCTTAGTACCACGGGAGCCATTCCTACATCCGTTCTGAGAAATAGACATGATGGATTTTGTATTGATATGATCGTTAATTTTTGTTCTCAGAATGGATGTAAGAAGTTTATACAATGTTGGTAGGCACGTAATCGGCCTATAATTTTTGGGCTCCATGGTACTACCTGACTTATGGAGCAGGAGGGTAATACCTGTTGTCAGAAACTGGGGTAGCGACTCTGACTCTAGAGATGATTGGAATTGGGATGCCAAACGAGCGTGCGAGCTACGTAGCCACTTTATCCAAAAGTTGTGCAGCCCGTCCGGCCCGGGGGATTTCCAATTGGGCAGGGGACGGGCTGCAGTGGCCACGTCTTCAGGGGTGATAGTAACTAGGTCCATTTCTGGAATTTGATCGCACGCTCTTTCTACATCCCACGTCCAACCACCCTCAGTGTGAGCGACAGGCGCCAACCAGATGTTGCGCCAGAATGAGGTCATGGCTTCATCATCCGGTAGGCGCGTATCGGTGACACCTTGGTCAGGGTGTTCCCAACCTCGGTATACCCGCCTCTGATCGCTTCGGAAAGTGCGATTCAGGGTATATCTCTCGACCCGGCACTTGTATCTGCGAATACGGCTAGCCCATGCTGAGACCTTCTGTTTCAGGAAGTCAATGCGCTCAGTGACGCGCGCCTTATAATCTTGAGGGCTGATATCAGTCCCCAAGAAAGCGCGCCTCACAAAGCGCATGACTCTAGGGCGAGTGTTGCCCTCCCTGAAGCAGAGTAGTTTGCCAATGAGTGCCCGAGCCCCATCAATACGACGTTCGATCCTGCACTGCCATGCTGGTGCGGTAGGCTTCGGTCGTGTTGCTGTATCATTATTAATAAACTTTACATTAGCAACACGACATGCCGCAACAGCCGCGCAGTACAGAATCGAATGTGTGTCGGAAAGGTCTTCGCTGCTGTCAAAATAACTCGGCAGCAGTGAATCCAGGGCACCCATTAGCGCTTTGTTCTTATTTTTCATGGGCATCCGAGGTAACCGCGGTCTAAACTCGGGTGGTGAAGATCTATATTCCCGAATAGCACTCTCCAAAGCACTCCTCAATTGTTCACTACACTGGGTACTTACATGTGCAGCCCCGCTATCCTGTCCCTCACCAGCCTGAGTGGGCTGCAGCGAAATCGCATGAGCAGTTTGCGATTGTGCTGGAGCTTGCGGTGAGGGGGGGGTAGCGCGGTTACATTGCAGTTCAGAGCGAAGCCGATCAAGCACGGCGCTGTCCAGCATGTGATTACGCTGAATAACCCGCACCTGGTCCGACAGTCGCTGAGCCGACACATTGAGAGCTGGTTCAAGGACCTGAAACAAAGCATGCATCCTAGCACGGTACGCGGTCATGTTGGTTCCACCCTCAGTAGCCCCTAAGTATGCGCGCATGACATTTTCATTAATGGATGTTGTCCACCTCATGCGCGACACACTACCGCCGGATGCGGGGACCCTATCAGAAGCCGGTGGGCCTCGGGATCCCAAGCAAGTCGGTGGCCGGCCTCTCCCACGACGATGTACTGGTGGTGGCGACGTCGGCGGGGAGAAAAACTCGTCGCTCGAACTCGACGCAACTGCAGCATTGGGCGTGGTCCCGGGTGGCTGCGAGGCGGAACTGAGCGACGAGTCCGGGGGTGGCGTTTGTGCGTTCCGTGCTCTGGATCGTGTCAGCATTCTACATTATTAATTCGTGCAATTTCTTTTGTAGTCTTTCAGGCATCTAATGACAGGTTGTGTCAGTTATGTTTCGGACTGTTTTGATTTTCTTTGTTTGCTCTTTCATGGTTTCTTGTTCTAATTAGTTTTCACTATGGTAAATTTATTGAATTAAATCGAAAATTCTGTTGAGATCGGTTTTATAATATTTATTTCGGCAAAAATGTAACGGCGAAAAAATATGATGTATGCTGACATTCAGGGTTGCCAGGTTATTATTATTATTATTAACTGTGTCTAAAAGTTAATAGAAAAGATAACATGCTACGGTTTAGGAACGACCAGCTCTTTAAAATGTCAATTTTAATTTTCTCTGCACGTTGAATCGTCTATGTATTTGTTAACGCCACTTTAACTGCAAGTGCATCTCTTAACGATTTCCATTCCCCGGTTTGATATTAAAATAACCTAAAACTAAAAAGAAAAATAATAGAACTAAAAGATAAATAATAGAACGATCGTGCTTTCTAAATGTCGATCTGCATGCATCGCAAATTGCAGCCCGATCTGTCCAGTGGTTTAAGCTGTGCGTTGATAGATCAGTCAGTCAGTCTTTTCATTTTATATTATGATTTACTAGCTGATGCCCGCAATTTCATCCACGTGGTTAAAGTTATTAAATATCCCTCGGGAGCTCTTTGATTTTCCGGGATAAAAAGTAGCCGTGTCGCCCTCCCGGTCTTCAACCATACCTCTGCGAAACATTACGTCGATCCGTTGCTTCAATCACGCATCAACGGTACAACGTGATATTTATCGTGGGCAGGTATAGTTGAGGCCGAGAATGACATAGATTACCTTTCATCCGGGAAAAATAGACGGTTGCCGCGGGAATTTTAAAACCTAACTCCACGCGGATGAAATCGTAGGCAAAAGCTAGTTCATATTAATGTAGGATTTAAGGTTATGAATGCAAATCATATAGAACATTTCAAAACCTCTATTTCTATATGTGGGAGAAAAGGCACTACAAAGACTCATATATTAAAAGAAACGCTCTACAAATTGGATGGCCTATCTTGACTCCATTTTATGGTTGAGTGGAACTAAGCATTCTTTTAAGTTCTTGGTCTTATGTTATTACTTTTTTCATCATTATAAAACGTACCTAAGTAATTAGTAATTAGTAATGAGAGAGCCACTCTTTTCACTTGAGAGTTTTTTTGGAAAAGCAAATGTTTAAATGAAAATACACGTGCTCTTTTAATTTTAAACTGAATACACTTTTTTTTATTTCAACCTATCATCAGCTCACTTCTTGGCACAGGTCTTAAGGCCATTATGCAGCACGCTAGTTGATTGACAGACTTTACACAACTTTGAAAACATTATTGAGAACTCTCAGGCATGCAGGCTTCTTCACGATGTTTTCCTTTACCGTTACAAGTGATACTTAACTGCTTAAAGTGCGGGCTGGGATAGAATCCCGGGCCCTCTTCAAAAGGGATCGAAGTCTAAACTACTAGGCTATCACTATTTCAATTATACTTTTAAGTCATACATTTTAATGAAAATAACTTTTAACCCAACCCACAGAACTGTCCTTTTTTTGTATGTTTATGCTGCGTTCGGAGTACATACATTTTTAATTAAATGCAACGTCAAAAAATAGAAGCAATATTTGTGTACGTACTCGCAAATTATTAATTAACCAATTATTATACCAAGACTAACGAGAGCTTTTCAAATAACGTTCGTTCTATATTTTTTGTGTCTTAAGCGCCTTGCATGCTCTCAGCGGAGAGAGCGACTCTTGACATTTTATGAACTCGAACATCATTACTGGGAAAATTCGAACAAAATATTGTAGGTTGACTGTAATAATTATTTTTTGCAATCTGAAGTGTGGATGCAATTTTTACATGTATTTTGTCAAGCACACTAACTTTAGAATAGTTTGTAAAGATACATTTTTGGTTAGTAGAGGCTGTCCACAAGTTAACATAATTGTCTTGAAAAAAGCAACCGCTGAGTTTCTTGCCGGCTATTCTAAATTTGGTTGAAAAAAATTGGTTGTCTGTAAAGTCGGTTTACGGACCATAGTTTTACGTGATAATGTCATAAAGAAACATTGACGATGACTGGCGGGTGGCGGCGCAGTCACCAGCCAACGCTTGGGCCGATCGTGCCTCTCTATCGCTTGTTCCGTGCTCTCGCTTGCACGTTCAGGCTCAGGCGGAACGTGACACTTTTTCGTGCGTGCAGCCGGTGTTCATCGATTTATAAGACGTTATCACGTCAAAAAATACTTACTATGTAACTGTTTGAAATATCACCCGTCTTTTGTTCATTCTAAAAGGGACTCTTTCCAAACATATGAACCATAGAAACAATATTCTACGTTTAATTGTTCTATTATGTTTTGCTGAATGGAAAATCAACTGTTGAAGTTAATGAATAAGGAGAAAAGCCATTTCGTTCGTATAATAGGGCCTTTTTAGCCATTATAAGACAGCACTTTGGCGTAATGAAGTGCCGTAATTCATTTTGACGCGCCTCCCTAAGTAAATGAATGGCTGCTGTAGTTTCAGTTAGCTATCTGTGAGATTTCATTAGTTAGCAGTTTTAAACCTCTTTTTGGAACGTAGTTCCTTATCGCGCGATGCGAAAGGGGGCTAGACGGAAAAAATTAAGACTAAATTGAACCGACACTTTTTTGAATGTGAATTTGGCATTGTGTTCAATATTTTCACACTACAATATTAGATCTCCTTAACCTTGTGGTTTCTACAGTCGCATAAAGGTCGATGGTTCGAATCCCAGCTCAAAAGACTGAATTTTCTATTTTCAATTTTATTTTAAATAATTTCTACATGTGGAATTTTTCCCTAATTTTTTTATTTTTATTATAAATTTATTATTAAAAGGAACTTCGTTCCAACCGAGTGTTCCACGACACTTACGCATTAGTTTTTAAATATAAAGACTAGCTCTTGACTGCGATCACACCTGATGGTAAGTGAAGATGCAGCCTAAGATGTAGCGCCCTTGCCTAGAAGATGCCTATTCACTCTTGGTTTAAAGGTTCTAAGTTAAAGGGTGGGATGCCCTTCCGGCTTTCCACGGCGGCGCGTTTAAGAACTAGCTGATGCCCGCAACTTCGTCCGTGTGGATTTAGTTTTTAAAGTCCCTCGGGAACTCTTTGATTTTCCGGGATAAAAAGTAGCCTATGTCATTCTCGGCAGGTCCTTAACTACCCATGCTAAAAATCACGTCGATCCGTAGCTCTGTTGCAGTGTGATTGAAGGATAAACCAACAAACCAACAAATTAACACACTTTCGCGTTTATAATATTACCTATAAATGATTATAGTACGATAATGTCAAAATATGGAAACGTTAAATCCAGCTCTTTTGTTTCTTGGAAAATTATTTCAGTTTAAAAAGCGGCGGGGTAACTTACGTATGTAGTATAAATTTTTTACACTTGTAAGTAATTTATTAAAATTATATTAATTAAATTTTTTCACGATCTATCTGGCACATCCGTGCATGCAGTTGGAGCAAAAGCAATCTGGGAAATCACATTTTCTACCTCAAGTTTGGTCTAGTGGAAAGTTTTGGTTGATACTAGTTTTATTTTTCCCGAACTCGTAAAATTTTCTCAAAACTCTTTGGTAGCAGATTTAGAATACTTATTTATATTATTAAACTTGTTAAATTGAACAATATAGGATTGACAAATCCTGTGGATTTAGAAAAATTTAAGTCCACGCGACGTAAATTGAGGGTAATAACTATTTTAAATATTATAAAAGTCATCATCATCATCAGCAACCTATCAACGGCTCACTATTGCGCGCAGGTTTCCTTTCAGAGAAGGGTTATAGGCCATAGTCCACCACGCTGGCCCAATGCGAAATAGCGGACTTCCACACCTTCGAGAACATTATGGATAACTCTCAGGTGTGCAGGTTTCCTCAAGATGTTTTCCTTCACTGTTGAAGCGTTGTGATATTTAATTTCTTAAACGCACATAACTCTGAAAAGTCAGAGGTGCGTGCCCGGGGTCGAACCTGCGACCTCCCGAATTTTAGACCACAGTCCTAACCACTAGGCTATAACAGTTACTTAATGTACGAGTAGGGCGATGAACACCACGACACAGCTGTTGATAGGTACTTCTGAGGGATCATCGTTTCAATCTGTTAACTTCATGTGCAGTTGTGCAAGTTTGCGAAAAATAAACGATTTAAATATATTATTCAAAAAAAAAAACAAAAAAATTCAAAATCATTTCACGTAGGCCAACCTTTTTTTTTTTTTTTTTTATCGCTGGGAAATGCCTTTACGCATCCCGCTTGCCAGGCGGGTATGTGGGACTCGACATGAAAGTAATACCCACTAAAACCCAGCGGCGCCGTCCGCGTCATGAATGGGGCGTCTCAGGATCCCGGGCTCGGACTCGACTGAGACGTTCCGACGCTAATTAGGCAGAGGCTTAAGGCCGTACTTACATCGGCGGGGCGAGCAGGTGGGCGTAACGTCGCCTCCTTCTCCCAAGTCGCCTTCTGCGGAGCGGGTGAGCGTTGATATCCAGCTCTCTTTCTCGCTCTGCAGCCTCCTTTAGCGCAATCACATCCTCGCAGAAGGAAGCCGCTGCAGTCCAGCACGCCTCGCTGTCGATCATGCTACTTACCAAGCTTGGCAACGAGATGTTTGCTCCCGTTATCGATGCCAGGATATGCCGCTGAGGTCCCCACGATGCGCACTCGACTAAAGTGTGGTGCGCTGAGTCTTCTATTGCGCCACATTCATGGCAAGCCGGTGTTTCCTCACGCCTTGCAATCTCGTGCAGGTACTTACCGAAACAGCCATGTCCTGTAAGCACCTGGACAAGACGGTACGTAAGCGCCCCATGCCGCCTGTTGAGCCATCGCCCAAGTTGAGGTCGGATAGCCTCCACCGTCCAGACGCCCGCAGCGGGGGACTCCAAGTCTTCCTCCCATCTACGAGCCAAGGATGCACTGGCCAACGCTCTAAGTCTTTTTGTCTCCTCCCCATCCGGTCGTTCTCCCCGCGCCCTCATCTCTGCTCGGTATTGATAGACTTCGGAGAGAACTTCGGCTTGGAGTTCCCAGGGTGGGTCACCCGCCAGAAGCGTAGCAGCCGTCCATGATACCGTGCGGTACGCACGTATTGCTCTTACCGCGATGATTTTCTGCGGCCTCCGTAAAAGTATCTTATTCTGTTGAGTCAATACGTGCACCCATATTGGAGCGCCATAGAGTGCCATACTTCGAACGATTCCCATGTATAGCCGCCTGCAATTAGTGTTAGGCCCCCCAATATTGGGCAGCAATCTACCCAAGGCGGCGGCGGCATCAACGAGCCTGGTACCCAACTTCTCGAAGTGAACTTTAAAGCCCCATCGCCCGTCCAGGATAAGACCCAAATATTTCATATGGGGTTTCACATTCACTGTTGTATCCTGGATGGTGATTTGCGCACCCCGGGGTGGACCTCTACGTGGACCGTGGAAAAGAAGGGCCTCGGTTTTGGATATAGAGACCCTCAGGCCCAGCATCTGGATCCTGTCTACCACCAGCGACGCACCAACCACAGCAAGGCGGGCCGCCTCCTCATACGTCCCTCCTCGGGCCGTAACGAGGGTATCATCAGCATAACAGATAATCCTCATCCCTGGGAGCAGCGGGCCCCGCAGGAGCCAGTCGAATCCTATGTTCCAAAGCAATGGTCCCAAAACTGAGCCCTGCGGGACTCCGCTGCAGACTCGGTGCCGGAATATTTGTCCATTGCTTCCTTCCCAAATGACTTCCCTGTTGTGTAGATACGACGCCAGTAGTCTCCTAAGATACTGTGGCACTCCATGATAACGGAGGGCCTCAAGCAAGGTCTCGAAAGGAAGACTATTGAAGGCGTTTGCAACATCAAGTGAGACTGCAAGAACCACTTCTCCTCTCTCCACTGCATCCGTAGTCAGGTTTTTAAGGGCATTCAAGGCATCTAAAGTTGAGCGGCCTTCCCTGAATCCATACTGCGCTTCAGAGAGACCCGGGCCTACCGTTTCAAGGTGTTCGGTGAGACGGCTGACAAGGATCTTTTCAAAAAGTTTGCCGGTCTCATTAAGCAAGACTATTGGTCTGTATGCCGATGAAGAGTCTAGCGGACGCCCGTCTTTACGTAACAGGCACAACTTACCATCTTTCCATGATTTCGGAAATTGTCCGGCACTTAGGCAGTAATTGAGCAGTACACGGAATCTCTCCCTCAGGTGATTTATGCCAACGCAAGTGACTTTTCCTGGAATACCATCGGGTCCCGGTGCCGTCTTTTTGGTCCGTAAGCGTTCAAGGGCTAAGTCCAGCTCCGACTCAGTAATAGGAGGGATATTATCCGTATCCTCTCTTTCCGAAGCGGTAGACATCGTTGGGGGGACATGCCCCTGGGAGTCAGGAAACAGTTCTCCAACAATTCGTAAAAGGTGATTTGTTTCCAATGTCTCCGTGATTGGGGCGCCCTGAGTACGGAGTTTATTTCGAGCTGCGCGATAGGGACGTCCCCATGGGTCATTGTTTAGTCCCTCCAACAGCTCTTTACGGGCAGACTCCTTAGCCTGGCTTATGGCCAGCTGCAACGCTGATTTTGCTTGCCGATAGATGCTCCGCAAACCTTCCGAGTCTGAACCACCTCCGTAACGTCTACGACTGCGAACATACTCCCTGCGGGCTCTATTACAAATCCCGCGAAGATCAGCAATTTCAGTGGACCACCAATAAAAGCGGCGACGGGGAGTTTGTCGCAGGACTCGAGGCATTGATGCATCGCAGATCTCCGTTAGGGCTTTGCACATCCGACTTGCAAGCTCATCCACGCTAACATCACCATCACCACAAGGAGAGGCCCATCGTTGTACAATAGCAGCCTCTTTGGCTAACTCCCGGTCTAGGCGATGCAGACTCCAACGCGGAAACCTACTCAGACTCCTTGAAGGATTCCTCAGTCCCGGAACAGCGGAGATCTCAAAGCGGATGTAATTATGGTCTGAAAGAGTCTCCACTTCTTCTTCCACTCTCCAGTTGAGGACCCTGTTGGCAACTGCAGGGGTGGCAAATGAAAGATCTACTACGGATCCCCCCTGTTGCCGTACACAGGTAAGTGCCGCACCTCTATTAAGGAGAGTAAGACCCGATAGCAGGGCCCAGATCTGCACCACTCTTCCTCTTGCGTTGGTGGCGGGGTTCCCCCAAGCCCGCGACTTAGCATTGAAATCGCCGAGGACGATTACATGCCCTCCGGTATGTCTGCAGATCGCTGCTCTAACAGAGTCTAAAAAGGACTCAAACTCTGTTAGGTTTCGATTAGGCGAGAAATAAATTCCTATGACCACGAATTCGGCCCACCTCGTAACTACATAACCAGAGCCTCTTTCAATTTCCAATAGAGGATGTCCAGAATTTCTGCCAGTTAGGATTACCACCGAATCATCCAGGTCCCCTACCCAGTGAGCAGCGGGGGGGACATAATAAGGCTCGCAGGCCACTGCCAAGTCTATCTCCCACTCTGCAACCGACTGTAGCAGGAGATCCTGGGCCCTAGCGCAATGGTTGAGGTTCGACTGAAGGAAACTGATACGATGGAGCTGATTCATGGTGACATTTCAGCTTCCTCTGGCATTTCGCGACCTCCAGCGTCAGTGGCTGTACGAGAGACCATCCCACCTTTCACAGGGGGTGGGTTGCAACTTTTTCCCCCCATCAAGTGATCCGTGGGCAACCCGACTTCTGCACATACCATACACCGCATCGAAGCTGTGCATTGGAATGATTTATGGCCTTTATGGCCACACCGGAAGCACAAATCGCCTCGGTCTACCGTAGAAGGACACATTGGCCTTGTGTGCCCGATAAAAAGGCACTTGTAGCAGCGCAAAGGGCGCTGCTCTAGCGCCCGGACTTCGGCAGAGCTCCAGCCTACCAAGAGTTTCCCAGCATTGGACAGCGATATAGCTACCTCAATGGGACAGTGAACAGTAGCTGAACTCATTCCCCTGGGGCCAGATAGTAGCTCTCCAGCTTTAATAGTTTGCACAGGGCAGTTCCCGGCTCGCGCGACGGCGGCAGCCAGCTTCTCCTTTGTGATAGAATCATCGAGACCGGTGATCCTGAGGGACGCTGCTTTGGTGGGACGGACCACGCTAGCCACGCCGTCCAGGGCAGTGCGAAGCCTATTTGCCAGCAACTCGGCTTGTTCTGGGGTCTGGTCCTTAGGCAACTCTAATACCCTAGCTCCAGTGGCAGCCCTACGGATCTTCACACCCTCACCGATCCCCAGCTCCTGCAGGTTAACAGATTGCTCTGCCCGCTCCAGAATTTGAGCGTAGGTCACGCCTCTTTCTGCCGCTTCTGGCTGCAAGGTTACAACGACCGCTGCGGTTTTAGGAGACATAAGCCTAGAACCTGCTGATCGTGATGATTTGGCGGCAGGTGCCGTAGCCGTAGTAGCATTCGCTACGGGTTTCTTAACTTTTTTCTTACCTTTCCTTACAACAGTGGCCCAATCAGTGTCACCCGTCGATTGTGTCCGACTCGGCCCAGCAGCTGCAACAGGGGTATCAGCAGTGCTTGGCGCTGCTGTTACCCTCTGGGTCATCGGAATATTCTGGGACGTCGAAGGAGTGGTGATCGGCTGGGGTGCAGACGCTGCGTGTTTTTTCTTATCTCCTGCCAAGGACGGGCGTTGCACCTTCTCAGGTAAGAGGCGTTCTTCGATTCCGGCGAAACGAGCATCTAAAATGATACCAATCGACGAAACGATTGATGCCTTCAGCTCTTCCATGATATCTCCATCCAAATTTAATCTAGGAACTGTTTTCGTCGCTGCCATGGCAGACTTCATTTCAGCGAATTCACGCCGGTGGGCCCTCAGTTCATTTTTGAGGTTAGTCACCTCATCGCGTAAACGGACATTGTCGGCTCTAAGCCTTCGCGTTTCTTCGGCTTCCGTTCTGGATGCCAGAGCGTCCACTACTTCCTGAAGCGCAGCAGCTGAGTCCTTTAGCAACTTGGCAAAGTTACCCTTCATTTTTCCGGCTTTAGTGGCAATCTGCACTATGGTTGACACGTTATGTCCGGCAAAGGCTCGCAGTTCCTCGGCATTTAATTTGCTTGGCTGCGCCTTTCGGACCTCCGTGATTGTCTCTTCAGGATCCAAAACAGGAACTTCTTTACGTACCGTGCGATCCCGCAAAGCTTGGTTGAACGCAACCTCCGTCGCTTCCTCCTTCGCCTCTCGCAGGTTGGCTCTAGCACGAGTAATGCCTGAGCCTCGAGTCCGCGGTTTACCACGACAAGCAGAGGATGCCCTCGAACTCTCCGAGTCCGAGTCGAAAATGTATGACGACCGGATCGGACTCCGAGTTCGAGAGCTATCCCTCGGTCCAGCAGTAACCTGGCTCCGTAATCTGCGAGCAGCAACAACTACCGACTCTGTGCTAAAATCCTCCTCCATCTCTAAACCGTGCCCAACACACCAACATCTAAATCAATTCCACCAAACCCACCTAACCACGCCGCACCTAGCCGCAACCGCAAGTTACCGAGCCGCAGCTAACAACGCCGCACCTAACCGCAACCGCAGGTAATCGAGCCGCACCTAACCGCGCCGCTCCTAACTGCACCGCACGTAATCGAGTCGCACCTAACCGCGCCGCACCTAGCCGCAACTGCAGGTACCTAACCGAGCCGCACCTAGCCTCGCCGCACCTAAGCGCAACCGCAGGTAACCGACCCGCACCTAACCGCGCCACGCCTAGCCGCACAACACCTACCCGGGCCAAGCCTAACCGTACCGCACCCAAAAGCAACGTGCCCTGCCGCACCGCACCTATCCACACCGTGACCAGCCGCAACCTAACCGTACCGCACCTGACTTGACCGTACTGACCCTTACCGCACCTAACAATACGCATCAAGTCTAGCCTAGCGTCACAACAACGCGCGAACCTAATGTGCGCAACCTAATAGCAGCCTAACGCGAGCGAGTTACGTAATCGAGGTCACCGACGGAAGAAACGAATACACGTCCGCTTCCGAAGGCGACTGACGCGCGACCCCAAACGTAGGCCAACCTGTGGCTCTTACAAGTCTTACTCTTGTCTTACTGTGACAAGTCATGATTCCACCACAGGTTCGGAAAGCGGATTCTGCTGAGAAGAGCCGGCAAGAAACTCAGCAGTTGCTCTTTTCAAAATAATCATTTTACAATATTATTATGAAGCTATTACATTGTAATAAGTTTTTTATACTATCTTGTGGGCAGCTGGATGCCAAGCCGATTTAACCTATGCAACTTTGTTAGAATAAAATATAATATTTCCACAATGAGGGGAAGTTCCAAAAAAAAAAAAAGAAAAGAATAGATATAGTATAAAAAAGATATTAAACTATCGCGGTAAACACAGCGCGGCCAACTTATTAACGGGGTGACATGAGTTAACGCACAAACTGGCTACCACGTCATATTAATAAAGTTGCAGCCGAGATAAATGTATCGGGTGACCGCAGCCCGGACCGTTCCCCGGGAGCATGCGTTATTAAGATACTTAATTTAATTTTTAATTTTTCAATAAACAATTATTACGCCTACGCCTAGCAAAATGTATAAACTAGTGCTATCTCCAATAATACCTTTGTGATTTGAAGTAAATCTTCTTCTTTGTCAACCGATAGACGTTCACTGTTGAACAAAGGTCTCTTGCATGGACCTCCACAGGCCTCGGTCTTGAGCCGCCTGCATCTAGTGGTTACCTGCGACTCGTTTGACGTCGTCGGTCCACCTAGTGCTATCAAACTGAAAAGATGCTAAACCTTCAAAAATTTTATAAAATTAATAATAGGCAATGTATTAGTTTTAGAAAGAAAATATAAAATAATAACCAGATAAAAAATTCCTCGAAGGCCAAGCCTCATAAAATGGAATTTTGAGAAGATTCCTTTTAGAAAAGTATTTTAACGGATGAAATTATGGATGTCTACGACATTGAAATTGCTATTTTTTGTAATTCAAAGCCTCATCATCATCATCGTGTGCCTTCCTCGTATTGAAGTTTGGCGGTCATCATGCGAAAAGCTTCTCTATTTAAAGCCGCATCTTTTAATTTTGGATAAGTCAGCCCAGTCCACCCCCTTATATCGTCCAACCACTTGCGTCTTTGGCGACCTGGAGCTCTCTTGCCTGCAATCCTCCCTTCCAGCACTAGTTTTGGGAATGAGAATTGGGTTCCTCTTTGTAGGTGTCCAAAGAAAGCTACTTTTCTTCGTATGATGGTGGACATGAGTTCAATGCCTAGCACAGTTTTAGCATTTTCTAGGCAAACTCGTTCGAAATATTAAAATATCATCGTTATCCATCAGGCGTCCAATAAATTGAAGCGTACTATGAATAAACGAAATAACTACCCATAAACAAATAAAGGGACTATTCCTAATCATTGAGTTCATCTATGTCTTCGGAACAACATAATATTTCGGATGTAACAGATAATGGGATATTGTTATTTTTCTAATGAAACATTGTACAAATTCGGGATGGGCTACTTTTAGTTATTTCAGACGTTTTATTTTTCATAGCGGTTCAGACATGCTACAGTAGAGAGACGGTTGCTTGTGCAATGTGCATGTATCATGTCTACTTCAGTTAGTTGGATTTAATTTTAATGGATTCTGAAAATTAATACATAATACATTAAATGGGTGCGTGTGTTATTATAGAAACAAGAATACCAAAGTAAAGAGGTATAGCCCTACTGTTTATCTGAATCGGTTCCTCTGTGGTGCCACGTGGAAGACTTCCAATAGCTTCGTATAGGACGTTGACAGATGGAGTTTCACACTGCGCTTTTTTAAATTTACTAATGCCCTGGATTCCAGTCCTTTCATAAAATTACAAAATTGCTGTGAGGTATATCCGCAAGTAATCGAGCGAGCGACTCTTACAATATTCGCCGACGCGGCGTTTTGGACTTTTGTGGGGTCATACATAAGAGCATCTTCGGCTTTATGCTTCAATCGTTGCAGCCAGGGGCGATATAGCACTATTTACAAGAAAATCCTCTAGGTCTGCTCGGTTGAGAATTGCCAATTTGGGAAATCATAATTAGGTGACTCTTAATTGGCTCAGGTCATACCTGTTTGGTGGTAGGTTTCAGCATTTGGTAGTGGCTTGTTACTTATCCTACCTAACGCATTTACTAACATGATTTCATAGTCTGTATCTTCACTTTACTGAGCAGTGATAGCCTAGTGGTTAGGACTGTGGTCTCCTATTCGGAGGGTCGCAGGTTCGATCCCGGGTACGCACCTCTGACTTTTCGGAGTCAAGTGCTTTTAAGCAATTAAATATCACTTGCTTCAACGGTGAAGGAAAACATCGTGAGGAAACCTGCGCATCTGAGAGTTCTTCATAATATTCTCGAAGATGTGTGCAGTCCGCCAATTCGCATTGGGCCAGCGTGGTGGACTATGGCCTATAACCCTTCTCTGAAAGGAGACCTGCGCTCAGTAGTGAGCCGTTGATGGGTTGTTAATAATGATGATGATGATAATGATGATGATCTTCACTGGTGAGCACCAGGTGAGATCCCAGTTAAGGGCGAACTTAAGGGCTTAGGAGAATAAAAATGTGACACAAGCAGTTTTATCGTTGAAATAAATTCAAATAGCTAGGTAGTCTGCAATTACATCGTCAGTGGTGCAAATTGAAATTTCATAAATTCACCTAACTGCACGTGTGTTACCGTAATGAACACACCCGCCAGCCGCATATAGCAGCTTGTGTTTAGAATTTCACAATTCACGGCGACTCGTAAAGCACGTTTGGTTTCATAATTTCAAACAATCTCCGCATGAAAGCGCAGTCCAACAACCCGTTTCAGGTTGGCGTGAAATCTATATCTGTGTTCAGTATTCTATAATTACAAATTGGGAAAGCTAAATTTTGGATAACGGATAGAAGTAGGTATTACTTTGCGAAATTCCATTATACTTGAGGAAAATAAAAAATGTTGCTTTATGGTCCGCCAAATTAGAAAAATCTGGATAGTGGAAGCACGAAGTGCCGCTTGCATGATATGTTTTCTCAGCACACCCCAAATAGTGAATTTTACAGGCAAAATTTTGCTACTTTGGGATCTCAAATTTTTTGAAAATTAATTATAGCCTATGTTACTTCCTGATAACTTAGCTTTCTATTGGTGAAAAAATGGTTAAAATCGGTCCAGTAGTATCAGAGCCTATTCGGTACAAACAAACAAACAAAAAAATCTTTCCTCTTTATAATATTAGTATAGATAATGGTAATAATAGCCATTAACATACGACTACTAGCGCCGCTTCTATGGGAATTCTTTCATGGCGCGGACTTTACGTATAAACATGTGACACTCAATGACAAATCGACCATGTTTGCCACGCTGTCGAGTACAACGTTTACCCATTTTAGGGGTGATTTGTTATCTCATATTGATAGTAATATTTATTCATCTAACGTCAACATTCTTTAATGTTGACATTATAATCCTAATATTATTCATAATACGAAAGTGTATATTTATTGGCCTATTCATTCACGTCGTAAGTCGTAACGGAGCTACGGATTGACGGAATGGATGGATGGCATGCATCAAGCATGGATTTAATATTTTTTGAAGTGATAACGCCTTATAAATCGATGAACACCGGCTGCACGCACTAAAAAGTGTCACGTTCCGCCTGAGCCCGAGCGTGCAAGCGAGAGCGCGGAACAAGCGATAGAGAGGCACGATCAGCCCAAGCGTTGGCTTGTGACTTGTTTCTTTATGACGTTATCACGTAAAACTACCGCCCGTAAACTGACGTTACAGACAACCAATTTTTTTTAATTATTATTATTATATTTAATTAATTTATGATAAGAAGGATACTTTTTATCCTGATAACCAAAAGAGTTCCCGTGTGATACTTAAAAATCTGTCTCCATGCGGACGACGCCGCAGGTAAAAGCTATTAAATCTTTTCCTTATCTTTGTTACCATACTTAAGTTACTTGTATAGGTAGGTAACACACACACCTCACTTCACCTTGCATCCGACATCCACAATCCACTTAAGTGCAAACACATTACTTAAGTAAACGTAACGAAATGCCTGTGACACCACTTTCATTGTAACAGGCACCTATGAAAAATAAATATATTTTATGCTTTAAGCTATAGTCAAGTAAGTTTAGAAATTGGTATGAATAAAAAAGGACAAAAGAATAATTTATAATCATTGATCAAACACACAATACCTAAACACAATTAATAACAAATAATTGCTATTACCTGGATCACCGAGCTTTGCTCGGTTTTTTTGGTAAATCGAAATGATATTTAGAAAAAAATAAAATAATAATTAAAAAAATGGGAAGCAAATAATTATCTGAACTCGGACCGGGGTCTCCTGGTTTCGGGACCGCCTGATTTCCCACCTGAGTTATTACATTCCTTGTAGATGGTGGCGACATTTACCTTCGTATTCTAATGATATTGTAGCAGTTTTCATTGCCTGAAAACACGGATAAAACGACGTTTTCTAAAAATGAAACCTAGCTAGATCGATTTATCACCCCCGAAACCCCAGCATACAAAATTTCATGAAAATCGTTCAAGCCGTTTCCGAGATTAAGATTATATATATACATATTATATAAAAGAATTGCTCGTTGAAAAGTATTATTATATTATAAATAAGTACATACATACATACTTAAAATGTACGTTGCAGTCATTGAAGGAAAAACCATCATATCTATCCATCAAACCTACATAAAAGTCAAATAATAAATACTAATAAGTATAGAAATAATTAAAATTATTTCTATAATAGTATTTATTACTAGTATTTAGTATTTATTATTGTACGTATTAAAAGATTTTTCATGAAAATAAACACTCCCTTGTGGAAGAAAATGAGATTTTTTTGACATTGACTGAATGATTTTCGCGAGTTTTTTTGAAAAGTAATAAGTATATTGATATTATTTTTGCGAAATTTACCACCTCTCTTTAATAAAAGATCCTTAATTGAACAACTTCAGCAACCTCACTCACCTCCTCAACACAAATTTCAACGCCTCACTATGAGCCTAGGTCTGCTTTCAAAGAAGGGGGATGGGAGGGGAGACCTGAGCAATCTAATCTCTATTAATTTATTATGATACTAACTGACCCAGCGAACTACGTACCGCCAAGAAAAATATTTAGTGGTTGGTTACCCTTATCATTTAAGGGTATGAAAAATAGATGTTGGCCGATTCTCAGACCTACCCGATATGCACACAAAATTTCGTAAAAATCGGTCCACCCGTTTCGGAGGAGTAAGGTAACTAACATTGTGACACGAGAATTTTATATATTAGATTCAAAGAAACTTGCTATAAGAGATCATGTTGAGAGGATTTTTTTTTAAATCAAATGTAAATTAAAATGATTGTTCTCACAAACCAATACTAATATTAAAATAGCAAGGTTATCAAACTCAATAAGCGTAAGCGTTACACTGTGCAAACAATTCCGTGTGATTAGGGCAGTTCAAACAAATTAACCACCGATTGAACTCGAAATTGTATTGCAAATGGTCTCAAATGCCCATTACGTATTAGTTTCAAGGCAAATCGTATACACGTCTGTTGCTATCTGATCCTTTGCATTGTTGTCTAGATCTCTATGCAATTTATGGAGACTAATTTGGATCATAAATTATAATATAAATCCTCATATACCTAAATCCTCAAGAAACCATGATTTTTTTGTTCGCTCTAATACAGAGGTGGTTTAAAAACAAAAATATAGGGAAAACCCAAAAATAACAGCTGAAAAATCGAATAAATCAAAATGGGTAATTTTGTATAGGGAAATCACCATTTCTGTATACTAGGTAGGAATATGGCGGGAGCAAAGCTGCGGGAAAACCTAGTGTATAATAAACTATTTATTATACACTAGCTTGTAGACGCAACTTGCGCTGCTGGTCTTAAGGAGCGACGCGAACAACTAAAATTACCTTCGTAAATATTTTACTTTGTCATAGTTATTGTGATATGTTTTACCTATATTATCTACGTACAACACACGAGCCTTCCTGTTTGAGTACTCATTTATCTTGAGTTTTTTATGAGCTACGCCAGAAAACAGGTATTTGTCGTCCATTACTAAACTGTTACTACTACTATTACTAAAGTCGAATGACTTTATCAAATTAATTAGAATTCCAGTCAAAAATCAATTCCTTCACTTTACCCAGCATTGTAATGCAGCAACGTAGCATTTTTATAAAAGATTATTGAAGGAAGATAGTACCTAATTTTATACCTACAGGTCAGTACAATAACGTTTATAAAACAACGGTCGTTCACCGCCTCATTTTGATGTAGCCAAAAACAAAAACTACCATTCAGAACGGCAGTGCACGTTAATCATTCAGAAGTTCTAGCAAAACACACAAAGCCACAGCGCAGTAGTTTGCATGAATCGCGGCCCCACTGGGGCAGTCCAACTTCGTCTCGAGTAGGGACTCGATCGAGCGTTATACGAGTATAATATTATGTAGGTACGCTGCGCATTCTCTGATTATCTTTTGTTAGAGGACGAGTACCACAAATAACTTTCCTACTCCCCAGTTCAAACTTTGACCGCTAATATTGTAAAGTTTTGTCAAAAGTCGAAAAACGCACGAAACATTTTAAATGCTGATGTTGTCAGAAGTACCTAGTCGTCTCTGTCGTGACCACTATTTACACACTTTAAACCTGGATTTTCATTATGGGATATAGTGTATATTTCAGGATATATTACATCCCATAGTGAAAAACCAGCTTTATGACGCGCCCGATGCTGCTGACGTCACTTTTGCTTCGCCTTTTGCTTTTCTAGTGGCTCTTGAGCTTAGCTACATTCTTGCGGCTGTGTGCAGTATGCAAGGTACCTAAGGGCGCGGACTAAAGTCTAAAACTCGAAAGGTCGCCGACGCGAACGTTCAAACCTCATTAAATATAATAATATAATAATTATTATGTCATGCCCACTTCTCATCATCATCATCATCATTATCAACCCATTCATCGGCTCACTACTGAGCGAGGTCTCCTCTTAGGGAAGGGTTATAGGCCATAGTCCACCACGCTGGCCCAATGCGAATTGGCGGACTTCGCACACCTTCGAAAATATTATGAAGAACTCTCAGGCGTGCAGGTTTCCTCACGATGTTTTCCTTCACCGTTAAAGCATGTGATATTTAATTTCTTAAACGCACTTAACTTCGAAAAGTCAGAGGTGCGTACCCGGGATCGAACGTGCGACCCCCCAAATAGGAGACCACAGTCGTACAACCACTAGGCTATCCCTGCTTGTGCAATGCCCACTTCTAGCACAATTAAAATCACTGCTAAAATCAAGTCAGTTATTAGAGGCTTCTTTCTGAGATGGCGTTGTAAAGCTTTTCGAAACAGTAATGGCCACCTAAACTACGCTTGATTGCCGTACGATCGTTCTTGTTGGGAGAGTTTGATAAACGCTTACAAAGGTGATCACGGAATTTTGCTGGACACGGCATTTGGCCGGGACAGAATTCGAACAAAGTTGGGCTGCTAACTTTGAAATCGACCAGGCAATCTCACAATCTGTGAATTTCGCTCTTTGCTGCAATTTATTGGTAGGCGCAAATTGAGGCCACTGGAAATTAGGTTTCGGGATAACTAGTCTGCCTGCCTAAAGGAGTGACGGTGACTACCTTGCTCTTTTTAGTGGGATTATTTGGATTCATTTGGTTTTTGAGATCAGTTATCCACCATTATAATCACAATTCTCTGTTTGTTTGCACCTTTTTCGTAGATGCATTTTTGCATCTTTGAACCAATGTAAGATGAATCTGGAGACATATGCCACTTTTTACCCTGATAGTGCTAAGCGCCTGTTAACTGCTGCTGTAAATATTATACCGATCGTGCAGTGGCTACAGAAAAAGCCGAGTTAGTTTATTTACAAAAGCCGAGTTAGCTTTATTTTTATTTATTTTCCCGTTCCTTATTTCGTTGTTGTTGTTGCGAAGAATTAGAATTTTAGGGTTACTAGTTTCGACGGAATCGATTGTGGGCACAGGTACAAGCGTCCATATAGGCACAGCACTTGCCACTATAGTCGATTACATAGTATAGTGTCGCCCACCCATTATTTTATTCGCATGATTTATATTATTCCAATGAATAAATGTTTGTTTTCCTATTGCAACCTAAATAAAAAAGTTAGCTAAAATCCACAGCTTAGTTTATAAACTATCTATGTACGCTTTAAGATTAATTAATACCACCAAGATAGCAATGTGTTGCATTTTTATTTTGTTTTATAAAACTTACATCGGAGTAATATTTTCTACTATCGGGATTTAATAAGCCTGTACGAAATACGAGTAATTACCTAATTTCGATTGCAAAATGTCGGTGTTTCGGTTGAATTGCGTAATAAGTTGTATTTAACATCACCGAGACGAAGAAAGTAAGCAAAAAGATGCGAGATTTGTAGATATAATTTCTGCAAACATTGTCGTGAAGTACGCCCATAACCCACTTCCAAATGGGATAAAGGCCTTTAGTGCGACATTCATAGGCTGTTACTCCTGCTTATAACAGTGACGACCTAAAACAAAAACCTTGTATCCTTGCTAATAGCATAATAGGCTCTTGTCACATCTGTAGTTAGCAGAAGTGTAATATACTTAAAAATAATATTATGACAAGAAAAACTTTGTACGAAAACCTGCACGCCTGATAGTCCGGGAGGAATCGGCGCATGAGTACCGAAAACTTCAAATTGCCCTCCTAATAATATAAATGCATGTTGCCATGGCGCAACCCGGTGTCATATTGTTTAAACCGAAATTGTTTAAACAATTGCAAGGAATTGTTATTTTTCAAGCGGTAAATTTTTTTTATATTCTTTATTGAAATACCAATAAAAAAGGTCCTATGACTTTTCACAATAAAGTTAATATTTTTAAAGATATGAATTTTTAAAGGTTCGAAAAATCTCAAATTTGGGTACTTTCGACCCATGAAAAATATATTAAAAAAAACATAATGTTTAAGTAATATTTTTTTTTAATTCTCTATACAATAGTTAATAATATTGTTAATAGAGATTTAAAAAAATTTCATTGTTTTTATATTTTTTTTAAATTGTTAATTTCGCGCGCTCACAAGTATGCGTCGCTTACCTTTAAGTATCGCTGTCTCTCTCTGACTCATACGTTGCATCGGCCTCTCTGTGTCTTGAATAATTATTTAACATTTATCTTAAAAACTATCAACAACAAGAGAGCAATGTTATTAATAATAATTAAATTGTAGACAATTTAATAAATTATTAATAACATTGCTCTCTTTAACAATCTTGATAAAGTTGATAGTTTAGGTAAGCGACGCATACTTGTGAGCGCGCGAAATTAACAATTAAAAAAAAGATATAAACAATGAATTTTTTTTAAATCTCTATTAACAATATTATTAAGTATTGTATAGAGAATTAAAAAAAAATATTACTTAAAAATTATGTTTTTTTTAAAATATATATTTCATGGGTCGAAAGTACCCAAATTTGAGATTTTTCGAACCTTTAAAAATTCATATCTTTAAAAATATTAACTTTATCGTAAAAAGTCTTAGGATCTTTTTTATTGGTATTTCAATAAAAAATATAAAAAAAAAATTTCCGGTTGAAAAATAACAATTCCTTGCAATTGTTTAAACAATTTCGGTTTAAACAATATGGCACCGGGTTGCGCCATGGCAACATGCATTTATATCATTAAGAGGGCAATTTGAAGAGGATCGCATTAAAAAATTGAGGTGGAATAGTTTTCGGTACTCATGCGCCGATTCCTCCCGGACTATGAGAGTTGTCCATAATATTTTTTTCAAAGGTATGTGAAGTCTGCCAATATTTTTTTTTAAGTCTGCGTTATACGTGCCAACTAAGTCAAATAATATTTCAGTTTCACTATACTCAGCACATTATTACCTAAGGGAAGTGAACGCTAGTGTATTACGCAGTAAAATGGGGTAACTCACAAATCATTATACAGTAGGGACAGTGAAAATGGACATTTTCCGACCCGGGACGTCTATGGGGAATAAATTGGACACCAGATACAACCTTATTATAATTATAATAATATCCGCGAGCTACGCGAATGGGCTGAAATATAATCCTTACTGTTGTTGTTCTTGGTTCGAGCTGATATCAAGAAGCAACAGAACAACGTGATCGTTTGCATGTAGCGTAATGTGTAGTTTGTTCTAACCTACGCAATAACAAGTAATTATGAGCCAAATGGAAATGGGTAGATCATGTCGCTAGATTCACGGGCAACAGACCTGACCGTCCAAAAGGTGGGCAGAGTTTTGTTGTTGGGAACTTAGGAAAAGGATATTAAGAGTGGCTGGACCCAACTGGATGCTGAAAGCAAAAGATAGAGAATGGGTTTCTATCTTAGACCATTTATGTTGAACAAATCGAAGGTTCCTATAGAGGAGGCCTTGACCCGAAGAGGTTTCTTTATATATTTTAATTTTTTAACTTATATAAATATGCTTTCTTCCACATAGGTTAAGAAATATGTCAATGTATGTCCTTTGGTTTAAAGAATTAAATGGCTTTTTGTTTTTATTTTTATTTATAGTTATGGGACTGGATAGGCTTTTCGTGGAATTTTTAAAACCTATCTCCACGCGGGTTAAATCCCGGATATAAATCTATACTAATATTATAAAGAGGAAATATTTTTTTGTTTGTTTGTTTGTATCGAATAGGCTCTGTAATTTCTGGACCGATTTTTTCACCAATAGAAAGCTCAGTTATCAGGAAGTATCATAGGCTATAATTTATTTTCAAAAGAATTAGAGATCCTTAAGAAAATTGCAATAATGTAACCCAAAATAGCAAAAGGAGAACGCCAGATCGTGACCCAGCAATTTACGGAAAAAGAAAATTACGTAAAACTAGAGGGTAAAAATCCGTCAAAAAAAGTCATTTTATACAATTAGTCCGGGAGGAATCGGCGCATGCGTACCGAAAACTATTCCACCTCAATTTTTTTATTCGATCCTCTTCAAATGGCCCTCCTAATTATATAAATGCATGTTGCCAGGGCGCCACCTGGTGCCATATTGTTTAAACCGAAATTGTTTAAACAATTGCAAGCAATTGTTATTTTTCAACCGGACAATTTTTTTTTATATTCTTTATTGAAATACCAATAAAAAAGGTCCTATGACTTTTCACGATAAAGTTAATATTTTTAAAGATATGAATTTTTAAAGGTTCGAAAAATCTCAAATTTGGGTACTTTCGACTCATGAAAAATATATTAAAAAAAAAACATAATGTTTTAGTAATATTTTTTTTTAATTCTCTATACAATAGTTAATAATATTGTTAATAGAGATTTAAAAAAATTTCATTGTTTATATCTTTTTTTTAATTGTTAATTTCGCGCGCTCACAAGTATGCGTCGCTTACCTTTAAGTATCGCTGTCCCTCTCTGACTCATGCGTTGCATCGGCCTCTGTGTCTTGAATCATTATTTATCAATTATCTTAAAAACTATCAACTTTATCAAGATTGTTAAAGAGAGCAATGAACAGAGAACAAATTAATTATTAATAACATTTCTCTCTTTAACAATCTTGATAAAGTTGATAGTTTTTAAGATAATTGATAAATAATGATTCAAGACACAGAGGCCGATGCAACGCATGAGTCAGAGAGGGACAGCGATACTTAAAGGTAAGCGACGCATACTTGTGAGCGCGCGAAATTAACAATTAAAAAAAGGATATAAACAATGAATTTTTTTAAATCTCTATTAACAATATTATTAACTATTGTATAGAGAATTAAAAAAAAATATTACTAAAACATTATGTTTTTTTTTTAATATATTTTTCATGGGTCGAAAGTACCCAAATTTGAGATTTTTCGAACCTTTAAAAATTCATATCTTTAAAAATATTAACTTTATCGTGAAAAGTCATAGGACCTTTTTTATTGGTATTTCAATAAAGAATATAAAAAAAATTTGTCCGGTTGAAAAATAACAATTGCTTGCAATTGTTTAAACAATTTCGGTTTAAACAATATGGCACCAGGTGGCGCCCTGGCAACATGCATTTATATAATTAGGAGGGCCATTTGAAGAGGATCGCATAAAAAAATTGAGGTGGAATAGTTTTCGGTACGCATGCGCCGATTCCTCCCGGACTAAATAAATTATTTCCTGTTATTCTGTCAGACAATTGTCTGACATAATTATAACCTGTAAGTCCAACTTTGACTTTGAATTTATCAAAAACCGCAAGTTCTAGAAGTTTTAAAACTTATGTTTATTCATTACCAAACAATTAGCAATAAAATGATACATAATTCATTCTTGTAAACGACTTTTCGTATTGTGGGTCAAAGTTCCAAACATTTTTGGCATTGTCCTTTTGCCTATAAAATGCACTATTTGGCGTGTGCTGAGAAAACTATTGACGATGCATAAAAATTATTGACTACATGATTAAAGTGCTCATTATTCTCCACAAAAAAGTTCCCGAGGGAATATATCTAACTACGACTCGACTAATTTGTGAATAACTCACGTCCAACTCAGTATTTTGATTAATTTCTTAAACTGGTCACTTCCAAGTAAAGATTTTTATGTAAACCTGTGAAGATGATAATTCCACTGGCGCAATTAGAAGGCCATAAGCCTACTTTGTCGTATTAGTTTACAAATTGCGAAAAACCAAATCAAATTTGAATTTCGCGGGCAGATCCGTGTCTTCCACCTTAAGCACTTTTATCTTCCAAAATTCAAATCTTTTGAAAATATTTGTGAAAGTATTAAAAAGCGCCACCGAGACTCAACGCATTTATGTGCGTGCTGGCCTGCTACTGAAGACAAATACTTACAAAGAGTTTGTATGTAGTTGTAAGTAACAACTATACATACAAACTCTTGTAATTTGGAGGGGTCGAGCCATGTTATCGTAGTTAATCTCTATTTCACAGTTAGTATAAGTTCACAGTTATATATATCTAACTATCAAAATTATGGTCTGTTAAACAAGCTTCAAAGCAGTACGAAATCCTTGCAAAACGAACATACTAGCTATAATAATAATATGAATATTCGATGTAAAAAGTTGTTACTTCTATTCGAAAGTTGAAACAGCTGTTGTGTGTCATAGCGGTCATAATCATAGACTTGATTTGACTGAGACCGGAAAGCGACCGCCGTCTACGGGAAGGCATTTGCTCTGGTTTGCTGACAAGTGCATTCGCTTGGGAGCTGTGTTGTGTTTATACATACTACATAGTAACTATGTGCCCTTACCAATATAACTTTATCAACTCATATTTAACAGTTTCCGTACTGTGGTATTATAGTTTTTTCAATATTCGAAACTTCCATAGTTGTCTAGATTTGTAAAGTCGTACTAACCCTAACCACAAATTGCTGGTGAATTTCGAACAATTCCATATAAGTAGGTAGATCATTATGAGATCATAGTGCTCAACTTAGGCGTGAACATTTTTTTTTTAGCCCTTAGGTATTAATAAAAATTACATTTTATTTGTCATTTATTTATTTAATGAATTTTTGTCATACATTTGATGTGTGTTACTCATAATAATACGTAGTGTGTAATTTTAATATTAGTATAGGCTATATGTTAGTTAGTACCTATTAGTATATTATGTTGTTTTGACCTAAGTCTAAAAGATGCAATTTATTCAGTAAATATTTTCATGATTCATGTCTACCTACATAACTATCGCGTTACGTTTAGGGGTTAACTAAACGCTAAATCGTAATTAAACATCACTTAATAGTCTAAAATTTAGATTTGGTCGATGAGAACGGGCATAAGTCTATCAAATCAATGGACTCGATTTGACCGACACCGGAAAGCTGCGCCGTGAACTAGATAGCATTTGCTCTGGTTTGCCGACAAGTGGGCTCGCTTGGGAGCCGTCACTCGCTATGTTTGCGGACGGACGTCTGTCCGTGTACACTGCTCCGTATTGCCGGTGAATTTTAAACAGTTCAATCTAGTGAGTTCGGTGGAATTTGTAACGTAATCTGTACAGAGGCCAGGCATTAATAGTAAGACAGCGCTTTTTCACGGCCTTTTCCAACTATTAGTCGATGCTCTGCGAGAGTTTACTCGTACTAAATATACTCGGGCTTACCTATTATAGGTAATTGGATTCTTATTAATTTCGTCGTCGTCATCGTGATTCGTGACTACAAAAAAATGCTATAAGCACAATTTTAGTCTGCCTAGTATACTGCATTTTAAGTTATTCTAAGCTACGGAGGCTCCATTTTATTTCATTTATTTCACCAACATGTATAAGTTTTACTTGAAGTTAGTAGTTTTCGTTTTAGTTACTAGTTTTCTACTTTAAAGAAAAATTGCAGTTTTTCTAAGAAAAACTAAACCAAGCCTAATCTGAGATTAATATAGCGACTCGCATGTAAACCTCTACTATTGTCCATGAGTGAATAATATGGAGAGTAATATAAAATTTCTGATAATATAGTAATTAATGTCGAGAATAAGAAAATTTGTCAAAATCGGGTCTTAACAGACTTGGCAACACTAAGAAGTTTTAAAGAATTGAACATGTTACCTTTAACAACATAAGAAGTAATTAGCAGGAAGTAAGTAATAAAATCAGAGCCATATCGGAGAGAAAACTTGGTTCACACATTGCAATAAACAAAAGACAGCAAACCTATTAAGCTACAATATTGCTGTGAAGTTTCCAATCCTAGTTAATACTGCGGGTTACTTCACGAATTTCAAGAGCAATAACGACAAACTTCTCACACGGATACACGTAAAGACAGACAAACACCTGCTTATAGTTAAAGAGCTTGTGGTAAATAAAAAAATCCTAAATTTTGTTTGCTTCTTTTTCACATCTAAAGTTCTCTACCAATCTCAGTGAAATTTGACTAAACGCTCAAATACTATTAGGAGAATGACAATTTTAACCTCAGGAGATAGACAAATGAAAACTTACAGCACACCTCGTGCCACAGGTGTTGAATCAAATCATTTGTGACCACAGATTAAATACTAGTAAATTACAGATTTTAAGGAGACACAATAAGGTAGACTTACCGCTGAAGGGCGATAGAAAATCTGAAAGGTACACCATCGACTTTGTTGTAAACTTCTAAGTTAATACCTAATTAAACTAAAACATGTTATAAAATTTCCTTAGAAACATACAATAAACACTCGATAGGACCACTTAATCAGGTGTTGATAACGGTGATTATTTGTGAGGCATTTGATGGGTCAATAAGCACAGCTTCAAAGATCTTCTACGCACTAGGCAGCCAATCCTACCAAGTCCAATGCCTACTGCACAAAGACTTTAAGTCTAAAGAGTCTTAAATAATCTATACAATGGTATGTCATGTGTTACTATAATTTATTGGCGAGGCCATCTATAGAGATACGGCATTAATGGTTTTATAGGTAAATGGTAACAAAACTAAATATGTCGAATTTGACTTCATTAATTTCGGAAAAGTACTAAACGTCCAATGAAAGCCTCAATAGCCCAACGGTTAAAGGTGCGGACCGAAAACTGAAAGGCCGCAGGTTCGAATCCCACCCGTTGCACTTTTGTCGTACCCACTCCTAGCACAAGCTTTCCGCTTAGTTGGAGGGGATAGAAGGAATATTAGTCAACTTCAATTTGACTAATATTCTTTAAACTTTTCATGACATTACATTCTTCATTCTTAACATGAATTGAATTGTAGTTATTTTATTTTTTTGGAACTTCCCCTCATTGTGGAAATGTTTCATTTTATTCTAACAAAGTTGCATACGTTAAATCGGCTTGGCATCCAGCTGCCCACAAGATTTACTACAATGTAATATCTTCATAGTAAAATGATTATTTTGAAAAGAACAACTGCTGAGTTTCTTGCCGGCTCTTCTCGGCAGAATCCACTTTCCGAACCGGTGGTAGAGTCATGACTTGTCATAAGAGCCACAGGTTGGCCTACGTGAAATAAATAATTTTGAATTTTAATTTTTTGAATTAAAAAAAAATGTAAATTTCAATAAAGAAACATTTCCACTACCTCCAAAACTATGAGTGCTCTATTCATTACAAGTTATACCGTCTCGCCGCAAGGAAGATATAAATTCACCGGCGCGGTAATACACGCCGGATTACATAACTTCATTAGATCAAACTTTTGAAGCAGACAAACTAAAGCCGAAGTAGAATAGAGACAGTCTTCTAACATAGGACTCGCTGGATAACAAGGCAAAGACAAACTTTAGCGGAACTAATGTTAGCTTTGTTCGAAATGTACACGGAAACCTGTGATATGGTTATGATAATTGTTTTGGTTATTTTTCATCTATGCTTTCTACTTTTTTAAATCCAAAAGTATAACTTCTTTCATAGATAAATTTCATAGATTATCGCAGCAAATTCACAGATATCTTTTAATTACTGGAAACTAAAAAATGTTCTCAAAATCGTTTACTTATTTTCTACTAATATGAGATACGAACAGAGTAACCTAAGGAAAACGTTGTAAAACCTATAAGGGCAAAACTCTGAATTCACACGAACGTAGCTGAGTGTATCAGCTATATTATAGTTTAAAATATACGAAAAGCTGGAGTTGAGATAAAAGATAAGTAATAAAACTTAAGCCCCTAACATAATACTTAGATACATATTTATTAATATTTCGCGAGGTAAGCCTGAGTGGTTACATTAGTGGCACACGACTAATCAGCTTAAGATGCCCGGTTGGACCGATTTGCGGATTACCGTCCCACCGACGTCAGCTTTGATAAATAATATTTAATATTATTAGTATTTATTTGCAGCCACATATTTTTTTCCTGAACCAGTGATAGCCTAGTGGTTAGGACTGTGGTCTCCTATTCGGGGGGGGTCGCAGGTTCGATCCCGGGTACGCCTCTCAGACCTCTGACTTTTCAGAGTCAAGTGCGTTTAAGAAATTAAATATCACTTGCTTCAACGGTGAATGAAAACATCGTGAGGAAACCTGCACATCTGGGAGTTCTTCATAATATTCTCGAAGGTGGTGTGAAGTCCGCCAATTCGCATTGGGCCAGCGTGGTGGACTATGGCCTATAACCCTTCTCTGAGAGGAGAACTGCGCTCAGTAGTGAGCCGTTGATGGATTGCTAATGATGATGATGATGATTTATTTCCTAAAAGAAAAATCAAAGAAAAAAAAGTCTACTTTCTGCCTGCCCGTCAACATGTATTGAAATGTAAATTTGCATTTTTTGGAACTTCCCCTCATTGTGGAAACACTGCATAATACCTATTGTAAACTTGTTTTGAAAAGAGCAACCGCCGTGTTTCTTGCTGGTCCTTCTCGGCAGGAAGTTGGGCATTCCGAATCCGAACCAGTGGTAGACTCGCCGACGATTCAAAAGCACTTGTATAAGTTTATTTGAATAAACGAACGAAATAAGCTTGGTATAATTTAAAAATCGGCCAAGTGCGAGTCGGGCCTCGCTCTTTTAGGGTTCCGTTAAATAAATTAAATTAAAATATTTCCATGTACCCATGGAAATATTTTAATTTAATTTTTTTAATTTAATTTAATTTTTATTATTTGTTGTTATTGCGGCAATAGAAATACATAATATGTGAAAATTTCATCTGTCTATCTATTACGGTTTACGAGATACAGCCCGCTGACAGACGGACGGACGGACGGACGGACGGACAGCGTAGGCTTAGTAATAGGGTCCCGTTGGTACCCTTTGGGTACTGAACCCTAAAAAGCCAAAACATTAAAAAAAATGCAAATAAAATTATGTTTTACCATCATCGCAGATATTGATTTCCTTACACTGCGCGTGTCGTGACACTCAACTGGCCATTTATCAAGTTTATTAAGTGTTGGTCTAATTATAACTATCAATTCACAAAAAAAAATCTGCGACGGGTGGGGATCGATCGTCGACCTTTCAGTTTTCAGTCCGTACCGTTAACCACTTGGCTATTGAGGCTTTGAGGATTGTATTGTGTATTGGATGGATTGGATGAGGATGTATTTTGTTGTCTGTGTATTCCACATGCTAACGCCACTTGTTCATTTATTTAACTAATCAATCCGACTTTACCACAAATTATTCTGCCCATATTTCAAACAATTTAATTAGCCTTTTCTAAATATTATATTATTACTAGCTGACCCGGCGAACTTCGTACCGCCACCTTATCTATATAAATAAAAGAAATAAACTATCCTAATCCAAAAAAAACTATCCTATCCCCTATCTTTCAAGTTGGACCAAATTACAGATAGTTACGAAGTTTGATCAAAATCGGTTAAGTAGTTTAGGAGTCCATCGCGGAGAAACAACGTGACACGTAATTTATATATATTAAGATTTGTAGTTGACGTCTTTTTTTCCAACAAAAATCCTTGTCTCCGATGGGAATTCAATTTAGTCCCTTGATTCTTTGACTTTTTTCGCGATAAAAGCGATTGGATATCGACTCCCTATGATATTATTAGAATTGAAAATGTCGGCCGAGTTCGTCGAGCAGAATTCAATTTTTATCTTAGCTCTTTCATTAGTGGTTACTGGTTTGAATGTACATTTTAAGGTCTTTGATGTTCGGCAAAATGTTCCTACTTACGAGTACCTGCCTACATGAGAGCTATCTCGGCTCTTTGCACTGATTTTTTTTAATTGCGCCGGAATTCTTTGTTTTTCCGGGATTTAAAGTAGCGTAGGTCCTCAAATACTTTTATGCAAAAATCACGTCGATCCGTTGCTCCGTAGTAACAAATTCAACCAATAAACAAAATGAAACTAAATACTACAAGATATCCGGTTTGATGCAGTGAGGTAAGGTAAATAACTATTATTATTTTTAACGAACAGATGGAATACGTGTTCTGTGAAATTAGTAGACATGTTCATGGACGGCGGAAAAGTACTTAAGTACCTACTAGTTGGGATGTTTTTCCGAAGTAGAGATTAACTACGATAACATGGCTCGCCTTGGCTCCACTACTGTTTGAATGTGTCTATAGACATGTTGCAGTAACATAGTTGAAGCCGTGTTATAGCTATAAACCTAGGTTTATAGCTATATGCCGGAATATAGCTATACGCAAGCGATTAATAGCCATCTTACTAGGAATATAGCTATAATACGAACGCGATCTAGTAATATAGCTATCTGAGCTTCGGTGATCAGGTGCTTGGGAATTGCGTCAACTGATGATCTGCAAACGCCTGAATAGATCTTCATAAATTATAGCTAAGATCGATCTCGAACACGTCAGCTTTCAAACAGGAACAAGTGTAAATTAAAAATTTAAAACTACCCCGACATGTGAATCTATGGCTGGGTACGATATATCTGACATCCTGTCACCTAGTATTCTGCTTCATCATCCAATCGTTATCCTCGATCCTCGATCATCATCTATCTAATATCAACTCATTGCGGCCATTCCTGTGAGTTTTCGAAGAGTCGGGTTTTCTGGAGATCATCCTGGTTGCAGCATCAGGTCAACGTGACCGTATTGCAAAATCATAACCTGCAAGGTACCTACTCATTGAAACTAATCTATTGAACCCAAATACGATATGTCTGCTGTGAGTTTTCGAAGAGTCGGGTTCTCTGGAGACCATTCTGGCATCAGGTCGAAGTTATCAATTAATTGTCATTTAACGATTATACTGGCACGCGTGAGTAATTATACCTACGCCAAAAATGTCTTACATCGTTTTAGAAAAGAGCTGATACTCGTACACTGCTAGACCGATATTAACCAAACACAGCTAAGAACCACCGCAAGAAAACTGGCTTTTAAATGAAAAAAACCGCATCGAAATCGGTCCATCCGTTTGAGAGCTACGATGCCACAGACAGATACACACACACACAGACTGACAGACAGACAGACATCGACGTCAAACTTAAAATACTCCTCTTTTTGCGTCGGGGGTTAAAAATCGCATCAAAACACGTCTCCTTTTTATAGGGGCTTAAAAACGAGTAACCAGTTGTGCAAAACAAAGAAAATGTTTAACTTCTATAACCATTTTACTAGATGTCTAGTCAGAGAGCTATGTTTATTACTAGATCGCGTTCGTATTATAGCTATATTCCGGCATATAGCTATAAACCTAGGTTTATAGCTATAACACGGCTTCAACTATCTTACTGTGACAGACACATTTGGAGCCTGTGACTAGTCACACTATAGTTTGTATGTAGTTAGTAGGTAGTATAGCAGCCCGGCACGCACACATTCGTTGTGAGTCTTGGTGGCGCTTTGTAAATACTTTCACAAATACTTTCAAACGTTATGAATTTTGGAAGGGCGTGCCATCTTATCGTAGTTAATCTCTACCTACTTACAGAAATTGTCTTTTGGGATTCGTTCACACCTTCCTAAGTTTAGGTATTATATGATTTTAGTTACATTTCCAGTCGGTAGGTGTACAATAATAACGTTTGTAGTGTATGTGGGCGCAATTGATATATTAATTATTTGAAAGTGTCGTTTGACTTCCGTTTCTAGTTTAATCAAATTGACATTTGACTTTGACAGCGCGGGTACGCCATCTTGCGCGCCATCTTGAAATATTAGTATAAAACGGTTGTTTTGACGATACGAACTCAGTCTCTGCCCAGAGACTCATTCGACTAGTAGATGCTTCCGCGTCTAGGTCGTTCTATTTGATTGAGGGATTGCGATAGCAATCGCTCCCTAATCGGATAAATATTGTCTTTACGTTTAGATTAGTGTTAATGATTAATTCATACTTTGGCAGTCTCTGCCCAGAGACTCATCCGACTAGTAGATGCTTTCGCGTCTAGGTCGTTCTATTTGATTGAGGGATTGCGATAGCAATCGCTCCCTAATCGAATAAATATTGTCTGTACGCTTAAATTAAAGTAACTGATTAATTAATGCTTTGATATTTTTGATAACTACCCTCACGTTCAGATGGTGGTTTTGTCTGTCGTGCTGTGGTTATTAGCTGAGTGGAAAGGGGCCGTTATTGGCGATGGTGGAGACGGCTTTAGGTAGGGTTTCAGCGATTTAAGAGATGCGTTCTCTTAAAGCCTGATTAGTTTTTGAGTAATAATTCCCGCTTCTGGTCCATGGCTAATAAATGTAAAAGAGGGGCTTTTGAGGGTACTTTGTTCTAACAATAAACATCCTAATTAATTAAATGATCCTTCCACGCTACCTTCCTTCGTCGCGCGACAAATGTGTCTGACTTTGTCGCCGACGAGGATACCTGCTCCGACATGTATTTTCATCGGATAATTTACCGAACAGTACTAAAATAGCGTTGGCATTTTCCCTGACTCGATATTAACCAGTTCAAATGACACTACACCGCAAACAAAATCGATTCCCTTTCAGGCTTTTGATAGGACACTTTTACCCTAGATGTACATTAGCCGGGCTAATTTTCCTTTGTCCAAAGGTCGAACATAAAGATGCCACACTGGGAGCGATAGGGTTATGCCTTAAAGGCCTGGGCAGACGAAATTCGCTACGGCTATGTGTCAGGTGTGACGCCTAGAAGTTGTAAAACAAAATAAGTGATTATTTTTCCTTGGTTTACCTAACAAGTATACATCATATAATTCGCAGAAAGCAGTTTAAAAAATTTCGGCAGGCAGTTTAAAAAGTTTTCATTTGCCTCGCAGTTTCACAAGTTAGAACTTAGCTTAGCTTAGCACGTCGTTTATACTTTTCATTCAATGAGAATGACGGTTAAACAGTTTATGATGGTTTTCAATTTGGCGGATGGATGTGTGGCCTAGTTGCAACAGCGCATATCAATCTGTGTCAAAATGCGACTCTTAGGCCCGCTTGCAGAAACGCCGGGTTGGGTTTAGCCCAGGAATTTTGTAATTTTGACAGAAGCGTTATACGAAATCTGTCAAAGCAGCAGCTAACTCTGGTATAAAAGGATAACACGGCGTCTCTGCAAGCGGGCTTTACTTGTATCACAAAATATCTTACACCATACATGACGACCTCCCTGGCTCAGTGGTGTGCGCTGTTGTCTCATAACTGGGAGGTCCCGGGTTCGATTCCCGGCGGGGTCTATTTGGGAATTTGTAATTTCTGAATTGTCTCTGGTCTGGTCTGGTGGGAGGCTTTGGCCGTGGCTAGTTACCACCCTACCGTCAAAGATGTGCCGCCAAGCGATTTAGTGTTCCGGCACGATGGCGTGTAGAAACCAATTAGGGGTATGGGTTGAATGTTCACTGCCATACCCCTTCCAAGTTAGCCCGCTACCATCTTAGACTGCATCGTCACTTACCATCAGTGAGATCGCAGTCAAGGTCTAGCTTGTCATCGAATAGAAAAAAAATGATACACGCGTCCAGTATGAAGTTAGGCCGTGCTGTTACCGTCGCGCGTTTCATCTGTCCAAGCCCTGCCGCTAGGTGTCAATGGGGACAATTGCCTCTTGATTTAGAGGGTCGCCATAGAGCCAACAATAAGGCCTTTATTATGAAGCGCGCCGAAATCTCTATACATATTTCTCATACGAAGCCAAATAATTTAAATTTACATATTACCTAAACTGTACTTTAAAGCTGCATTGAAAAGCTATAAATCCTACTAGGCGTAGGTGTACGTCAATTATAGTAAATATTTACCTATAGTGTAGGAAAACTCCCATGCCAACAACTTTAGGAAGCGGAAGAAGCTAGTGAACTAGTGAGAGCTAGGAGTTAGTGAGCTAAGGTGAAGTGAATATAGGTGCGCGCAACCAAGTACCAACATTTCACGTGGACAAATTCACTACCTAATTAATACCTAAGCCGTAATTTTTTAGTAAGTATTCATTGTTATAACTGCGAATTCGATGTGGTAATCACTCTCCTTGATCGAGGAAAAGAGAAAAAATTTATGACCGGCCGGGTGATGGAATTATGATATTTTTAAATTAGTTAAGGATGGCGACTCATGCTTTTATAGACTCCAGATTTGGGTCTTGTGCCTAAAAGACGGGTCGAGAGAAAGTATGAAACCTACCAAACCTCTTCGTTTTCAAAACTACGAGAATTTTTAGCTTTTTTAGAAAACGTAGCTTATTAAAGGTACTTAAAGGATACATTTCTATCGGTTTTTCACACATAATATAATATCGCACGCACGCATCTTCTTACAATCGTGGTGCATAGGTACTTGGTGTCAGAATAAGGTATCATAACGTAAGTCTAGTAAAAGTTTGCACATCTCGACAAAATTTTATGATTCGTTGATTGACTGGAGCTAAGGGCCATGACTCGCCACCTTTGAGGTTTTGAATGTAGTTTGGTGCGTTGAATGAGCGTTAGATTGCATCATCGATCATGGTCGATTCTAAAATCGTAAAAACAAAAAAAAGCAATCTTGCGTCATTAAAATAAGAGAATTCTTATCTCAGCCACATGATTTTAATTAACTTTTGAACAAAACAAAATCCATAAATCGGCGAAGAGCGAGAACTTTACGGCCGCCGCCATAAAATTTCATAACCGTCTCGAATATAATGCGATTGCGTTCTGAATAATTTATCCTATATTATTCGATACCTACAAACCCTTGCCAACGAGTGAAGAAGTTGTCTAAAAGTTTTATTGTTTACAACGCTCTTTGGACTAACTTTCCACAAATTGATTCTTTTAGGCCCAGAGACAGCCGTTTAAAGTAATTTAACCTCTAGGGCTTCAAATATTATGTTGTAGAAGTGTAGGTGTTTCAATTAGATGATAGACTCTATTTCCTCTTACAATAGTCTCTGCTGTGACCGATAACTTAACGTCTAATGCAATGACTGATGTTTGTATGACCAATATCAAGTGCGATTCATAATTGACGAAGTCGACTAATGCTTAATTATGTAACTTCCTATGGAGCCCTATAACTTTACAATAATTAAGAAAATCTGAGACTCATGAAATCTATAGAAGAATCAATGTTATCTCTGGTAAATTACATAGTTATTGAGGTATTTTTTCAGTATTTTATGGTACATAATATACCATGATAATATTCTTTAATCATTATAAAATGTAAAGATTACTTTGGGAAAGTTTGCCTATTGTCTAGTAAATGCCTGCCTTTGATTTTTCCATGATAAAATGTGTCCTCACCTACGTCTTCAGATACAATCTTTGTGAAAAGGTAACAGACAGTCACATTTTCGCATTTATTTATAATATAAGGATGGATGAACCCACTTAAAAACCAATCGGTTAGATATCGATAAAATATAATTGTAGAGTTTGTGTTTTTGAGTTTAAAATATAAATATTATCTCAATTAATTATATCACTCACCATTAGTCCAGAAAAAACTATCTTATTGGTCCAATTTTAATGTCGCCCTCTCTCTTGGACTACTTTTTTCATTCCTAGTTTTGTATTGAACTTATTCCTATCTCCTTCGAGTGGTTGATTGTTGATTGTTGCTTTCTTCCTATCTGTTTTATTGGATTGATTTGACTATTGTTTCTTCAACTTAACGGATTGATTTGACCTTTTTTTGTAGCTCTATAATCCGATATTTCGATTGCTTCTAAACTTATCTATGGTGGTCATCTTGTTTGTCTTTGTTTATTTAATCTTGATAGTATAACTCAATTATAATTGGACATATTTTAAAAAAGGATGAGATTCATAAAGAGCCGTTCAGACTATATTGTAGGTATACTAAATTAGGTATACAAGAAATATTAAGAAGCACAAAAATATCGCTCAACATTCACTTTTATGTGTAGCTTCAAAATATGTATTATGCTTTATTATACTTTCATGATTACCTATTATGATAAAATGATAGTATTAAACGTTGTCTGAACTGCACTTCCAACGTCGCGTCGAGTAAAGTTTAACCTACGAATAAATTGAACGTGCTGACAGTTTTCGTGTTGAAAATCTGTCAAAACATATTGTTTATTCCTCAGTTATGCGTTACTCGGCGAGTGTGAAATTGGCACTAATTACCTGATTTGACGCTAAGACGCTAAATGCGACGCTTATTTTAATAAG
Organism: Oeneis ivallda; assembly: GCA_029955525.1. Lineage (NCBI taxonomy): Eukaryota > Metazoa > Arthropoda > Insecta > Lepidoptera > Nymphalidae > Oeneis > Oeneis ivallda. Next base: position 18,263,135 of record JARPMR010000016.1, on the reverse strand, counting down.
AATTTAGACTTTCATTTTAGTTTTAGTCTAGATTGAGAAATACATTATTTAAATTAAGTAAGTTACATCAATAACACATTAACTATGTTTTCTCTTCATTAATAAAATTAAATAGTTTTTGGTTATTTTCCTAAAGAAATAATTCTTCCGCTTGACTGTCAATAAGATATATTTTATCCAGCTAGATTAAATATTTATAATCCCGATATTATACATAAATGCAAAAGTGTTTTTGTTGCCCCGAAAAATCAAAGGGTTCCCCGGGGATTTTAGAAACACAACCACGCGGACAAATTCGCAGACAAAACTACTTAGGTATCCTTACTTAATATTATAAATGCGAAAGTGTGTTTGTTTGTTGGTTTGTCCTTCAATCACGCCGCAACAGGGCTACGGATCGACGTGATTTTTTGCATGGGTATATAGTTGAGGACCTGGAGAGTGACATAGGCTACTTTTTATCTTGGAAAAACAAAGAGTTCCTGAGGGATTTTAAAAACTAAATCCACGCGGACAAAGTCGCAGGCATCAGCTAGTAATATTATAATAAAATGTAAATACCAAACTGTGTTTGTTTGTCTTCTAATCACGCCGTATCAGAGTTACTGTTCAACTTTTATTTTTAACCTGGATAATATAGACATAGGAATATAGGATAATCTTCATATTTTAGTTTTAGAGTGAGCAAAAGTTTCACAGGGATTTTCAGAAGCTCCGTACGAAATCGCGCTGGCCATTGAAGTATAACTCATAGAAAGGCAATAGCCGCGCGCGGAGTGCTACCATTTCATGGTAGCCTTTAAAGGCTAGTTACGTCTATCGACACGAACGTGTCGGCGAGCGAAAATAAACCCTTTCATGGTAGACTTTAAACTTTTTAATACACAAAGCCTTTAAAGGCTAGTTACTCCGTAAAAAACGACGCCTCTTTGCTTACATAGCTCGTTTTATGGTTACACGTTAAGCTGGTCTAGTTGTATGGAACTATTGGTCTTGGCCAGCTATACTCAACCTGCGGCCCGCGGGCCAGCGGTTAAAATATACGAGATGAATTCGTTAATTCAATTTGTATCAACCAAGAAAACCTTATAAATTATTACCTAATATTTTTTTCTTTTTACGGCCCGCGATACCATAACTAACACGTGTTTGTTATTTAACATAAAAAAAAAGGTCGAGTACCACGGGTCTAGGCGTTATAAGTCGGGGCTGGCAAAAGAATTGAAATCAGTTCGGACTTCAGATTTGATGAAGTAGCCTACCTTACTTACGCAATACTGGAAAAAACAATAAGATAAATAAGGCATTGATTGGAATCAGCAAAAACCTTTGTTAAAATTAAATCATAACATGTAATAGTTACAATTTTTACGGCAACGATTACGTCTTTATAGTGTAGGTACCTAAAATTAATTTGTCGTAAAAGTGAAGTGTAAACATTAAGACAGGTTAAATCGTTGGAAAATACGTGTAACGTGCCTATGTACATAGGCGTTATAGCCATTAGGCAAACAACAACACGAAAGATAAAATCGTTTTGCTCTAATTGTTCGTTCAAAGTTATTCATTGAATATGCATGTTGTGTAACATCGCGGTTTATTTCGATGGTAATACCGTTTAATTGTTTAGGTACTATTTTATCGATATAGTTCCGAAAAAAATTAAGTGGCACTCGAGGACTGCCGCGGTAAAGCTATTGCATAGCATTTTTTATCAACTTATGCAATTATAATATTTATGCAAATTTTTTTTTTGCATACTTAATAAAAATTATGCAAAAAAAAATTTAAAACAAACAAACAAGAAAAGCGAACTGTCACTACTTCGCGAGTGAGATCCGAACCTGCGACATTGGCGCTCGAAAGCGGTCGCTCGCCCACTGCGCCAAATAGAGCTACTTGAGAACCTCTGAAATGTTGAACGCTTACTGAACGACGGTGTTAGGTTTTTTTTCGTTACGGAATTTCTTGATTCGGTCGCCGCGCTCAAACTGTTTGTCCTAGTTCAAAGCCCGCGATAAAAGCTATGCAATAGCTTAAAAAATTGCACCGTTAGGTGCCTACCCCGTTTGGTAATTTTATGGTTTGTTACATGCAGGTTTAAATTGTTAGTTTCCCAAAACGATTTCAAACAATATATAAAAATTCGTTTTAAAAAACCTACTTTAAACGCCACTACTAAGTAAGTATAAAAGCAAATGCATGAGTCACCTATAAACTATAAATATTTTATAGTGCCTATAAAATTTGAAGAGTTCCCTCGTTTTCTAAAGGATACCATCATCAGATCCTGACCTGATGACTATGGGACCACCTGGGAAGTATACCCTTTGGAACAAAAGAAAAATTTTCCAAATCGGTCCAGGCGTCTTTGATTAATCGGGGAAAATACATAAAAAAAGATTCCGACGAATTGAGAACCTCCTCCTTTTTTAAGTCGGTTAAAAATGAGTAGGTATCTTAATTCGACCAGAGGCCTATTCATGGATGGTCTGGGCTGTATTTCGAGAGAGTAAATATAAGTATAATGAGAAGGTACTAAATAGTTTTGATTTTCATCCGACTGCGCGACGCAAAGTAGTGGTAATGTGTTTATCAGTCTATGTATGTATGTTTGTTTGTTTGTTCCTTTGTGGCACTCTAGAGACCAAACGCGTGGGCCGATTTTGATAAGTGGCATGTCGTTAGATTTGCCATGCCTGCGCGAGTGTCAAGGAGAACATAAAAATTTGAATAATTCAAAATGGCGGAATTTGGACGCCATAATATGAGGGTTACAATTTTTTTTCAAAACCTATTGAGTGGGGTATCAAATTAAAGGGTTTGAAAAGGTGATTACGACAATATATTTTTCAATTTTTTTTCTCATAATTTGATAATTGATATTTTCATTGATATTTTCATTGATATAAGTAGTCGGATTTTTTATTCTTTTTTAATATTTTGCTTATTTAAGCGTGTGATAGCCTAGCATTCCTTTTCGGGGGTTAAGATGCGTTTCTGGGATCGATCTCGGGTTAAGGGCACGCATTACTGACTTTTCGGAGATATTTGCATTTTAAAGTAATTAAATATCACTTAATAAGGGTAAGGGGGTAAGGGAGCGCAACTCCATCTAGCGCTCCAAACGTCAACCTCACCTGCCCGTGGTGCCCCCTGCTAGTCTACTGACGAGGCTATGACGACCGACAAATGGCGGTATAACCATTTCATACTGGCTAGACTGAGCAAATGGCACAGGCCGGTGTCGGGCAGCAGCGACACTAGTGCGATCAGTCTAGCCCTGCGATGACCAACCCGCCTGCCCAGCGTGGTCATTATGGGCAAAACCTTAATGGATAATCACAGAAAACCATGGCCCCTAGTTCCCGGCGGCCTCGCTATTCCTGACCCTGGCAGCGGTCACGGTAATGGCGGGGCAGGGGGTGCTAAGAATCTCCGGACCAGATTCCGCTGCCAACCCCGACGACTGGACCTGGTGACGTATAACGCACGCACTTTGAGGACCGACGAGAAGATCATCGAGCTGGAAGAAGCAGTGAGCAAGTTGCGCTGGAATATTATAGGATTGTCTGAAGTCCGAAGAGAGGGGGAGGACTCGATAATCCTCAATTCCGGCAACTTGTTTTACTACCGGGAGGGCGATCAACAGTCCCAGGGTGGTGTCGGGTTCATCGTCCACAAGTCCCTCGTCAACAACATTGTACAAGTCGAGAGTGTGTCGAGTAGGGTAGCGTACCTCATACTCAGAATCACCAAACGGTATTCGCTGAAGGTTATACAGGTCTACGCACCGACATCGACACATTCTGACGAGGAGGTAGAGGCGCTGTATGAGGATATATCAAAAGCCATACACGCCTCTGCCACTCATTACAGTGTTGTGATGGGGGATTTCAATGCAAGGCTGGGCGAACGAAGCGGTGCAGAGACGAGAGTGGGGCATTTTGGGTATGGGCGAAGGAACCAAAGGGGCCAAATGTTGGCCGACTTCATGGAGAAGGAGGGCCTCTTTATGATAAACTCCTTCTTCAGGAAGCGGCCACACAGAAAATGGACATGGTTGAGTCCCGATGGTTCCACGAGAAATGAGATCGACTTCATTATGTCGACCAAGCGGCATATATTCAATGATGTCTCTGTGATCAATAGGGTGAAAACCGGTAGCGATCACCGGATGGTAAGAGGCACGTTGAATATTAATGTAAAGCTGGAAAGGGCCAGACTGGTGAAGTCAACTCTCCGACCTTCTCGTGCTCATATTCAAAATCCCGAAAACTTCCAACTCGAACTGCAGAACCGATTCGAGTGCCTAGCAGACTGCGTTTCTGTGGACGATCTAAACAACAGGTTCGTGGAAACTGTCCATACTGTGGGGTCTAAATTCTTTAAGACCCATCGCAGGAAAAGAACCGAAAAGTTCTCTGACCATACTCTCAAGCTAATGAAGGAGAGACAAGAGATGAGGCTGCAGTCATCGGCAGACGCGGCTGCCTACCGGCGGATTAATAGGCAGATCTCTAAGGCACAAACTCGCGACCTCCGTGTCTTTAATACCAAGTGTATTAAAGATACCATTGAGCGGAACAAAGGCTCAAAAATGTTCGCGAGAGATCTGTCTATCGGACAGAGCCAGCTGACGCGGCTGAAAACTGATGACGGCCGTCTCGTCTCTTCTCGACCTGAGGTCTTGGGAGAGGTTGAGAAGTTCTATGGACAGTTATACACCACGACACAAAAACCTGTTGAAGATTTGGCGAAAGATCCCAGAGCCAAACTGACCCGACACTATACCGAAGATATCCCGGACGTCAGCCTATACGAGATTAGAATGGCTTTCAAACAGCTCAAGGACAACAAGGCGCCAGGTGATGACGGAATCACTGCGGAACTCCTGAAAGCGGGTGGAAAACCGGTACTTAAGATCTTTCAGCGATTGTTCAATTCCGTCATCAACGAGGGCACATCGCCGGAAGCATGGCACAGGAGCGTGGTGGTTCTGTTCTTCAAAAAGGGTGATAATACCTTGTTGAAGAATTATAGACCCATCTCGTTGTTGAGTCATGTTTATAAGTTGTTCTCGAGAGTCATTACGAATCGTCTCGCTCGTAGGTTCGACGACTTCCAGCCTCCCGAACAAGCCGGATTCCGAAAAGGCTTTGGTACCATAGATCACATTCATACGCTGCGGCAGGTTATACAAAAGACGGAAGAGTATAACCGGCCACTTTGCTTAGCGTTTGTGGACTATGAGAAAGCCTTCGATTCGGTGGAAACTTGGGCTGTGTTGAGGTCGCTGCAGAGATGCCGGATTGACTACCGGTATATCCAAGTGTTGAAGTGCTTGTATGAAAACGCCACAATGTCAGTACGTATACAGGACCAGACTACGAGGCCAATCCACTTGCAGCGTGGAGTGCGACAGGGAGACGTTATCTCCCCGAAGCTCTTTACCGCTGCGTTGGAGGACGTCTTTAAGCTTCTGGATTGGAACGGGCTTGGCATCAACATAAACGGCGAGTACATCACTCACCTGCGATTTGCCGATGACATAGTAGTCATGGCAGAGACTCTGAGAGACCTCAATACAATGCTCAACGATCTCAGCAGGGTTTCTCAACAGGTGGGCCTGAAAATGAACATGAGCAAGACGAAAATCATGTCCAATGCTCATGCACCGCTCCACCCAGTAATTGTTGAGAACTCTGCACTCGAAATTGTCGACGAGTATATTTACCTGGGACACACAGTCCAGCTAGGTAGGTCCAATTTCGAGAAAGAGATCAACCGCCGAATCCAACTCGGCTGGGCAGCGTTCGGGAAGCTCCGAGATGTCTTCTCGTCCAAAATTCCTCAGTGCCTGAAGACTAAAGTCTTCGAACAGTGCGTGTTGCCAGTGATGACTTACGGATCCGAGACATGGTCGCTAACTAAGGGCCTCATAAGTAGGCTCAGGACCGCTCAGCGGGCGATGGAGAGAGCTATGCTCGGAGTGTCCCTGCGGGATCGAATCAGAAATGAGGAGATCCGGAGGAGAACCAGAGTCACCGACATAGCTAAGCGAGTCGCGATACTGAAGTGGAAATGGGCGGGGCACATAGTTCGAAGAGCTGATGGTCGTTGGGGTCCCAAGGTGCTGGAGTGGCGACCCCGCACCGGGAAGCGCAGTGTTGGCAGACCCCCCACCAGGTGGACCGACGACATCAAACGAGTCGCAGGGAGCCGCTGGATTCAGGCGGCGCAAGACCGAGGCCTGTGGAAGTCCATGCAAGAGACCTTTGTCCAGCAGTGGGCGTCTATCGGTTGATAAAGAAGAAGAAGAAGAAATATCACTTAGTTTGAAACTCTGAAGGAATAAATCGTGAAGGAACTTGTATTGCTGAGAATTCTCTTGATCTCAACTTGTGTGAGTCTGCCAATCTGCACTTGGCTCGCGTGGTGGACTATGGCCTGAACTGAGGAGACCTGTGCCGTATCATCATCATGAGCAACCCATTATCGTCTTACTACTGAGCGTTAATGGGTTGCTCAATTCAGTCAACAACAAGTCTCCTCTCAGAGAAGGTTTATTTATGCGATAGTCCACCACGCTGGCCCAATGCGAATTGGTAGACTTCACACACCTTTGAGAACATTATGGAGAACTCTCAATCTCAAAACTCGTCAAAGCGTGTGATATTTAATTGCTTAAACGCACATAACTCCGAAAAGTCATGAAGAGATGAATGAATGCATGAATGATTTTAAAAGTTAATCCAAAAACACAGAACCCTAAAAACAGGAGACCGCTTTGTTGGGCTGCGGTTTCCGCCACTCGCCAGAGCTGTTCATGTTTTTATCAGTAATTACTAATTAGTGTACATTATCAAAAACATGCTTCAGCCGGTGCAGATAATTATTATTTTTGATTTCAATCAATAAATTATTAACGCAATAAATAAAATAATGTAAATTTTAATGGGTTAGTTCTTAAAAAACAAAACTACTTATAACTAACTGATTGACTAACGGATAAGTGATAACAGCCTAAAATGGTGGACCTAGAATTTTGTAATTGGGTCAAAACATTCTAGAAGTGCATGAAGAAGTGATTTTGAATTCCCGTGAGTGGAATTGGTTAGTAACTAAAACTCTAAAATCCATGCCATCATATTAGTAAGTATAATGTTACTTTGTCCGCGTGGACTTATATTGTTTAAAAATCTCGCAGGAGTCTTTTTCCGGAATTCAAAGTCTGTGTCACTTTACAGGTCACCAACTATACCATGTAGGTAAAGCTGCGCGATTGGAAGATAAAAGAAACAAACAAAAAAAACCTTTCGCATTTATTTGATGCATGACAGTAGAGATTTTTAGCAATTAACTAATATTAGGGTGAGTCCAAGTGATAGTGGTAGTATTTATGGCCATGTAGCAGTGATAGCCTAGTGGTTAGGACTGTGGTCTCCTATTCGGGGGGTCGCAGGTTCGATCCAGGTACGTACCTCTGACTTTTCCTTGTCAAGAAATATCAACGGTGCTTCAACGGTGAAGGAAAACATCCTGAGGAAACCTGCACAGCTGAGAGTACTTCATAATGTTCTTGAAGGTGTGTGAAGTCCTCCAATTCGCATTGGGCCAGCGTGGTGGACTATGGCCTAAAACCCTTCTCTGAGAGGAGACCTGCGCTCAGTAGTGAGCTGTTTATGGGTTGCTAATAATGATGCATGATGAGGGTGAGTCCACCAGGATCCCCTGACCCGATCCCCCAGGGGATCCCCATGAACTCATCTGTTCATCAGGATCCCCTTTAGATAAAAGTAAGTGAAGACAATATCACACTGGATATTTTTATTTACAAAAAATTGCACAGGTCAACACAATTTTTGGTTCTGGGTTCTAAGTTCTTTGGTTCTGTTTAAGTGATTTTTATTCCTTCTACATTGCTAATTCAAGAAAAATTTGTTTTGTCTGAAAAAATGCATAATCGATAAAACTGGTTACTTAGATAGACGTGGTTTCTTAATCTTGTATGGCTTTCTTTTAAATGTTATTTTGTATGTTTAAAGGAGATTTTCTTCACTTTAAAGTAAAAACCGTAGAGCATAATTTCTCTGGCTGAACATTCAATCAAACTAAAACGTGTCCGAGATACAAATTGGAAGCATACAAACACAGTTTTATAATTCAATCTACTCTGATTGCGTAACGGCATACATAACAGTTCAAATCCGGCAATTAGGACCCATTCCCTTGATCGTAGTCTTCTCCCACTGCGGTTAATTTCGTTCAATTAGGGTGATTCGCATAACCACTCTCTAGTCGGCGCTTGATTAAAATGAAAGCCGGGGACCCGATTCGAGTGTCGTCTAACTCTACTAAATAGTGTTGGAAAATTTCGGTTATAGCCCTGAGGAATTAATGTTTACGTGTCCCTAATGAACGATGTGTCTACATGTGGCGCAGTGGGCGAGCGGCCGCTTTCTTTACCGTATGGTGTATGATGTCGGAGGTTCGAATCTCACTCGCGAAGTAGTGACAGTTCACTTTTCTTGTTTGTTTGTTTTTTAATTTTTTTTTTGCATAATTTTTTTGCATAATTTTTATTTTAAAAATATTGCATAAATATTATAATTGCTTAAGTTGATAAAAAATGCTATGCAATAGCTTTACCACGGCAGTCCCCAAGTGCCACTTAATTTTTTTTTAATTAAATTATAATTATCTTCTTTGTGTAGGTCAACATGTTAGTCTTACCATCGCCGGTTCACCACAAAATTCAAACTCAAAATCATTTATTTCATGTAGGCCCAATTTTGGCACTTATGATAAGTCGAGAATTTACCACCGGTTCGGAAAGCTGATTATCTGCCCCCGTAGCTAAGTTACACTTCGTTGTATCTATTCTCGTTCTACGATCGCTGACGCTTCAAGTTTTGGCTAGGGCTAGACTAGATGGCGCTGCAGCTGATCAAAGACATAAGTGTATTGATAATATTTCGCGGCGTAATATTTTGTGTATTGATAATATTTATTTTTATCAATACACTTCTGTCTTTGATCAGCTACAGCGCCATCTAGTCTAGCCCTAGCCAAAACTTGAAGCGTCAACGAACGTAGAACTAGAATAGATACAACGAAGTGTAACTTGGCTAGAGGGGCTGATATCGATAAGCAGATTCTACTGAGAGGAGAAAAATAAACTTTTGTCTGTCTGATTGTCCTTTGTATGTCCGCGTAATAAAGAGATATAGCTTTCATCCTGGAGTCAGTTTCTGGTCAAGACTTTTATTCCCATATAAAGTTTCCAGGCAACGAGTTTCGCGCATCATCTAGAAAATAAACAACTAGGTATAAATGAATTTTTTGAATGAAAGAAATGACCGTAATCTTATATTATGAATGAACTAGCTGATACCCGCGACTTCGTTCGCGTGGATTAAGGTTTTGTACTCCCGCGGGAACTCTCTTACTTCCCGGGATAAAAAGTAGCCTATGTGCTATTCCAGACTACAATCTATCTGTAACAAATGTCAGCCAAATCGATTCAATCGTTGCGACATGATTGAGTAACAAACATACAAACTTTCACCTTTGTAATATTCTAGCTTCTGCCCGCGACTTCGTCTGCGTGGACTTCAGAATTGGATCCAAAAAAAATGATAAATGGGAAAGTAATAAAAAATGGAATAAAATTTACACCCATGCTATCGCTTGCGAGGTAATAGAAAAAATAGCTGTAATAGAAGAAATAGCGCAGATAGCTTTGAAATTATAGCGGATTATAGGGATAGTTTGTAGTCAGAAAAGTGGCATAGGTTACTGTAGGTTACTGTTTATCCCGGAAAAACATCTTATTCCTACGGGAAAACACGTTTAGAGCGTGTTAACCGAATTACACGCGGACGAAGTTGCGGGCGAAAAGCTAGAATTATATAAAAATGAATTACTGGTTCGCTTCGCTCGTTAACAATTTTTAATCTTACCACAGGAACTATTTGAGAGATCGGTATAGAAAGTATAGCCTTTTCAATAGCATAGGTAACATGCATACCAAATTTCAAAACTATCTGCCCGCGGCTTAGCTCGTAAAAAAATTTCAATTTTCCCTCGGGAACTCCTTAAGGAATCGGGATAAAAGGTAGCCTATGTTCTTTTCCATGTCAAAGGCTACATGCATGCCAAATTTCATCCAAATCCGTTCAGCCGTTATTGCGTGATTGAGTAACAAACATCCAAACATCCAAACATCCAAACATCCAAACATCCACACTTTCACATTTATAATATTAGTAGGATAGTAGGATAATACTGTAACCTCAATAGCGCAACGGTTCAAGGTGCGAACTGAAAACCGCAAGGTCGCTGGTTGAAACCACACCCGTTGCATTATTGTCGTACCTATTCTTATGACAAGATTTACGCTTTTTATTAGTCATATTCAGCATGGGTTTATCCATTCTTACTAATAATATTAATGCAAAAGAGTTTGTTGTTGAGATGTTTGTTATTTTGTCCTTTAATCACCCCGCAACTGATTTTTTACATGGGTATAGTTGAGGACCTGGAGAGTGACATAGGCTTATTTATATCCCGGAAAATTAATAATTTCCCGCGGAATTTTAAAAATTAAATCCACGCGGACGAAGTCACGGACATCAGCTATTAGTCGTATAAACAAAAAAAATCTTTACTACTGCTTTCATGTTCAGGTTGTGACATGATTTTTTTTCCAAAATTACTCCTTTAGATACCTACCTGCATAAAGCAGTGATAGCCTAGTTGTTAGGACTGTGGTCTCTCTCCTATTCGGGGGATCGCAGGTTCGATCCCGGGTACGCACCTCTGACTTTTCGAAGTCAAGTGCGTTTAAGCAATTAACTATCACTTGCTTCAACGGTGAAGGAAAACATCGTGAGGAAACCTGCACATCTGAGAGTTCTTCAGAATGTACTCGAAGGTGTGTGAAGTCCACCAATTTGCATTGGGCCAGCGTGGTGGACTATGGCCTATAACCCTTCTCTGAGAGGAGACCTGCGCTCAGTAGTGAGCCGTTGATGGGTTGCTAATGATAATACCTACCTAGATCTACTCCTAATACCACTAACGCCTATTTAGAGGCACCATTTTTCTGAATTAACCATCGATATAATATACTAGGTACATTAAAATTCTTAAAAGCTCTTCAGATCCTAAACAAACACTTTACAAAAAACACCGCTATACAGCGGAGGTCGGCGAACCTATGTCAATTGACTCAGAGTAAAATATAATGTATGATAATGAACTCTGTCTGACCTGCTGATAACTTATCAGCAGTGCACGCTGCAATCGATACCATACCATACATATACCTATCTAATTTAGTTAATATTAATATTAATATATTTTTTTTAATCTTTATTTTAGGAGTTTGGTCCTAAAGGACTACGCCACTCCGTAAATCTTCAAGATAGTCTTAACCTAAACAATATCACGCCTCAGCAGGCACTTCCTAAACAGCCGTACCAGCGCCCTAGCCTCATCCGACAGAGGTTGGGCCAGAGCGCTGTTACAGCCGCCGATCTGCCGGAGCATGGGGAACCGGGCAAGAGTATCCCATCTCTCGGCCTCGTTACGGACACATTCCAGTAGCACGTCATGTCCTCGGGCTTGTCAGTTGTCACAGTCCGGGCAATTGGGTGTTGACAATTTTTTCATGAGAAAACCGAATTTAGCCAGTGGAATGTGTCCACAACGAAGCCGTATTAGATGTACAACATCTCGTCGGCCTAGTGAACAGTTGCTAACCCAGGATGTAAATGGTTCAGATTGGACCGTCCTGTACCAGATACCTTTATCTTTCGACCGACAATCAAAGTATTCTTTCCAAAGGGAAACGATTTTATCTCTCAACAAATTTATACAGTCAGTATAAAAAGGGACCACTTGGACTAAAATTCCTTCATAGGTAGCCATATCAGCCAGCTGGTCTGCTTTTACGTTGCCATTGATGCCAATATGGGATGGAATCCACTGAATTTTGATTGATTTATTTAATGATTTAAAATTTAAAAGAATTTTGATAATTTCATAAGCTATAGGTAGCCCTCGAAAAGTCGAGGAGCATCTAGCCAAATGTTGAAGTGCGCTTTTAGAATCAGTCAGAATAACAAATTTATCAAACAAAATTGGGCTTATGTACGATAATGCTTCAACAATAGCTAGTAATTCGACATGCATAATGGAAATACTAGCTTCAATTTTGAATTTTGCCTCAACATCCATTTATGGATCAAAAAAGCTGCGCCCGAAGAACTGGAGTTTTTAGATCCGTCTGTATAAATTTGGTAATAATTGTGAAACTTGTTATTAAGGTACCTAGTACAGATCTGCTTCAAATTAAAGGAACTATATCGATTCTTGGCTTGATCCATACCTTCAACATTCATACATAGAACATCATTAAGGTCTATTTTACTAACCCACAAATCTAGACTGAACATTTCTAACTTGTTACTGGAGTGTATAACAGTATCAACCCAATCCTTCTGAGTAGACGCAAGTAAGGGGATGTTTCTTCTTTTCCAGAAATTACGCGTACAACGCGACAACAGTATTATTAATATTAATAATAATATTAATATTAATATTAATATTAACATTAATATTGTTAAGAGTTGAGTGGTACACTGAAATCTCTTGCTTCTGTTACACGTCTAAGGTCCGCTTGCAGAAACGCCGAGTTATCCTTTTAACTCAGAGTAAGCTGCTGCTTTGACCGATTTCGTAAGCTTCTGTCAAAATTACAAATTTATTCCGGGGTTAAACCTAACCAGGCGTCTCTGCAGGCCTAAGCAAAATCCAACAGATATAATGAAAAGGGTGCCGGCAGAATACCAGCGCTCAGGTTCTCCATGAACCTGCAGCATTAATGCTGAGCCGGCACCTTTTTGCTTATGCGACAAATGGGTGCAAAAGCACATTTATAAATTGTTTATACCTATTATTAAATGTATATAAGTTATGCATCCATATGTTTGTGTGGGCAAAAAAGTAATTTTCTTTCTTTCTTCTTTCTTTCAAACTGTGACCGTATTCTCTAAAATTGATTGCATCAGGGTAACGATCGCAATACCTCTTATTGGCTGATGCTCACCCACTTTTAGTTAAAATGCATTGATGCAGCAAGAAGACATAAATTCAGCCAATCAACGCCAAGTTGCGATTGTTACACTGATGCAGTCAATTTTTAGAGGATACCGCAACTGAAATGAATTTTGTGAAATAAAGAGGACTGCAGATGATGAAGGGATCAGACGAGTCGCAGGGAGCCGGTGGATACAAGGGACTGAGACCTGTGGAAGTCCATGCAAGACCTTTGTTCAACAGTGGACGTCTATCGGTTGATAATGAAGAAGAAGCAGATGGTGATGATAAAATGAGCGTAGATTTTTTTCTTTGTTCTTGCTGGGCAGGTCTCCACATGTTAACCATCAGGTCTTTTGTGCTGGGTGTATGATCTGACACGCCCACCGAAGTCGTAACTCCAGCCATCCAACCTAACTCCAAAAAAAAAAAATTTTATGTAGGCTTGCTTGTGGCTCTTATGTAGTTAGGATACGTCAAGACTCTGGCAAAAAGCAAAGCGGTTTGGAAAACAGATTCTGCTGAGAAGAGCCAGCATAAAACTCAGCAGTTGAAGAAGTCTAGCATAAGACTTTCCTGTACCAAAAAGCGCTCAACGTGCATAAAGAAGTTTTCACTTCCAAAACTTTGAAATGGCCAAGAAGTAGCCCGGAAACATTTCACTCTAACTAAAGTGAACTAAATAAATTATGTCCAGTTAGAAAGAGTTTCTATTGATTAGTATGATAATTTATGTTTTGGTAAATAAAAACTGTGCTATTTTAGTCTCAATAAATATTCGAAGAGGTAATTAATCATTTGTCGGATAAACTTGCTAAAAACATAAACAAAATATTATGACAGAGATGCATTTAATAATGATAATGGTCGTTTAATATTATTATGATAAGTGGCACAGTCCCGCCAGATGTTGGGTATTGCACATGTCAAGTTGGTAAATAAATATGACACGGAGATGATTATTTTTGTATATCTGTAGGAAGGTGATACATACCTATACCTAATTATGAAATTATGGAGAAGAATTTGCGATCAAAAGAGTTTCTCAATTGAGTCTACTACCTGCGGTTGTCTCTAGCAAGTAGATAAAATTTTATATGCTAGGTAGAGTGAAAACTGTAAGGTCGCGAGTTCGATCTTCGGTTGCACCCACTCTTAACACAAGCTTTCCACTTATTTGGAGGGGAGAGGAAATCAGCTTAGTTATTATTCTTAAAAAAACTATTATCATATTCATCAGTTAGGTAATAATAAATTATACGTTATCATTATTTAGTAAGAACGTAAGTAAATCAAAGAAGTCTTCATCAAATGCAAGAGAAAAAGTAAATTAAAAATTAGCTTAAGTAGGTACCTATTTTGTGAAGCTGAAAACTTGTAAAAACTAATTGAAGCGCGTCTCTCGTGACACTGGTTAAGTAAATTAGTTCCAGTTGGTTCCGCTGTAAGTAAAAAACCAAGAATTCTATTGAGAAGGAAATGTAAAAAATGTTATGGCTATAAAAGAATCTTACTCAGTTTATAAAGAAAATTCAATAGGCAGGTATTTAAAATTAAAATACGTCGTGCTGCATTTTCTTATTCAAGGCAAAATTAAAGGTAGACGAAGCCCTGGACAAATGAGAAAACCCTGGTTTACACACCTTCGTCAGTTGCTCAACATTAAGTCCAGCCCCTGTTTAGAGTCTACTTAGTCTTAGTTTAGATAACTACTTCTCTAGCATTAATGGTTGCCAATCTCTGCTAGGAGATGCCACTAGAAGAAGAACACACATTCAACCAACGCTGGCCAAGCGCGCATTGGCAGACTTCGCATACCTATGATCGAACTTAATCTTCTTCTTTTCAACCGATAGACGTCTCTTGCATGGACTTTCACAGGTCTCGGTCTTGCGCCGCCTGAATCCAGCGGCTCCCTGCGACTCGTTTGATGTCGTCGGTCCACCTAGTGGGGGTCTGCCAACACTGCGCTTCGCGGTGCGGGGTCGCCAATCCAGCACCTTAGGACCCCAACGACCATCAGCTCTTCGAACTATGTGTCCGCCCATTTCCACTTCAGTTTCGCGATTCGCTGAGCTATGTCGGTGACTTTGGTTCTCCTACGGATCTCCTCATTTCTGATTTGATCTCGCAGGGATACTCCGAGCATAGCTCTCTCCATCGCCCGCGGAGTGACCTTGAACTTAATTATTGGAATAAATCATAATTATTAAGTATACCTATATAATAATGTAAGCAATAAGTAGGTTGCACAATGAAATTACCGCAAAAGCGGCGGCAATTAGGCGAAGTTTTTCCAGTGCGAATATTATTATCAAACGCGACAAACGGAAGCCGGGTCGGGTGCGATGCGCACATCTCGCTGCCGCATCCCGTTTCACCGTCCTCGACTCAGCCAATCGCCTGCGACCTCCGACCAAACGGACCTCCATACCTCAGTCCTCAGTCCTCCTCAGTTGAATTCAGCGCACCGTCATCGACGGACGTACGCTCGTTCCCCGCGAAATACGTACGCGAGCTTTCGAATTTTACCTGTGGATTTTATGTGGCAAGTGCTATAAATATTGAATATACACATTAACATTTGTGGTTATATCTGGATTGGCCTTGGCTGCTACGGAAGAACCCTTCTTCATTCAAGGTTGGTGCGTTTATGCTTTGCGAATAGTAATGCTATTGGATGCATACGGAATGTCACTTGTCCAGTCTTCTTATTGGACTCTTGGACTTTTAAATTGATCATTTCGACCATTTCCGAATAATATAATATGCTTTAAGTCCTTGCATCGGGAGTTCGTTGACTGGCCGATGCTTTATAGCTGTTTATTTTTTATTGTTTTTTGTTTCGCCAGTGCGTAGCGTGGGAGCATTAGTATGCGAAAACTACACGAAGGCTATCAAGGAATAATCTTAAATAGAATCCTCAAATGGGGAGACATAATAAAATAATAGGTCTCCTCGTACTTTAGTTACAGACCGTCGCGTCGAAGTCATTTGTAATTCAAGTAACGTTTTCTTCAACAAACAATTATTGAGCACAGACTTTAATGGATAAAATAACAGAGTTCAATATCCTGTAAATAATGGTTATTCATACACGTATCTTAGCTCAAAAACCAGAAGCTACATGATTTGTAGGTACATAATACATACACTGTCCGCAATATTTTGAATGAGGAAAAGTTTGCTTATCCATAATATTACCTTTTGCCCGCGACTTCCTCCGCTTATCTGGGTTTTTAAAAACCGCGTATGAATCTTTTGTTTTCCGGTATAATATCCTATGTCACTCCGTAACAAATTAACAACACCCACGCAAGTAACCACCCAAAAATCACGTCTATCCATTGCTTCGTTGCTGTTAGATTGATAGACAAACCAACAAACAATACACTTTCGCATTTTAGGTACAATTAGTAAGGATGTTGTTCTCTTTTAACGATTTATATAATGCAAAATACACCTAATAAATAATAAATAATTCCTTCTATCTGTTAAGTTGATAACAATAAAATTAATGTCCTATGATAGTGGTAGGTATTTTATCATTAACAAAATTTAATTTCATACTGTATTCAGACATTCACGGAAAACGGCTTAATTCAAATAGGGTATTATTTATAATTGATGTACTATCGATTATCGATTACTATAATTGGTAGGTATTGTTTTTATTTGATAGTTTGACATCATTTTCAGATAGTCATCAGGAATAATCACCATAAAAACTAATCGACACATACTTACATACATTCTCTAAATATATTAATAATACCTATACTTACAAAAATTTATCAAGATACCTAAGTAACATTTGAAAGATTGCTATTATAAGATAAAATCTAAATGATAGCACAATAATATTAAAATAATATCCTGAATCAATTAATCCGTTGACTAGAGGTACCTACCTACAGATGCTTAATTTAATATTGAAGTTAAAATAATAATTGACGCTGTCTTCTAAGTTATTGGGAATTCTTAATTTCTGAATTGTTTCTAGTCTAGTTTGATGGTACGGGATTTCAAAAACAAAATCCAGGCGAACGAAGTCGCGGGCGTCAGATAGTCAGCTGGTAATGCATAATGCCAAATACCATAAGGTAGGTAGGTACGAATGTGGGTAGCTTTGTAATTATAAGGCTTATACATGATGCGATGGCTCACGATGAGGCATTGGTATTGCTAAGGTCGCCGGCATGTCAAGGAGAGCTAACAATAAACGGTATTTAAACACGATGATTGTATATTAAATATATGTTGGAGATACAGCAAAATAGAAAGGCCACTGGAAACTTAATTTGATTATAAAACGGTTTGTTAAACATCATTAATATTTACGACGTTACATAGTCCCATAACTTTCGAGAAAGGCCAAATAAACTTTATTAAAGTTATGCATCTATCTAGCTTTTTTATGAGGTTAAATAACTAGATCTTATTCAAGACGTTACCACTTGTTTTATTGAGTTTACTTATTACTTACTTGCTTCTTTCATTGAGAGTTGAGACTGAGTGAACTTATTTAACGCTTCGTACACTTCAAGCTGCCCTCATTATGTGTGACCTTGCATACTGAAATATCTGATTTTAATATATATTTAGTATTAGGATGCCTGTGATCTTACTCTGCTGCGAGAACAACGCGTTGGAAGTGTGAATTGGAATTTTAACAAATGATACATTTGTGGCTTTGTAATCTTTATAAGTAACAGAAAAGACAAACATTAGGATCAATCAAGTATTGTGTGTAATTAACGTATTACCAAAAGGTAACTAAGTTTATTATTATTTTAACTTAAAACTTAATCTTCATGAATGATCCGAACTCGCCCTGTGAGAAGACCCCACAACAAACTCAGCCGAGTACTCAATGTTTACCTTTAGATGATAAATATGATTTGAAAATAATTTTCAAAGATCGTGTATTGCTGTGGAATAAAGGTGAAGGCATGAAGAATGACTTACAGTTTTGCGCCAGTGAGCTTCTGACGGATGTTTCCAAATTTCCAACAACTTTGAAGGCCCTGTTCAATGTCAGCCTTAATGTTGATTGACAACAGATAAAAGATAATTAACATTTTGCTTCTAAACTAGCGGCACGCTATGAAGGCCGGTTTGACGTTTGTCCGCTCATGAAGTTCCGTATTAATTGATAACGACTTTGAAGGAAATAATTGTATTACTTTATTGACGATAGTGATGTGCAGAGATTCATAAATTTTATCGAATGTAGTTTTAGGTTTAGGACTCAAAATTTATTTATTAAATTGATTTCTAAAATGTATACAAGTGTAGAAAAATCAGTTTGCACCATTTAAGGGGTGAATGTACTTGTGAATATGAACAATTTTCACTATGTGGACAAACCTCTGAAATCGCAAAAAAATATCAGCTGTTTCATACAAAAGGTAAAATTTTTATTTTTATATGATATATACCACAACTCGGCATTTGGTTTTCTAAATTGAAAATTTTTAAAAATGGAATCTAATACGATCGTCACATAGGATCGCTGGCTAGCACAACTACTACCTCCGGCAAACTCGCGTCAATGCTCAATGCAAAACAAAGCAGTTTCGAATTGACGTTGCTTCGAAAAGTATAAACTGTCAGTGCAATGCGATTGTGATATAGTTTTGACCTGGCTTTGGATTTCAAATATTGATACTGCATTACTGTTGACCCTTGCTCGTTAATTTGGACTCTGTTCAAGCCCTTTGTTGTGGATTTCGTCGATATGACCGAACGTACGCAGAGAACTGTTCTAAATAGTCAGACACGTGAGTTCGTAATACGCCTTCGTAATTATTTCGATCGTGAAGCTCAAAATGGAGGGCCAATTTTACCTATAACGTCAGTGGTTGAACGCGTAGCTGATGCGCTTAATATTGGACAACGAACTGTTAGACGGATAACTAAAAAAAAATATGGCGAGACTGGCACAGAAGAAAATAAACTTCACACACCAAAAAAGAGAAAACGAGCAAAACCAGTCGTAGGCATCGATAGCTTTGATGCCGATGCTATCCGAAGACATGTTTACGGCTACTATTTACAGAAGGAGTATCCAACAAGAAAAAAGTTGGTGCATTCACTGAAGGAAGCTGGATTATTCTTCGGTGGGGAAAGTTCTTTAACGAAGATTTTGAAGACCATTGGATTTCGATACAAAAAATGTAACAAACGCAAAATATTGATGGAAAGATTTGATATAGCGATGGCAAGGTATACTTTTTTACGGCAAGTGAAAGAAATCAAAAATTGGCAAAATGTTGTGTTCTTGGATGAAACATGGCTTAATGCTAACCATACTGTAGGCCGTTCTTGGAACGATGACACAGCAGCATCTACTTCCAAAGTTCCTGTAGGAAAAGGATCGCGACTTATAATTTGTCACGCCGGAACCATCAACGGGTTTGTCGAAGGTTCTCTCATGGCTTTTGCGTCAAAAACCACTGGAGACTATCATGAAGACATGAATGGAGAAAAGTTTACTGAATGGTTTACCTCAATGTTGTGTAGCCTCCCTGAACCATCTATTATAATTATGGACAACGCCCCATACCACTCGATGCAAATTGACAAGCCACCTGCCCAATCCCAAAAGAAAGCTGATATCGTCGCATGGCTTCGTAAAAATGGCGTAGATGCAAACATGAATATGTTAAAAGCGGAATTAGTACGTCTTTTAAAAGAAAACAAACCAACCAAGATCCGATACGTCATTGACGAAATAGCATTAGAACATGGGCACAGAGTTATACGGTTACCGCCTTACCATTGTGAGTATAATGCGATTGAGTTGGTGTGGGCTCAAATTAAGGGATATGCTGCAAGACACAATACAGAACCCCCATTTACCACAAAAAAAATGCTAAAATTATTAGAAGAAGCTTGTGAACATGTGACTAAAGGAGACTGGGAAAAGGTTGTGAATAGAACTGTTAAATTAATAAGGGAAGATTATGAAAGAGATGTGAAAATAGATAATATTATAGAAAACGAACATATAATTGTTAATGTAGGTGATGATAGCAGTGACGACAGTGAAAATAGTAGTATGGACGAATCTGATTAATTATGGCCTTTTGTGGCACCTTTTTTGGTATCTTTTGTATTCATATGTTTCTTGTGTGCATATAAAGTATGTATATTCATTTTCATTCAAATATTCAGTTCGTTCAAATAAATTAAATAAACATATACATTTTTGTTTTATTAAACCTATTTAATCAGGTACAAAAACAAAACTTAATTGTTTTTTGTTCGAGAATAAATTGACATTCCACATCACTATTGTAATGTGTCAAACCGGCCATCATAGCGTGCCGCTAGTTTAATTCTATTTTAATGAAGAACAATACCGGAGGGTATTGTGTTTAAGTTAGCTGCTTAATACTTGCGAATTAACAAGTTCGTGAAACAAGAAATATAGTGTCTATTACAAATTATATTGTGGAAAACATTGTAAGAAATTCGACTCTTCTAATTTTTTTTTTATTATTTAATTCACCATATTAAGTATCGAGAATGGTTTCTGTTTTATGTAAAAGTAATTATTAAATTATATTAAAATGTGAAATCGTTTTCGGGAACATAACGTACAATTAGACTTAAATAAACATTAATTCAGTGGCGGCCCTCTAACCGTAATTAGGTACCTACACATAAATACTTGGTGGTCCCTAAACAACTATTTGATGACGTGTACCCTAATTTGCCGCTGAGAAAGAGCCTCTTAAAATAATATGAACCGTCCTCCATATATCCAGACTGTCAACGTAACTTTGGGTTAAGACTTGAGGGCTTAGTCCGAACCTCGTATGGAAAGATTCCATTGCGGTTCCGTTAAATACAATTGCTATAAATTTGTCTCCAAGCCGAGATGTTTAATTATACGCTGAGACACATCTCAGGCATACTAAATGGTAGCCTTTGTTTGGGACAAATACTTAATTTAATCTTACATGTTCAGATAATTGTTTCTAAACACGCACATACTTTTAATCTTATTCTTCTTCTTCTCTTTCCTAGTCCTTTTTTCGTAGCCATTGTTAAACGTAGGTCTCCTCATGTGCACGATGTTGTGCCAGTTTCATCTATGTTGCCTACAATATTTCTTCTCTGCACCTACTTGGTCTTCATTAAAGAATCAAACGTGTCTATCATTTATCTGTAGTCTTATAAACAAAAAACTATTAGTAAAGTAGCGTTCCTTATTTTGATGTTACTTAACATTTATTAACCCCACTATAATCGTAACACGGGGTTATTGTAGCTACAAAAGAAGACACAATAGCCCTGGTAATTTTAGTATGGAAATAAAAGTATCTACTAGTGTTTTAATTATACGATGAGACGGGTCTTAGGAAACTGTTAAAAGGAGTTTCTAAGACGATGGTAGCATTCAATGGCAAGTATTTTATTTGGTATACAATTGACTTATATTATCTTATAAGTTGAGATTTGTTTTCAAGCACATATTAATTCAGCTTACACTCTTTGAGTTCATCATCGCTAAAAAGTCACAAAGTGAGTTTATCTCGTCTCGTCTTTTTTTTCCTCCTCGATTAATTTTTTAATTTGTAATGTAGCAAGCACTCTTTGATTCGATGTTGCGTACCTGTAATTTTAAATTGTCGTTTATTTTTAGTTATTAATTGGAATGACTAGTAAAACCTTAATTAGGTACTTAAATTAAAATTCCATTATTCTTAGAACTGTACTGTATGTTGATATTAACTGAAGAAATTTTAACTACATATTATTTGCATTTGATTAAATCTCAAACAGTTTTCATACGAAATAAATAATTGGAACTCTTGCTGTTCTGCTTTTCGTACCCCTCTACTATTGGTAGTTATCATCTTATATACCGTCCTGTCCTTCACCTAACGAAAAAGCTGTGCAAAGTTTTCATCCATTCGTGGATATTTCTAAGCCACTGTCTTCAGCTATCTGCACTCCTCTTGTCCTCAGTTATTTTGCCAATGATGATGGTCTGACGCAGTGATAGCCTAGCGGTTTGGAATGCAGTCTCCTGTTCGAAGGGCCTCAGATTCAATTACGGGCATCTCTTGAGTTATTTGCGTTTAAGCAATTAAACAACACATGCTTCAACAGTGAAGGAAAAATCACAATTATTTACATCACATTTAAAAACTAATCCATTTAAGTGCCACATGTCGGGAGTTATTAAGGTTTTTAGTATGTTGCTTGTTTCAAATTATAACTACGCGTAATTATTGATGCTCTCATATCGGGCCACACATGTCAGAAATCTGCAATGCAGCACAAACGAGCGCAAGTTTAATGCCCCGTGACAAGTTGTTGAGTGCCACCGCGGGAATTAGTAGCTATTTATTTAAGTTAAACTTCCTTTTTAGGGTTCCGTACCCAAAGGGTACCAACGGGACCCTATTACTAAGCCTACGCTGTCCGTCCGTCCGTCCGTCCGTCCGTCCGTCCGTCTGTCAGCGGGCTGTATCTCGCAAACCGTAATAGATAGACAGATGAAATTTTCACATATTATGTATTTCCATTGCCGCTATAACAACAAATAATAAAAATTAAATTAAATTAAAAAAATTAAATTAAAATATTTCCGTGGGTACATGGAAATATTTTATTTAATTTTTTTAACGGAAACCTAAAAGAGCGAGGCCCGACTCGCACTTGGCCGAGTTTTTATTTATTTCAACGTTTTATTTATTCTTCCGTCGGAATTTCCCATTGTTTCTTCCTGTTATTTTATTTACATACTAGCTGATTCCCGTGATTTCGTCCGCGTGGACTTACTTTTTAAAAACTCTTTGATTTTTCGGGATAAAATAGTAGCCTGTCACTCCAGTTTCCCAACTATACCCGTGCAAAAAATCATGTCGTTTTCGTAGCTCGGTTGCGGGGTCATTGAAGGTCAAACCAACAAACAAACACACTTTCGCATTTATAATATTGGTAAGATTGTGCCAATATTTTATGTGTAAGTATAAATTCCTTTAAATTAAGTACCTATTGTATTAAAAGTTTTTAAATTGCTGACTAATTTAAATCTTACACCTATGCAATTATGCATCCTACTGAAATAATTGCATACGTATCTTTGTAGTCGTTTGTTTTCAGTTACAATCTATTGGAACAATTACAATTGCTATGAGATCAGTCAGAAACTAATTGATGTCAGACCCTTGTTCATCAGTAATTAATTTTCATCGGTGTTCTTTTGATTGAGACGTATGTATAACGATTATGACTCTTTCATCATTTAGTCTAAATTTTTTTTATAAAGAATTTCAATGTGTTTTAGACTTATTTGTTGTTTAACGTGCCATGCATTCCTAATTTCTTATACTTTTTCGTTTTCTTCAATTGTTGCTGCATAATAATAATTGAACCTGAACACAGTATAATAATAATTATAATAAAATACTTATTATCGTAATCACAGAATACACTGTACGGTATAGGAGTCTAAATTAGTGTATCAACATTTTCACGTCCTTCTTCCTATATTCCTAGTTGTAGCTTCGTCATAATATTAATACGTGAAGCAAAAACTTTGTACCCCTTTTTACGAAAATTGCGCGGACGGAGGAGTAACCACAACCACCACAAAAACCACAATAGGCGACCACTAGTATACATTAATTGTTGCTGCATAATAAATCGGACTACACATTCTAAATCTCAGCGGCAGTCACCAGTGAATCTTAAAGACAGACAAAAACAGTATCGCAATCTTAAAGTTACAGATAGGGGTCTATATTTCTAGTTGTAGTTTGGTAAACTTAAATTGTTGCTGCATAATTATCGCATTTCAAACTATAAATCACAGCAGCAGTCACCTGTGCAAGCTTAATCATAAAAAAAAACACTATCGCGATTACAGAGTTAATAATGTGTAAATTTTTCATGAAATTTTTCCATTTTCGTTTATTAATGTATTAATGGCTGCAGCTTCGTACATTCATATACAAATTCAAATTCAAATGATTTATTTGTAAGATTGAGTACATAATATGATCTTATACAATTATCTTAGCGCTTCAATCTGCCACATAGTGGCATGCAAAAGAATAGTCATACAAAATTTAATACTCAAATCTATCCATTTTTAAATTTATACAATTTCATACTCATTTTAATCATAGTTGTAGCTTCGTATATTTCTAGCTGTAACTTCGTATATTATAGCTAGCTGTAGTTTTACATATTCCTATTTGTAGTACTTCTATCATGTAGGTACTCCGTTCAATTCTAAATTAGTGTATCAACGTTTACATTCTTCATGAAATGTTTCAGTCTTCGTATATTCCTAGTTGTAGCTTCGTATACTTTAATTGTTGCTGCATAATCGGACTACACATTATAAATCACAGCAGCAATCACCAGCGCAGCGCAAGCTTTTAAAAGCCCGCAACAACTTGTGTCACCGCGGGCAGTAATTAATCTACTGTTTATTTCTTTTACGACGTTTAGATTTATTCTTTTTGTACTTGGTGCTAGAAAATTGTGTCAAACGGTTTAGATTTTTTCCCCTCTCTTTTCTCTTTGGCACCTAATTTATTATATAAATCCTTCTCTTTTTATTTTATGATAAGACTGCAGGCTCACTTGATTGGTACTAATGACAATACATTAGACTGCTGAGTCCTTGAGTCTGGGAGAGTGCGGTCTATAGATTAGCGGGCTGACTAACCACGTGGTATGTTTAACTGCCTCGTTGGTCTAGTGGTGAGCACGTTCGACTACGGATGAGGTCCCGGGTTCGATTCCCGGGTCGGGCCAAAATTCTCATTGCTAGCCCGGAGTTAAGAAAGTTGGCGGTGAGTCACCGCCGTGCCTCGGAGAGCACGTAAAGCCGTCGGTCCTGCGCCTGATCTCTCTCCGGTCGTGTCGGATTTTCCGTCCCATCGGACTATGAGAGTGAGGGAATAGAGAGTTCACCTATGTCTGCGCACACACTTGTGCACTATAATATCTCACGCGCAGATGGCTAATCTCTGAGCAGGTTAGCCGCCGTGATCGGATTCGGTCGGGAGGACATTATTTTTTTTATTTTTTATGTTACCGGAACGGTATAGCGCTTGTAATTTTTTCTTAACCAGTAGGGGATCGTCGAAAGCGATAATTTAAAAATTATAAAGTCCTTAATTGCCCCCGTCAGGAACCGAGTGCGAGACCTCACACTTAAAATACCTACCACTTGGCTTACCACTGCGTCAGAGGTCGTCAAAAAATCTGTTCCCATCTTCAAGGTCTAACATAAGTAGGAAATTGTTTTTGTGTTACAAAGTTTTTATCACAAACATCGTTATCGTCATCATAATTATCACAATGTACCTAACCACTAAACATATTTTTTTATTCCTAAATAAACAAGTAGCTGCTTAAAATTTCATAATACACTATTATTTCAATGATATTGCATAACGACAATCACCTTCACGAAACCTTAATCAGCGATGAAGAAAAACGCAAACCTCTCCCTAATTACAATAATAAAACACCTATAGATGATATTACGCCTTAATATGACGCAAACATAGTATATGAGATGGCTCTAAAAAGAATAAGAATAGAAATTTGTGTTATCTTCGATACTTATTTATTGGAAGAAAAAGGAATTTTAAATTAAGCATGTCAGTTTGTAGTAGAATTATTGATTTTTATTCTTCCGATATTAGATATTAGATTGATCAATGTCATTATATATTATGACAATCACACCCATATTCTAAGTCGTAACCTCACGATTTCCTTCACTCGACTCAAGCTCACTGAGGTGATTTCATATGCTTAGTTGTAATATTTCACCTCCACTCGAGGAGTTTCCTCACTCGAGGTGAGTATGAGTGGAGTAAACGTAAGGTTGATCGGCATCTACCTTGAGGATGGTTTTGTGTAAATCGTAGCTAAATAACGCGTATTTTATTAGATTTTTAAAATGTTTTTGAAGAGTTTATTGAATATTAGCTTTTGCCCGCGGCTTCGCTCACGTTAACCTCTATTTTTAACGTGAGCGAAACAAGTGCGAATTAAAAAAAATATTTTTAAAATGTATTTTAAGCTTTTAGTAGTAGGTACATCATCAGAGCCTTTATATCATCTAGGACCCGAGTACTTATCAAAGCGAATCAAACAAGCCCAAACTTGATGGGGCTACGTCGTTTTATTACAAAGTTGCCAAAACCACCTTCTGGCTTAATCATCAGACTTTGGATATCATCTAGAATCTGAGTGATTGTCAAGACAAATCAAATGAGTCCAAACTTGATGGGGTTACGTCGTTTAATTACAGAGTTCCTGTAGCCATCTTCCAGCTCCATCATCAGAACCTGGATATCATCTAGGACCAGAGTACTTGTCAAGATTAATCAAACGAGCCCAAACTCTATGGCGTTTCGTTATTTTATCACAAAGCTGTCAAATC
The DNA here is from genome assembly GCA_029955525.1 of Oeneis ivallda. NCBI lineage: Eukaryota > Metazoa > Arthropoda > Insecta > Lepidoptera > Nymphalidae > Oeneis > Oeneis ivallda. The sequence goes on along the minus strand of JARPMR010000016.1, from coordinate 18,236,593 downwards.
CACCTTCCGGCTTCATCACCAGAACATGGATATCATCTAGGACCAGAGTACTTGTCAAGATTAATCAAACGAGCCCAAACTCTATGGCGTTTCGTTATTTTATCACAAAGCTGTCAAATCCACCTTCCGGCTTCATCACCAGAACCTGGATATCATCTAGGACCAGAGTACTTGTCAAGATTAATCAAACGAGCCCAAACTCTATGGCGTTTCGTTATTTTATCACAAAGCTGTCAAAACCACCTTCCGGCTTCATCATCAGACCCTGAATATCCTCTAGGACCAGAGTAGTTGTCAAGACGAATCAAACGAGTCCAAATTCGATGGGGTAACGTCGTTTTATTAGAGAGTTCCTATAGCCATCTTCCAGCTTCATTATCAGATCAGCTCCATGTTACAATAATATTGCATTGTCATCCACAAAAGGACAGCACAACTCTAGTGCGAATTACTACTCTCGGATCCGACATAGGCCAATGGTCTCATAAGTAGGCTCAGGACCGCTCAGCGGGCGATGGAGAGAGCTATGCTCGGTGTGTCCCTGCGGGATCGAATCAGAAATGAGGAGATCCGTAGGAGAACCAGAGTCACCGACATAGCTCAGCGAGTTACTGCGTTACTGAAGTGGAAATGGGCGGGGTCATACATAGTTCGAAGAGCTGATGGTCGTTGGGGTCCCAATGTGCTGGAGTGGCGACCCCGCACCGGGGAGCGCAGTGTTGGCAGACCCCCCACCAGGTGGACCGACGACATCGAGCGAGTCGCAGGGAGCCGCTGGATTCAGGCGGCGCAAGACCGAGGCCTGTGGAAGTCCATGCAAGAGACCTTTGTCCAGCAGTGGACGTCTATCGGTTGATAAAGAAGAAGATTATCAGTTAAAATAAATATTGACTTGTTTAAATGTGTTCAATTTCATATTTTTAGCACTCGAAATAAATATGTGACACTTGAAATTGAAAGCCATAGTTCAATAAGGTTCAAATTTCGTTTAAAAGTAAGTTTAGTCAACATAACAAATGAAACATTCCTTAAAATGATGACGCAATCGTTGATTTTTACCTCGACTCCACTCGACTCACACTCATTCAAGGAAACTCATTATTTCCTTAGCTTTACAACTAAGAATACCAATTTCGAGGAACGTTCGAGTCCTTCCTTGAGGCTCCCTCGAGTGAGGATGAGTCGAGGGGCTTTCGAGGTTACGAATTAGAATATGGGTGTCAATCTAATCAATTTCATGAATCGAATCATGGTTAGGTACTCCTTCCCGGTTGTGATAACGATAAAATATAATATGAACAAAAATGAATCGTATTGCAAGAAAGTACCTACAAACTTCTTTTGATAAAAAAACATGATAAAAGTATTATAATACTGGAGGTGGGTCCTCTGTGAGATACTAAAAATAAATTGAAAATACAGATAGATATTAGTGCTCATTACAGCACTCTAGTTACACATCAAAGTTTTTATTATGTACGATGCGATGGTGAAACTCTGGATGCTTCAATTTCGTGTTAATTATTGTTGTTGTTGCATCGAAATACGACCTTTGTAGACATAATTTATTGTGACGCAAACAAATTGCCGCTTTGTACAGTTTGTTCAGGACATATTGGAGAGGTGACGTTAACCTCTGGGAGATAATTTTGAAAGACTTTCAGTTAAAATTATAATATCTCCTTTCAGTAAATTCTGAGTTGAGTAATTATTTTATCGTTATAATGAGTTTTATTATTTAATCGACTACAAAAAAGGAGGAGGTTCTCAATTCGGCGGAATCTTTTTTTTATTATTATTTTATGTATGTTCACCGATTACTCGAAGACGCCTCAACTGTTGTTATTGTATTACGTTTATATTTGGTTGCAACCTGTTTTGTGTACCTTTTCAATAAATAAATAAATAAACTGATTTGGAAAATGATTTTTTGTTTGAAAGGGTTGTCTCACTTAAATTTTATCGAAATCGGTCGAGCGGTATTTTTAAAATGAACAATAAATTATATACTTTGTAGTGGTGCGGGCGTTTGAAGTCGATTGTTAAAAATATTTTTTTATTTAAATAATAATTTTATTCGTAAGTATGTAAAATATTATTAATTTTAGATCTTTCGGCTGGCTCTTGTACTGAGGTGGGTGCTGGGTAATTATTTCAAACATTTCCTCTCAGCCCGGAACGATGTACGTGGGAACGTTCAGTGTAATGAGCTTATTAAGTTTTTGTTCGGCCGCGTTTGAGTAAAATGGATCGGTATATTTTTGCTCTCGTTCTTTTATAATATTTTTGGAACGTAGTTCCTTATCGCGCGGTGCGGAAGGGGGCTTGACGGAAAAAAATTAAGACAAAATTGAACCGACACTCGACACTGATCGACACTTTTTTGAAACCGACACTTTTTTGAATGTGAATTTGGCATTGTGTTTGGTATTAGGGAAAGGTTCCACATATAGAAATTGTTTAAAATAAAATTGAAAATGGAAAATTTGGTCTGTCGAGCTGGGATTCGAACCATCTACCTTTGGCTGTTAGGCGACTGTGGAAACCACAGGGCTACGGAGATCTAATATTGTGGTGTGAAAATGTTGAACACAATGCCAAATTAATTAATCGAAAGGAACTTCGTTCCATCCGGGTGTCCCTTGACACCTCTCAAGTTTTTTTATTTTTATTTTATTATTGTTCAGTCTATTGCCAGTACTAAAATTAAGTTGGTATTTGTTTTATTGGTTTTGGTTTCCAAGCCAAGCCTTTCAGGGACCCGGGATATATATCCGGGGTCCCTGGGCTTGGATACTTGTACTGCTCAACGCGCAAGGGCATGTTGTGACTGCTGGTCGATTGCGGAAAAGCTGCACCAGTCATTGCTGCAGTCTCAATTATGGTGATTGGCTGAATTTGCCTGGCATAGCATTCTTGCTGCAATTATAGCCAATAGCGACACACACTATTGATATTAAACGGTGCAATCACCACCTCCTGTATTTATTATAATAAAAATAATTATCTATCGTAGGTAAGTCGCTACATTCTAATTTCTAATATTACATCGGGCACAAGGAAAATAAGTAGGTATACTCGCTTATCTTATCACTGAAACTGTTAATGTGGTTCTGTTTCTAATTAATTTTTCCCTAGTAGGTATATTACGTATTATTAGTAATAGCGTTAGGTTTATTTGGCTTGGAAATTGCTAGCTCAAATGAGTTAGAGAGTTATTGAGTACTACTACATTCGTACTAATATTAATAAACTAGCTGATGCCCCTGACTTTGTGTGCGTGTATTTAGTTTATAAATCCCTAATCACGTCGATGTAGCTCTGTTGCGTCGTGATTGAAGTATAATACAAACCAACAACAAACACACTTTCGCATTTATAATATTGGTATGTAAGTAGCACTCTGTCGTTTTATCTGGCATTGTATTTTTCATTCATCATCGTCATCATCCCATCTTTTTCATTCATCATCGTCATCAACCCATCAATGGCTCATTACTGAGCGCAGGTCTCATTTCACACAAGGGTTTTATAATAGACCATAGTCCACCAACGCTGGCCCAATAAAAATTGGCAGACTTCACAACTCTTTGAGAACATTATGGAGAACTCTCAGGCGTGTAGCTTTCCTCGCTATGTTTTTCTTCACCAAAATATACTAACAGGATATAATAATAATATTATTATACTAACAGAAAAATTATACCGAAATTAGACACTGGATACACGGTATGATAATAAAACCATATTGCTTGGCTATGTGGTCGTAATGATGAGTGTGTGAACAGACGCACACATGTGGGTTTATGTACCTATTCGTACACAACACTGAGTCCGATAAAAAGTAGGTAAGTAACTATTCGCTCATTCAGAGGATGTATTTTGCGATTGCCGTACAATGCATCTGAAAATTTCGCGATCGGCCGTTGAAATTTTTGGGGCAACAGGCAGTCCTTATCTTAAAATAGGTAGATATAATGCGCTATCAGAATAAATCGTTTGATAAAAAGACAGATTTTATAAAAGTGTATTAGATTTTTTTCCGTTTAGTCAGGTTAGATTAGGTCGTCCTATTGTATTTCTTTGTGTTTAAACCTATAATATTTATATATTACCTTTGATAACCTTAATGACCTTAAAGATAAAAAGGTTAAGGTTAAGGTTAAAGATGCAGATTGAAAACTGAAAGGTCGCAGGTTCAATCCCCACTATTAGAATAGAATAGAATAAAAATGTTTTTTATTCAAATAAACTTTTTTATAAGTGGTTTTGAATCGTCGATGAGTCTACCACTGGTTCGGAATGCCCTTCCTGCCGAGAAGAACCAGCGATTAACTCGGCGGTTGCTCTTTGCATATCCTGTATATCTTTTCTATTGTCGTACCCACTTCTAACACAAGCTTTACGTTTATTTGGAGGGGGAGAGGAATATTAGTCAAATTCAACAAGGTATAATTTAGTCTTCTTCTTCGTCTTTATCAAGCTTTAGACGTCAACTGCTGGACATAGGTCTCCTGCATGGACCTCCACAGGCTTCGGTCTTGCGCCGCCTGAATCCAGCGGCTGCCTGCGACTCATTTGATGTCGCCGGTCCACCTAGTGGAGTACTATTATATATTCTGTGCTAGTGGGGGGTCTACCAACACTGCGCTTCCCGGTGCGGGGTCGCGTCTCCAGCACCTTAGGACCCCAACGACCATCAGCTCTTCGAACTATGTGCCCCGCCCATTTCCACTTCAGTTTCGCGTTTAGGTATTTAATAATAATTAGGTATTCGTAATAAATTATTAGTATGGTTATTTAGTAATTATTTTTAAGTAGTTATAACTTATTATTACAAAAATAATATTATACTTAACTTGTTTAATTTAATTACTTAAAAAACTGTAAAATTATCGGTTTTGCTATATAATCGCGGTAGAGGTAATCAGTGTGAAATATTGATAACATTATAATTCGTATCGCGGCAAGCGTGAAATAATTCTTTTCGCTGATAACACGCTTTTCAGTACATTAGCATGAGCGTAAAATTTTAATGTTGATAAAATATTATTATGTAGGTACTTAATTAGATGATACCCGTGACTTCGTCCACGTGGAGTAAGGTTTTTAAGCTATTGCATAGCTTTTGTCGCAGGCTTTGAGCGCGGCGACCGAATCAAGAAATTCCGTAACGAAAATAAACCTAACACCGTCGTTTCAGTTCGGCAGACTTCGGCACGGTGTTTGTGTGCGTGCGACTAGAAAATGCTATGTAATAGCTGTGGTAATAGCTTTGCCGCGGCAGTTCCCGGGTGCCACACGTATTTTTTTAATTCTTCTCTATAATTTGTCGCGATAAAATTTAGCCCATGTGTTAATCGTGGGTATGGATTATCTCCATTCAATATAACCGAATCGATTCATTCGTTGTGGTGTGAAGGAGTAACAAACATCCATCTATCCATCCATTCTCACACACTTGCGGATGGATTTATAATATTAGTAGGACATTAGTAAGATTAGTAGGATAGCTCCTCTCCATTCCACTCCACCACAGTTGTCCGGGTCACCGCTTTGATCAAGTCCGTCCAGTGTGTGGGTGAGCGTCCTCCCGCTGTTTTACCTTCCACCAACAAGGTCGAATAGACAAACTTTAGTTTTCATAAATGTATGATACGAAGGCACGAGAACTGGCTCCATTATAGGTTGTATTAAAAGGTGTGCAAGTTTAAAGTTAACATTTTATTATAAAGGGCCTTTATTAAGGGCTCGATGTGCAACTGCTTCTCATTTCTGGTTCTGATGTCTTCCTTGCTTTAAACACCGATTGACAGCTGCTTTTTGGTAATTAACAAAATTTTATTGAAGTTACATAACTAAAACTTCTTGCTAAAACTCATGAGAAAGATTGCACATTTCTCATTGATTAAATCGACTTTTATTTGGACAAGTGAACGATTTCACAGACCTAAATAAAGTTAAAAAGAGCTGGGGTTTCTAAATCATTGATTCAATGGTCATCTTCATCATCATCATCATAACATTACCTTGTGGATGTCCACAGCTGAACATATTTTATCCATAGCTGGTATTTTGTTCAGCTTATTTTGCGTAAAGTAAATAGAGAGATAGGTATCTCATAAGTTTTTATCTAATTTTGATGTTCTCTTTATAATTCGTTGAAGAAACGCAGCAGTGAAATTAAAAGAAACTATAGAAAGCCCAAAACGCTCGTAATATTACATTACTTATGCAAGACACGAGTGGTAAATTATGTTAAATGATGATTTATGTTAGCTTTCTTTTTCTCATCTCATCCGGTTGTCTTTCAATTCGCATCGGTGACCGAATCCGAGATATTCGCGACGAATGTTAGGGTGTGATTCCACTAAAGCTGATGCACGTCGAGTTACTAATACTAGAGGTGAGGTTTAAAGGTCAACTGCATCGAACCCGTTTAAATGCGGATAATAATAGCACCTAACTCGAGAAACATCATCATCAAAACATCATTAAGCTAATATAATAGTTCTAAAAATAATCCTATGCCATATGTATCTACAGTAATACCTAACCGAATTAGCACTGTTTAGAAAATATCAATTTGCCAGTAATACTAACAGCTGTCAATTAACTATTGTTTAAATTCAGACAACTGACGTGGCCAATGTAATGTTGAGTTCGGTTATGAGCGCCGTTAGCATTCTTGGTGTACCAGATTTTTCGGTCCCTTTAAAGTTTGAATTTTAGACTGCGTTTCGAGCCGCTTGGTCCTCCAGTCACAATATCGGCATTCTATCCTCTCATATGCACCAAATTTCATTACAAACACCGGCCACAGTGATGAACAACGAGCAAATTAATAAGATTCGGGCTAACATTCTTCACAATCAATACTTTATATTCTAATCTGATCGTAATTTTTTTTTATTTATAATTAGCTTTGTGAACTCGCGGATGAAACAAGCATCATTATGTTTTTCACTTCAGTGAAAACAATAAAAAGAAACAGAAGAGTGACTATTCATCTTCACTCCAGGAACTTCTTTGTTTGATAAAAATGTACAGTAGATGCCGTACCAATTTGCAATACTGCTGCAAATTGGTACGGCAGGTATTGCTGCTTCGCAGAACCTATTTGCAACTCGGATAGATACAGTGGAAACTGTTTAGTGGCTAGCTTGTTTAGCTGCGAAACATAGGTTTTGGGTTTAAGTTCCAGTTCGGGCCACAAAAATTAGTTTTCACAAAGTTTTTCCGTCAAGTTATTAATTTGGAATAAGTTGGCAATGTAAGTTACGCCGCATGCCTCTAAGAGCATGCAAAGCATAATTTCTCTTCGTTTGTGTCGGATTGCCATCCCATCGGAATACAAAAGTGAGGGAATAGATGTACCTTGTCTATGATAATATTATTGCGTAGTTAGCTAATTTTCGCCTCCAGTGATACTGGCCACCCTGGCTGAAATTCCGTCGTGAAGACATTAATAATTATGTACAGTGCAAGCATATCTCTTTTTACAGCATTGTTTTTGTGTATATGCTTTAGTGGAAATAGACCTTAAAATAAAGAACACCAATATTGAGCGGTTAGACCGGTCTTATGCCCGCAGTTATAGGAAATTTTCAAGAGTTCAACGACATTTTAATTGGAATTACTGCATTATTATTTTTATAGTAAAATCGCTTTTATTATTAACTAGCTTTTGCTCGCGGCTTCACTCACGTTCGATTCAAGTTCGATTTTTCAAACCCCTGTTTTATCCCCTTAGGGGTTGAATTTTCAAAAATCCTTTCTGAGCGGATGCCTACGTCATAATAGCTATCTTCATGCCAAATTTCAGACTCGCTTTTGAATAAAGATTTTAAGATAATAATGTAGATGCATACCTACTAGGGTAGGTATTTAGTTTCATAGTGCATTAGTGAAAAAAAACTGAAGGTTCTGAGGTACGATTGTCTAAAGTTATTCCATCGATCGTAATCGTATTCGATGACATTAGCGTCAAAGTAAAATAAACCATAATATCATTGAATTAGAGCTCAATTTCGTGTATGCATCCTTCGACGTTTACGTAACGTAAGGCTTATGTCATCGAATACGAATACTATCAATGGAATAACTTTTAGACCCAGAGATGGTAATAAAAATATGTTAGCATGCATCGGTTTTTGGCCTAGTGGTTCAAAACTTCGAAAGAATATAATTATATTTTTTCGCGTAATACGTTTGTATAATTTCGGAATCAGGAACGTTTTCCTTCTTCTATTTTATCTCATTTTTGTAGACAAAGGTCTCATGAATGAACTTCCACGGGCCTTTGTCTTGCGCCACCTGTATACAGCAGCTCGCAACGATTCGTCTGATGTCGTGGTTCCGCTAACTGTCGCGGAAACATTTTTGGGATGTACTATAAACGCGTACTAACTATACATATAGGTACCGACTCCTACCTATAGTATCAAAAACTGTATTGGTGTTAGGCATGTCGAAAGGGAAATTGGCCCACATTATTGTTGTTTTCTATTCAACCAATGTGTGTATTACGGGGTACCGTAATACACAATTTGAAATTGTGAAGGATCACAATTGAATTTTAACATGGCATTTGTTGTGTGTGGTGTTTATAGGTTTTTAGATAGCAGAATATCAAACGTGCGGGCGGAAACTCTCGCTTTTTCACAACAATACATTATTTTGTTTGTGTGAAAGTGCTATTAGATAATGAGGGCCTACCTATAGAGGCTATAGAATAGCGCCTAATATTGTAATTTGCATGCTAAATATAAAAGAGTTGATTCTCGGGCTGACCAAAAGCGCCACAACAATGGTCCTGGGAACTACATTTGACATTTCCACGCAGGCCGATTGTGTAAAAGCTGCATCGATCATTGCTTTGGCTTAGCGAGTAACTATCGGCCTATGAGAGGTTATTGCAATCGTCACACCTGTAGCAATACTTCCTGGATAATCTCACAGCTGGATCTACACAACTATCAACTATATTTTGTTTACAACTAAGTAAGTACTTATCACAAAAGTGGCGATATTCAAGTTGTTTTATTTGGACCTCTCCATATTATTATTAAGGTCCTCCCTCACCGAGAGCATTCGCCTGTAATGTAACAAACTAGATTAAGCTCGAAACTGACTTGTGCCGTTTGTTTGTAATGTACCATTCGAGGCGATCTTGTTATAATACGGTGACACAGACCGACTTGTAGCGTGTTTGTAAGGCCCAAATTAGACAGTGCATCGTTCATCGTTGCGAAATTTTTTGCGCAAATGAACCGTCTTAATTTGGACTAAGTGTGAATTTTCTACGGTTAATTTTTCGAGATTTTTGCTTTCATTTTCGAAGGTCATCGGTGAGCCATCCTTCTTAATTCGCCCTTAGGGCAAAGGGCCTTAGGGTTCATTTTCGCAAAAAATATTCGCAAAAATGAACGATGAACGAGGCATCGTCTAATTTCAGCCTAACGTATCATTCGAGCTCTAGGCTCAAGTGTGCTCCATTTTTACTAAAAATGGCAGACGAATTCTCTCGCGTTGACGCGTCTTGCATTGACTTGTAATGAATGTAACACTCAAAGGAAATTCGCGAATAATCCGACAGTCGAGTGGAGCACGTGGCGCTCGCCGCGAATGATACGGTAAAAACTAACGTTACAAGTCTGGTCTTTGGTTTGAGTTACAAAAACTCGATACATTACACCAAAATGTTACAAGTCAGTCTCCAGCCTTAGATTTTAAGCATTACGTTACAACGCTGCCTCACTGACTGACGAGCATTCGCTCGTCATGTAGCGATCCAAGATTCGATTTTGAGCATTCGCCTGCAGTCGAGTGAGTAATGGTATGAGGCATTGATGTTACACATTGTGTCACGAGTGTTAGAGATTGTATCATTACAGGTTGCGCACTGTAATTCTCGGTTCTTCTCTCTCACTGATGTATAGACAAATTCTCTCCCGGTGAGGGACAGCCTTTACATAGAGGTCGGTGGCTTGAGAGCTAAGGATTGATTTATTATTTAAGATCTTTAGTTTCATCGCATTTTAGAGCCTTCACTACATTTACTCGCGAAGTCTGGATACGCGCTACTGAAACTCTATACACTCCAACAGCGTTGCAACCTGGGTTTGTGGACTTAGGTACTCGTATGCTAAATAAAATAAACAGGTTGCTACTGTATCGCGTTCAGTGCGACTTGCTTCTGACGCGGTTCAACCGCGCGTGAAAATGTCTCATATTTTATAGTCGCGGTCTGAAAATGTTTACCACGGTACTCATATGCTAAATAAAATAAACAGGTTGCTACTGTATCGCGTTCAGTGCGACTTGCTTCTGATGCGGTTCGACCGCGCGTGAAAATGTCTCATATTTTATAGTCGCGGTCTGAAAATGTTTACCACCTTAAAATTCATAATTGCATGTACACATTTGTGTCTGACGGTCGATATGCTTTCGATAATCTATGGCGTTATAGACCTTATTGCACGCAATGTGATAAAGAAACTAATTTGGAAACTGATAAACATTTTCAGACCGCGACCGTACATCGATGGCCCCACTTGATTCAATAGGAACTATAACATAACTACTGCAGGGGGTATTTTTATTGAAAACTAGCTGATGCCCGCGACTTCGTCCGCGTGAATTTAGTTTTTGTTTTTTTTTTTTGTATTAAAACCTTCCGTGGAACTTAAGGAACATACAAAAAATAAATTAACCGAATTGGTCAATCCATTCTTGAGTTATGCGCTTACCAACATTCATTTTTATTTATATAGATAATTATGCAATTCAAAAAATAAAAACTATTCGGTTTACAGCTCTGGTGGCAGTACTCTCTCTCTGAATCGTATTCCTCATTGCTGAGGGTCGTGATCCCTTTCTATTATCCATAATGGTAGGATATCTTTTCGTATTGTTGTCTTGATAATAATGCGACGGTGGGTTCTCAGACCATTTGCGTACGACTCAACTAAGGAGAACGTGATTTCGACTCTTAGGTTTAACGGTTATTATCCAACGTTGATGGTAATAACCGGGACCGATGCGGACGGCATAATGTGCTCTCCGACGTCTTCTTCTTGTAGTGTCGACGTCTATCGGAGGTTGGCAACCATTAGGGGCCTATCTGCACCTTGGACGCTGCTGCACGGAACAATGATCGGGTACCTACTTTTCCCGTACCATTGGCGTAGGCTTTTAAGCCACGATGTTCTCCGACCAGGTGGTCTTCGGCCAGCTATTTTTCCTTGAATAATCTCCAACGTGCGGAGTGAGCTAAATTTCTATACCCAACATCGATCATCCAGTTAGGTACCGAGGGGGTTTAACAGCGTGATCGCCTGATATTTTGCTCTGTTACAACTAGGTCACACATCCCTCAAGTAGAGTCAGGTAGTAGTAGTAGGTAGTTAAATCAGTTTCTTATGAAGTGTCGGGGATATAATTAAAGTATTTAGGTATGCCACTTTGCCACGTGCAAACGTCATGATTGGACATATGAACATAAGCCTGTCTGTCCACCGGGTGTTTAATAACATGAAAGGCAACGATAACGATCAGGGCTTGCTTAGGGCATAGAACTAAAAGTTGATAGCGTGATCGATGCCTAAAATAAGGTTATTTAGATAAATTTGAATTTAAATACCTACTACTTGAAATCAGTTATGCTTCACTCAACCACACTCAACGATAATGTAGGTATAATGCGTTACGTAAAAAAAAAAGTCGTAAGTGGTAATAAAAGAGATAAGAGGACTACTGAGTTTTCAAAAGGATATTCGAAGAGCGTTGCGTTATCCAAACGGAGTTCCTGATACGTTGCAAGTAATGTTACGGTCGAAGTCTAAACAGCGTGCAAAGTCCACTCTTCCCGGGTGATTTAACTTTGTACAGATGACGGTGCATAGTGTTCAAAATACGATTTACTCATCTTCGAATGATTACCGAAAGTTTTTCCCAACCCCAAACTAGGTTGTGCCATCTGTCGACACTGTTTTAAATAAGTATATTTATTTATTTATTTATATACAAGTAAAATATTTCAATATTGATAAGGGTTCTTTTCACCTATAAGGCCCACTTGCAGAGACTCCGAGTAAGTTAACCCAGGAATAAATTTGTAATTTTGACAGAAGCTTTATAGGAAATCTGTCAAATCTGTCTTTTTAACCCAGAGTTAGCTACTAACTCTGGGTTACGACGTTTCTGCAAGCGCGCCTAAGTCTTTGGTGCTGTTGTTTCCTCTTAAATTATTTAAAAACAAAGACAAAACATAATCAATACAATAAACAAAGAAAAAATCTTATTCCATACCGGTATGTTGGACCTTAATTCCATCTTCAGCTCCTAAAACTATACTTTGTCCTTGGAGTGAATATGGCAATATTATAATCTAACGAGTAAGATTTTATCCTATAGGTAAGCTTTCTGACGGTCCGTCATTTCACATAAACAAAAAATCGAATGTATGAAGTGACCGTAGTGCTTACTTGGCAGACAAAATACTGAAAAATCGGCCAAGTGCGAGTCTGGCCTCGCTCTCTTAGGGTTCCGTACATATGACTAAATCATTTTTTTAAAACTAGATACATATTTAGATATCTTGGTTCTTCGAAAGTACTAAATTAGCATATGGGGAAAAAACGCTCGTTTGTTTTGGTCACAACTTACACAAACCGCATTATAAATCGGTGTTTTCAGTATTTGTTTTTTAAATACACTATATACCAAAATTTCAAATTCCTAACGAGTTTAGTTTTTGATATAGACCCCCTAATAAACTTGGTCTAAAACACACAAATGTAGCCCAGGTATGTCACCCGGAACATAATAACGAATCGATTGATATCTCATTAATTATCAAAATCAGCTCATTAGCTTAGGTACTACGGTGGAACAAACGTTAATACAAACATACATTGCAAACATACCTAGACGAGACTGCTAAAATCATGACCCTTCTTTTTGTCTTCGCCACAGTCGGGTAAAAAAATTGGTTGTCTGTAAATTCAGTTTACGGACGATAGTTTTACGTGATAACGTCATAAATAATAAAATTGTCGCGACACATCCGCTAACCACAGCGCGCACGCGATGACTGGCGGGCGGCGGCCGAGGCCGGGAGCTCTCTAGTCAGAAGCCAACGCGACGCTTGGGCCGATCGTGCCTCTCTATCGCTTGTTCCACGCTCTCGCTTGCACGCGCAGGCTCAGGCGGAACGCGACACGTTTTCGTACGTGCAGCCGGTGTTCATCGATTTATAAGTCTTTATCACGTCAATAACTCGGAATTTCAGAGTAAAGTCGAACCTGTCCGAGTGGATTGAATGTCGTATCCTCGGTGAACTTCACTCGTAAAGGTAGCGGTTCGCGCCGCGACAGAGACAAGTGACCGAGACCAGAGACTGAGACGGGAGACCGCGACAAGTGTCTCGGTCTCTTCTGCATGTACTGTAGGTCGAGACCGAGACTAGAGACCGTGCCAAGTATCTCGGTCTCAGTACGGAGTGTGTGTCGATGGAGTCAGTTGTGTTCTGTGTCATGCATGATGGAAAACCAAGTTATAGAACTACTATTGGAGGAAGAAGAAGACGATGATTTGCTCTTATACTATTATTACAAATACAAAACTAAAAGAAGGTTACCTATTAAGGAATTGTATTTAACTAGAGGTCAAGAAGGATCATTTTCGCTATTAGTGAAGAAGCACCTAATGTGTGATGACAATACATTCAGGAAGTATTTTCGGCTAAATAAAACACAGTTTGATTATGTATTAAATTTACTAAAGAAAACAATGCGTGAAAAAGGAAAAATATCGTTGAAAGAAAAATTAGCTCTAACTCTAAGGTAAGTTTGTCAAATCATCTAAGTTATTCTGGTCGTATTCGTCGTGAAAAATGCTTCGAAATGGTTGACTTGAAATATTTGGCAATTGGCGAGATGTTAAGTCAATCAATTCACTTTGTGATTGGCGTTCTGTAGAGGCTACACTTATTGGCGAATATGTACTCGTATTATACGATGAAATTGAAGTACATGGCAATTGGCGACGTGATAAATCACTTGGTGTTTGGTGTCCATCTTCTTCACCTTGTCCATCGATATCTCCGATCTCATACTTGGAGATAATATTAAATATTTCGGATTTTGCCATCGCTCTTGATCGAGCGCTCAATTTTCTTAGCATAGTTTCAATGTGTTTAGTAAATGTAGATATATCATCGAATGATTCTTGACCTTGACATTTCAATGACTCCAGCGTACTATGTCGGCTTTCATGTCTGTCTTTCATAAATTTTATAAATTCATCTTCTTTTTGTCTTTTTCTCTTAGTATTCTTGATAGTTGATTTTTCGGAACTTTTACTTTGTGGTATAGACCTTTCTTGTGTAGAAGTTCCTGGTACAGGTTCTACTAACTCCCTTAAAATAGTATTATGTACTGACGCGTCTGCGGCTACGGGAGGAGTATCTTCCTGTACAACTTCTGAGGAGGTATTAGTAACTTCTTGTACTACACTGGTGGAGCTTTGCTGCTCTGGATCTACACTGGTGGAGCTTTGCCGTTCTGATGGTGTGTTTTCTAAAAATCTCAAACGTTCATAAAATTGCCACTTTGAATTTTTAGCTGGTGCTGCAGATCCCGTTGAATTTTTCTGTTTGCGCTTGTATCTGTTGTAGGAGTCCCTGATTAATTTCCATTTTTTACGGCATTCCGAATCTGTAATATATAAATAATAATATAAGTCTTTTTTTGTTTCAGGTTTATGGCTAATGGAGAAACATATGCTTCGCTATCATTCGCATTTCGTATATCACCTTCTTATATTTCACAAATAGTCAAAGAGGTGTTGAAACATTTAAAGATTGTTTTAGTGCCAATTCTAATGCCTATTCCTAAAGAAAGTGATTTTAGGCTTATATCTGAAGGCTTTTGGGACAAATGGCAATTCCCCAATTGCGCTGGCGCAATTGATGGTAAGCACGTGAGAATAAGAGCCCCTGAAAATAGTGGATCGTTGTATTTTAACTATAAGGAATTTTATTCGATTGTTCTTCTGGCTATTGTAGACCATAATTACAAGTTCATTGCAGTAGACGTTGGCTCTTACGGCAAAGAAGGCGATAGTGGAATATTCCAAAAGTCTACAATGGGAAAAAAAATCATGAAAAATGAATTTAATTTTCCAGAACCAAAAAATCTACCAAATTCGAACATAATATTACCACATTTTTTAGTTGGAGATGAAGCATTTAGTCTTGATACTTTTATGATGAAACCTTACGCTAGAAGAGTTGCAAAAAACGATTTAAGCAAAGAAATATTTAACTACCGCCTTTGTCGTGCGAGACGAGTATCGGAAAATGCGTTCGGTTTGCTGTCTCAGGTGTTTAGAATATTTTACACGCCTATCGGAATAGCGCCAGAAACATGCACTGATATGATCTTAGTTGCCTGTTGCTTGCATAACCTATTAAGAGATGGATTTTTAGAATCTGCTCAAATGTCCGTACATCAATGGAACCAAGAAGAAAATTTACCTTCAAATTTCGTTTCATTACGTGGAACAGGAGGGTTTTCAAACAGCAACGGACTAGATATTAGAGCAAAATTAACCGATTACTTTATGTCACAGCAAGGAGCGGTAGACTGGCAAGAACAACATGTCACACGGCTTGTTTAAGTTGATTCCACATGTTTCCTTTCAAATATTAATTCTATGCAAAATAAAAAAAATAAAAATAACTCACCTGTTTTATTTATGCTTTCAGCTATGCTCATCCAAATATTGTCTTTCAAATTTTCGTTTCTGTAGGAGTCTAGTCGTGCATCATATATCGGAGGGTGCTGTCTGATCAGTTCAATCAGCGTTTCACAGTCTTCGTCAGAAAAAGTATTCATTTTTTTCACACTAAACACAGGTGCTTTTCGAGCGCGACACGAGACACTACTGGTCCGAGGCAGCGACCGTCTCGCTGTCTCCTGTCTCGTGTCTCTGTCTCCTGTCTCTGTCTCGCTCGCGAACTGTCGCTTATACATTTCCTAACGTCAAGTAACGGTCGCGGTCGTCGGTCGCGGTCTCCGGTCGCGGTCTCCTGTCTCTGTCGCGGCGCGAACCGCTACCTTAACACTGAAATAGACATACTCTTACAACAAGGGCTAGCACTTAAAAGCACTATTATACAACTTTGATAAGAGTTTTGGTGTTCGTTGGAGCTTAATTCTAAAGAGCTGTTTCGAGTAAGTTTGAACAATGGGAGGTAGCCCTGTTTACTTGGTGGCATTAGAGGTAGTTTTATGTAAGTACTCTATCTTTTGCCCGTGACTTCGTTCGCGTGGAGTTATGCTTTTCAAAAATCCCATGGCAACCCTCTGTTTTTTTCGGGACAAAACGTAGCCTTTGTCACTCTCCACGTCCTCAACTATACCTGTGCTAAAAATCATGTCGATCAGTAATTCTGTTGCAGTGTCATTGAACGAAGAACCAACAAACAAACACACTTGCATGTATAATATTTTAGGTAAGTATTGTTTGTGGCTTCAACGGGTTCTTTTTATGAAAACTTATTTGCGTAGTGTAATATCAATTCACTGACAGCTCTTTTGAGAAACTATAATTATTCTGAGCGTAGATTAGTTTTTGCTCGCTCGTAATTTCATGATACGGTAATAAACCTCCAACGAACCGAGTGCCAAGATAAAAACAGAGCCATAAAAATACGTAAGATTCATAATATTATGCTCTTATGCCATACACTAGAGGTGATCTGACGTCGGAAATCGGAATCTTCCCCGGCCTACTACTGGGCAAAGATCTATCGAATGAGAAAGGTTTAGGCCATAGTCCAACATGCTGGCCAAGTGCGGGTTGGCAGACTTCACACACACCTTTGAGAACATTACGGAGAACTTTCCGGCATGCAGGTTTCCTAACGCTGTATTCCTTCATCGTTATATTTATTTGCTTAAAACGCACCTAGCCCCGAAAAATCGGAGATGCGTACTGGAGACAGAACTCGGACCCCCGAAAAGTAGGCAGAAATCGTAACCACTAGGCAGCCACGTCCACATCAAAAAATCTTGAGTCTTCGTTTTTAGGATTCCGTAGTTCCGTATCCAAACGCTGCCAACGGGACCCTATTACTAAGCCTCCGCTGTCCGTCCGTCTGTCAGCGGGCTGTATCTCGTAAACCGTAACAGGTAGACAGTTGAAATTTTCACAGAGTGTGTATTTCTATAGCCGCTATAACAACAAATAATAAAAATAAATTAAAATTAAAAAATAAAGGGGGAAATACATGGAAAAGGAGTCGAAATAAAATTATAATTTTTTAACCCTGGCATGGGGTGTCATTGTCTAGAGCTCATTAAGTGGAGTTCAAATACAATTTTTTTTACTTTTTAGCTACAAAAATGAAGAAATGGGGGGCCGTCAAAGTTGTCGGTTTTAGACCAATTTTGTTAGGGGGTCTATCTCAAAAACTAAACTAGTTAGGAATTTGAAATTTTGGAATATTATGTACTATAATATAGTGTATTTAAACAACAAATACTAAAAACACCGATTTATAATGCGGTTTGTAAGTTGTGACCAAAAACAAACGAGCATATTTTCCCCATATAGCTAATTTAGTATCTACTTTCTAAGAACTAAGATATCTAAATATTATGTATCTAGTTTTCAAAAAATGATTTGGTCATATGTACGGAAACCTAAAAGAGCGAGGCCCGACTCGCACTTGGCCGATTTTTCAGTATTTCGTCTGCCAAGAAAGCACTTCGGTCACTTCATACAGTTGCGTCGTTTAACTTGAAAATACCCACCGTACCACCAGAGGTACGGCCAGGGGTACGGTTGGTCTGCAGTGGAAAATTTCTTCTCTTTTTTACAATAGTAAACTCTCTAAGTCAAATTTAAAAGTGTAGGTATCTTTTAGATTTGCAGATTTCTCAATTTTTTAAGCTAGTAGGTTTTCGATTATTCTAGCTAAGCTACTCCTACATTCACTATTACAGTAGGTTTGAAACTAAAAGGTATACAATATCTATGAAAAATAACCTGCACTCAATGACCGTAATCATGCAATCGAAGACAGAATCGAGTTATCTTCATCAAATATCAACGTTGGAACGGTTGATTAGTCGGATGATCATGAAAGGTACACAAAACCAGTTTTAAGTGCAAGTCTTGGCAAAGTATTCATTTCTTATTTGCCGCTCCATATAAAAGCTTATGCACACTATGCATTTTAAAACAGGTTTTGAAACGCCTGCTTTAACAGACGTGTTAACAAAATTAAATATGATAATAAGGCGCTTCACATACGAATTGTTGCACATTTCGTGAATAGTGTAGGAAAAATTTAATAAAATGCTCCCGTGAATATATTGCACGGTGATACTAGTAAAGCTTTGTATCCACTAGACTCTATATTGGTCTAAGATATTAGTTATTACTTTACAGTTTACATTCAAAAATAATTCGACGATTGATAAATTTTTCGCATGACGATATTAAAAATATTTGACGATTCATCTATAGTTTTTAGGGTTCCGTACCCAAAGGGTACCAACGGGACCCTATTACTAAGCCTACGCTATCCGTCCGTCCGTCCGTCCGTCCGTCCGTCTGTCAGCGGGCTGTATCTCGTAAACCGTAATAGATAGACAGATGAAATTTTCACATATTATGTATTTCTATTGCCGCTATAACAACAAATAATAAAAATTAAATTAAATTAAAAAAATTGAATTAAAATATTTCCATGGGTACATGGAAATATTTTTATTTAATTTTTTTTAACGGAACCCTAAAAGAGCGAGGTCCGACTCGCACTTGGCCAATTTTTATTATTTATTTATTTATTTTAATTAAATTTTGAGGTGCTACAACTAATCTGATGAAGTTGGTGAAGATCTGAAGAAATCTAAAATGCAACCCCCTAATGGACTCGTAATCACTGCAAATTGCAATAGTTTATTCAGTGTCTTTTCCAACTATTTTTTATTTATTTTTCACTAACTTGTGCACGGAAGTCCGTCCCCGTGGAGTAAGGTTTTAAAAATTCCTAATCGGTTCTCGGAAATCCATTTTTTCCCACAATAAAGGTACTCTAAGTCCAGCTCCTCAGCAAATGCAAAAATCACGTTGATCTGCAGCTCCGTTGCTGCGTAATTGAACGACAAACCAGTAAACAAAACACAAATTCGTATTTTTATTAACAAAACGATGTCGGTTAAGTTATTTTTATGCAACTAAAAAACCAGATTTCCAAGCAAAGGGGTGTCGTGCAGTCCCAGCCTTATAAGTGTTCATGCATCTTAAATGCAGTTGGTATAAATAAAGGTATTCGAAGAGGCGCCGGTTGCTGAATGCATTATATAGATTTTTGTTTATTTTGTATTCTAGTCTGGTTGGAATAAACCAGGTTTCTCATTCTTTTTGTAGGGCAGCTGCACAGTTTAACTGCAAAAAGGTACGATTACCTATGAGAACTGAGTTGTAGACCAATATAGAAGCAGGCAACTGACGTCTTAAAGACTAATTAAACAGATAACTACTGAAATGTAAGACTTAAAGCAACATGTTTAAGATTTATAATACCTAATACCATAAAAGTTGAGGTAAGTAAATATATATGTGTAACTGCGTCCGTCGTCGTCGTAAGGTCTGGCTAATCGATGATGATGATGATGATGATGATGATGATAATGATAACTTACAGATTGTCTATACATCTGTCATTGCTGCGACATGTTTCAGTCCCAGTGCCAGTATGAGAAGGTTTAAGGAAGCCTATTGTTGTTAATAAATTTTTTATGTGCGAAATTAACGACTACCTCCGTAATTATTTCGTCAGCGGTCATTGCGGTATGCACACACAATTATATCAAATTTAGCTATTGCCCGCGGCTTCGCTCACGTTAAGTTCGATTTTTCAAATCCCTATTTTACCCCCTTAATTTTCAATCAATTCAATCAAAGGTTGAATTTTCAAAAATCATTTCTTGGCTGATGCCTAAGTTATAAAAGCTATCTGTATGCAAAATTTCAGCCCGATCAGTCAGTCAGTGAGTCACCTTTTCATTTTATATATTTAGACTGTAATTTTCTCAAAGTGAAGAGATAAATTAATGTTGTATGAAATGACTTAGTTTAAAACATTATGGTAGAGCAAAGTAGTAGGTATAACATAATTAAGTTGTGTAGTGGTTGTGAAACCTGAAGGTGTCATTGGAGGCTCGCGGTCGTTCAAATGTGCTGTGTACACGACCGCAGGTTTCATTGTTTATGTTCGTACACATATTTAACGTCAATATTGGCAGCGTTTCTTCCATACAGAATATTGCTCTGCTAAGCACAAAAAAAGTCGTGTGGTGTCGTGGGACACCAGATAGGAACGAAGTTATTATTATAAAAATATTAATTTCAAGTTCTATTCGAGGTATAAAGAAAATAATTATTCGGGTATACATTTTTTATCATGATTTTTTTATCGATAAAAATCAAAATGACCCCAGGGAAGCCTAAATATCGATTTTATAAAATATTAAAATTAAAATAATTTTATAAAATAAAAAATGAAAATAAAATTGCGCGCCCCCGGAGGGGCTCGAACCACTAATCTTTCGGTTAACAGCCGCACGCGAGTCAATTACGCCACGGGAGCGATGCACAACTTGTTGAAATTATTATATAAGATATTTTTAGGCCATCAAATAAAAGTGTCGTTACAACTTTTGGTCTTAATTTTTAAGACCAAAAGTTGTAACGACACTTTTTCCGTCTTTCCCCCTTTCGCAACGCGCGATAAGGAACTTCGTTCCAACAAAAGAAAACAGAATCCAATGTTAAAGTTGCTTAATAGTGGTGTTCTTCCGAGTTTGATGCTTACTCGAATATTTCGAGTTTGAACTTGCTTAAGTCATTTGCGGCTCTACCTACTGAATTCTGTCTTAGGGACTGTCTTTTGAATGGATGTGAGTTCACACTTCCTAGGTCCAACCTTGATTTACAAGCGCAGTTAGGTGTTGAGCGGTCGTTCGACGATTTCTAGTTATATCAAGCCCCTGAGCCTTAGCAAGCCTTACAATCTCTGTAGCCTTCGAGAACAAGCTATTAACTGAGGAAGTCATAGTAGTCTTATAATATGTTATAGCAACGATACATGCCCAACTACGAGCTCATACTCAGAAAACTTCAATATTAAACAATGTTTATTCTAGCCTACAAACTAAGCAAGCTATCGTGTTCTATCTATTCTTTGTTAAATTTTAAGCCAACCTGCGCTATCTTGCCTCGGGCCATACAAAATGTACATCCAATTTAAGATCGTGGGAGAGGTCAAAGATCTCTCTGTGTGAATATTTGTAACGTTATTTGCTCGCTTTTATTTCGAAACAATTAGTTTTGGCAGGCTATAAAATTAATTGGTACTCTTATCTACACACATCAAAAGTGTCTAGGGATCAAGCATTTTTATGCGGATTTCTTGAGATTGAGATGTGGCTTTGTAATAAATTTATGATTTTATAAATTTATATGGATCCTTTTTGGTGCATTTCATAATTTCATAATCAGCGATTAAAATCCTGCCAGGAAGTCCATCCTTATAGTGGTGGAACCATCATGGTATGGGCGGGTATTTGGATCGGCGGAAGAACTGAGTTGATTTGGATCAGAGGCAACCTCAACGCTCAAATTTATGCTGAGACGATTGTATCAGACGTCATCGTTCCTCTACAAGTGCAAATCGGTCCCTTATTTCAGTTAATGCATGATAATGCACGACCGCACACGGCAAGAGTTGTAAGACAGACTCTCGCCGCAGCTAACATCAATGTCCTGCCCTGGCCTGCTCAGTCGCCAGACTTGAACCCGATTGAGCATGCATGGGATATGCTACAGAGAAGAGCTCTGCCGAATATGGAGGGTATCCAGTGGCAAGAAGACCTTTTTTTGTTGTTGCAACGAACATGGGCGGCCATTCCACAGCGTGATTTGGATGAACTCATTTTGAGTATGCCAAACCGATGTTCTTGTGTTGTTAGTGTTCGCGGTAGAAACACGGATTATTAATTGTTTAAGTTACCCAATAAAATTTTAAAGAAAACTGTTATTTCAGTCTTTTTTTCGAACTTTAATGTTAGTGGTTCAAATGTCAAAAATCCCTTTATTAGGAAAATGGCAAATTTCTTTATTAATGCAAAGGTGACTTGGTTTATCGTTACTGTGACAAACGAAAACACTTTATTTGATGAATCCTTAAAGAAAATTTTAATTAATATCAATCAGGAGAAAAGTTATTGCAAAAATATATGTTGATCCCTAGACACTTTTGATGTGTGTATTTTACTGAGTTTCATATTAATATTTCATCTATCTACATGGGAGTGTATTTGTCTGGGTTTCTTGTTATTGTCAAATACTAAAACGTTTGCTGGAAGAGATGTTATTATGAGTTATTCTTACTACCTAAAATACCTAAAGAACATAATCAAATGATTCATACTGGTATGTATGCACCGAGTGTTTTTTGGAGTTCAAAGATAAAATTAACTTTTAATTAATTTTAATGTTTGTGTCCATTTCCTCTATCAGTGCATTTATCGTGTTTCAAATCAACTTTAAAAAGATTTCCAACTGATTATTGTTAGCCGATTTAAACGAATTAGGTGTCATTCGATTCGTGATTCGATTATTGACCGAGCGAAGCGAGGTCTCTGAGTTAACTAGAGCGATTTGCACTTGTCCGTCCGTCCGTCCGTCCGTCTGTCAGAGCCTTATAACTTTTGAATTACTGAACGTAATTACTTCAAATTTAGATATAATATGTAAACCGATGGCCTCCAGCCGAAAATGGCTTAAAAAGTTATAAAAATCTTTATTTCAGGGGGGCTCTCATAGAAGCGAATGCGAAGAAATTTTTTTTTAATTTTTCCCTTAAAATTGACGAAATGGGGGGCTTTCAAAGTGGCGATTTTATACGCTCGCTTGAAGACGCTCTCTAGGAAAATCCGCTATGGATTTTCAAACTGATTTCATGTTTTTAGGTCACTTATATCCTGTACTTGAATAACAAATACTAAAATTATATGAATATTATAAAGAAACGAGATTATTTAATTTTTAATGTACATCAGTAATTCATATAGCATCAACATAGCTTCACAATAATGCTAATAGATGGCGCAGTCAGTAACTATTCCCATGGAACTACGAGTTACGACTAACGACCTATCCCAAAAACAGTTTTGCGTCGACCATTATTATTTAGTTACTTATTATAATACAATAATTGTATTGTAATTTTTTTTGTACCATATTATTCAATTAAAATTATTTTTTAGTTAAATTTTAGTTAAATATTGTATATTTTCTATTCGCGTCGATAGATGACGATTTGTACAGATGCCCGTAACCCGGTTTCACTCGTTAGTACCTACATAATAATTCAATGTTTTCACTAACGTTCCCTAACCTTTACGGGCTACCTATAAGTTAGGTGATTGATGTTTTCTGTCAACTTATTTATCACGATCCTGTACGGGACACCTAAAAGGATATTGGGACGGATGTTAGGACTTAGGATTGTATTTAGGAGCTACCTACGTTAAGAGACTCCTACTTAGGGGATGATTTAGGTATGTTTGGTGAAAACGGGCATAATAATAATGTCAGTTTTGGTTATCATGTATCGATTGAATGAATAATCATGGGATACCGTTACCGCGAGGTCTCAGTTCGGGGCGAACCACTAGTTTATAATATTCGATTCTTTATTTATAATCCGGGTGTCAGAGGCTATTTTATATGAACAAAATCATGATGTTGTATCAATTTTCCGTAGACGGGGAAGTTTTTTCTTGTACAGTTTTTGCAATTCACGAAGGCGAGTGAGCTTTACTCGTGGTTACTTCTAGACTAGGTGGGAGCGGAAAGGCGCGAGCATTGCGCTCGCTCACACTTTACAGATACGACACACACACACAACCATAAGCACAGAATATATAATAGTACTACGTCAGCCAGTCGCCCTCGTAAATTACAAGAACTATACGATACTTTGCATTGCAGTAGAAAAGTGTAATCCATTAAAAGGTAAAAACAATTATCTGGATTGAGTTCAAACGTCGAAACAATTTATTACCTGAACTGAGAACTGAAAATTTCTCCAAATTCGATCAAAATAGGTCTTCATAAAGCATGCAGCGGGACGAAATCTACTCTGTTTTAATCATAAAATACAATAAGTTTCCGCTCGCCGATAAAACTGACCGCTATTGCTTGAAACTCTCATACAAAAATATGAAACGCGTCCCATAAATATAGGATGTATGCTTCCACCGTCCGTTATCGCGCGGCCACCGAGTTTTGTATTGCCGTTCTTATCAGCATACAATTTCGATTTTAATACAACCAGTGCAACGTATTGTAATGTAAAACAACTTATTTATGTTTTTTTCTTCTACTCATTTGTCTCGTAGGTCTAGTGGTTAGCATGTTCCACTGCGGATGACGGGGTCTCGGGTTCGAATCTCGGGTCGGGCCAAAAAATTTATTGGGTTTTTCTGTAAAAAATTATCTCAGTGAGTATTTACTAGTTAGTTATGACTTGTGTCCAGAGTTAGTAGGTGGTGTCAACCATGAGAGCACGTTAAGCTATTGATTCAGGAGCTCTCCCCTGTCGTTTAACCAAAGATTGACGTTTTGACAGTTTTTGCTTTGAAAATCTGTCAAAAATTCGAATTTATTCATCGGTTATGTAAACGTTTCTCGGCGATTGTGAAATAGAGACGTGAGCCTAATCTTTAGTATAGTTACCTTCTATATTCTCATGAGATTTAGCAATGCCGCATTCATATTATACCTAATATCCTCGTTCAGTTTCGCTATTCCTACGTATTTCGCTGTGTGGGTCTTCTACAACCCTTATCACATCACATTTCACACATTTGTCAGCGCCATTTAGTGGAAAATAGTAAAATAAATAATTAATCAGAAATTCACCAAAACACCGTCGAAAAAATATTATTTAGGTCCCATTCCACCAACGTAAAATAAGTCTTATCCGAGCGTAAATTTGATATTTTGACAGTATTTTCAATACAAAAACTGTCACTGGATTTTGTTGAAATCGGCACTTAATTATAGAGCAAGATCCCAGTGCCGCCAGACCTAAGTTATTTTCTCAGCAATTATTTGTGTACGATAGAGTTCTGTTCGAATGTCCTTTCAGTATATGCGTACCAGCTAGATTGTGCCGACGGCCAATTTCCAGATACCAGGTGCTAAAGGTAGGTAAAAACTAGAATAACTTATCTTAAATTCTCAGGGCTGATTTTCATATAATTATGTTTTAAAGAATATTGTAAAAATTAATAAATTAATACTGCCAGACGCTTACCGCCGGCGGTTACTTTAGCCAGACGCTTTGAAGCTCCCAAAAAAATATATAATTTAAGTTAACTTATATTCTCAGTTCTGATTTTTATACATGATACTCAGGGAACTATTGCGATATTATCTGTAAGCTGCCAGACCTATTGGAAGGGTCAAACATCCCCCCAGACACACATTATGCGTCCTCATATGTATGAGTGCTAGAACATGATTCACTTGTTTAAGTGTGTGAGAGATAATATCACCATACTATAATATTATAAATGCGAAAGTGTGTTTGTTGGTTTGTCCTTCAATCACTCTGCAACAGAGCTACAGATCGACGTGATTTTTTGCCCGGGTATAGCTTGCAGAAGATATTGCAATAGTTCTCTCTTTCTAGATCCTAAGCTATACCCAGGCAAAAAATCACGTCGATCCATAGCTCTGTTGCAGAGTGATTGAAGGACAAACCAACAAACACACTTTCGCATTTATAATATTATAGTATGATGATATTATCTCTCACACCCTTAAACAAGTGAATCATGTTCTAGCGCTCATACATATGGGGACGCATAATGTGTGTCTGGGGGGATGTTTGACCCTTCCAATAGGTCTGGCAGCTTACAGATAATATCGCAAT
This sequence comes from Oeneis ivallda, assembly GCA_029955525.1. Classification (NCBI taxonomy): domain Eukaryota; kingdom Metazoa; phylum Arthropoda; class Insecta; order Lepidoptera; family Nymphalidae; genus Oeneis; species Oeneis ivallda. The sequence continues at coordinate 18,210,564 of JARPMR010000016.1, read as the reverse complement.
AGTTCCCTGAGTATCATGTATAAAAATCAGAACTGAGAATATAAGTTAACTTAAATTATATATTTTTTTGGGAGCTTCAAAGCGTCTGGCTAAAGTAACCGCCGGCGGTAAGCGTCTGGCAGTATTAATTTATTAATTTTTACAATATTCTTTAAAACATATATGAAAATCAGCCCTGAGAATTTAAGATAAGTTATTCTAGTTTTTACCTACCTTTAGCACCTGGTATCTGGAAATTGGCCGTCGGCACAATCTAGCTGGTACGCATATACTGAAAGGACATTCGAACAGAACTCTATCGTACACAAATAATTGCTGAGAAAATAACTTAGGTCTGGCGGCACTGGGATCTTGGACCATTAATTTCATTGTTTTAAACGTTTGTTTTAGAATGCTAGTAACTAACAATTTTGGATTGCGTAATCAAATTTGTTTTGGCCTGGCGGGCAAATTTATGTGTCGCGTTTTAAATGCAACGTTGCTAACCATTATTGCCTAAACTATAAAATATTGTGTGCTTAAATTGTGACTACATGCAATTGCAAATACAAAAGGTTGTATTTTTCCGCAAATAATATTTTTTTATGTAAGTAAGTATATTATATTCATTTATGTCAACCCATTTCCGGCCCCCTCTAGGGTACAGGTCTCCTCTCTAATTAGAAGGGCTAAGGCCATGGTCCACCATGCTGGCCAAGTACAGATTTACCGACTTGGCAGATCTTTGACAACATTATGGAAAACTCTCAAGTTAGAAAGTATATTTTATTTCTCCGAAAACCTTCGAAAAGTCAGAGATGTGTGCATGGGATCAAACCTCGAACCCCCCGAAAAGAAGGCTGACGTCTTGAACACTATTACCGTTTTGTAGCGCAATAATAAAAAAAATAAAAAAAAGCCTTTTATTTCTTGCAAAGTAATAAGTAAGTATACAAAAGTTTTAAGATAAACTATCCTAAGCTCCTAAAATATGTACCTAATCCTAAAATATGTACTACAATCTACTTTGTTTGAATTATTAATCATACAATTTTATAAGTAGGTAATTTTTGTTATCAATAAGTTCGAAGTGAGCAAGAACCCAGAAGAATAATAAAATAGAAAGAATAAACTATTACCTACTAATGATGCCCGTGACTATACCGCGGATGCCGCGTAATGATATACAAATTCTGAATAAAATTGCGTTATTATGCATAAAGTTATATAGAAATAATAAATAAATAATTAATGATAACTTTATTTTTGTTACAGGTACCTTTCTGCAGCTATTCAGTAAGGGTGACGTATAAATCATCTTCTAGGAAAGCGCACAACATAGATCTCATCACTTCTTTGCGTCAGGAAAGCCTATCTCGCAATGAAAAAATGTAAACACAACATTCAAATATTCCCTTTTCGTCAAAAAAGCGTCAAAAGCTTATTTCATGAGCAGGTAGATACAATACTAGATCAATACTTGGGATTTGAAGTAAAGTTTATTCTGCGACTTTCCCTAATTCAGTCCTCCCAGGTCTACCCGCTAAAAAGTGACAGACACAGGAAATAAACAAAAAAAAATAATACTCTACCATAACATTCATAACGCATTCTGTTAAATTATAATGATAAAAAAATTAAATAATAATATCAAAACAATATAAAAAAAAATTAAATAATAAATACCAGTCCCTTAAAACTTAATTGAGATTTTCTATTGTACCTAAGCGAATTTACCTGTATAGGTACTTACAAAATTTGCAGTTTAATAAAATCTCTTGTTGAACTGATGTTACGATAGTTATTATTGTCCATTATTGAATAGATATTTCACGTTAAGTACAGCTTATAAAACGTATAATTGATAACTTTTTGGTATTAATGCCTCGTTAAACAATGTTAAGTGATATTTAATTCGATCATAAATAATATTTAAATGGGTATCGAAAGCGAGAACCTTTGCAAAGTTAAATTGTTTACCTAATTTTTTTTTTTTAATATAAATTGATATAAATGCTAAGTTTTCACTAAAAACAGCTACAAATACTAAAAAAGGTACCTAAACATGAAAATACTTTGAGTAACTAGCTATTCAAAACGATCAGTACATAATATAATATAAAAACTTAAACTTAAAATTCTTAAGCGAAGTCTCAGCTCTCACGAGGTTTTTATCATAGGGATTAGGGAATAGTGATCCCCCCCGAAAGTACAACCGAGCAGTAAATGTGACGTTCTGACAAAATTTGTTGACTATAATATTATGTTACTAAGCTATGATGAAGTTAGAACTTTATAGAAAGTACCGAGTAGGTCTTTTTTAGGGTTCCGTACCCAAAGGGTACCAACGCAACGGGACCCTATTACCTACTAAGCCTACGCTGTCCGTCCGTCCGTCCGTCTGTCAGCGGGCTGTATCTCGTAAACCGTAATAGATAGACAGATGAAATTTTCACATATTATGTATTTCTATTGCCGCTATAACAACAAATAATAAAAATTAAATTAAATTAAAAAAATTAAATTAAAATATTTCCATGGGTACATGGAAATATTTTTATTTAATTTTTTTTTTACGGAACCCTAAAAGAGCGAGGCCCGACTCGCACTTGGCCGATTTTTTAGTGCATAAAGTGGTTAATTCTATTGTGCTTATACTATCAGCTATAATAGTATTAGGCAAAAAGAGAAATGAATGGACTTTGTGCTCATTTTATAGTATTTCATCTCACAAAGTAGAATTATTTTGTTCGCGTAATTGCCAATTGGCATGAGTTTCATGGAATTAATACCTAACTTAGTTAGCTGAGCCTCTTGATCACTCTGTGTTGTATTTGTTCTTTAATATGAATATTGTATTTACGGACTTATTAGAAGCTGTCTATAAATAAACTTACACGTGGTTGTTCAAGTAATTATTATGAGAGCGGTCACTGAGGCGAAAATATATGCTTGCGTATGCGCTATGTTCCAACAACAATAACTCTGAAAGTATTAGACATACAGTTATAAATTAAATGTTGTATTATAGCTTAGCTCAAAATCTCTTGATCTAGTAAAAAAATAAAAAGGGTTGTCGGGGGTGTTTTTGCAGTTATTTACAATAATTTGTTGATTTGCATGATTTTACGATAATTTTTTTCGGGATTCATATTTTTTCAAAGGTTATGGAAATGTGAACACTTTGTTTTGTAATGTAGACGATAGGACAGTATTGTTGCGCTTCGAATAAGCCCATTTTCATCTCAGTAAGACCATAACTTTGAGAGATATGATTTTTTTTGTACATGCTTAGAGAATATTTCAGCAAAAAAACAAAATGGCTGCCACATAGAGGGGAAGTGGATTGGGCCGAAGTTTAGAGTGTATTTGTACTTAAAATTAGTTGTTATATAAGTGTTTAAAATATCGCTAGTTCGTGTCCGGACACACTGTATATAGACTAGTGGTTCGCCCCGAACTGAGACCTCGCGGTAACGGTATCCCATGATTATTCATTCAATCGATACATGATAACCAAAACTGACATTATTATTATGCCCGTTTTCACCAAACATACCTAAATCATCCCCTAAGTAGGAGTCTCTTAACGTAGGTAGCTCCTAAATACAATCCTAAGTCCTAACATCCGTCCCAATATCCTTTTAGGTGTCCCGTACAGGATCGTGATAAATAAGTTGACAGAAAACATCAATCACCTAACTTATAGGTAGCCCGTAAAGGTTAGGGAACGTTAGTGAAAACATTGAATTATTTATCAAACATTGAATTTAACTCGTAGTTCCATGGGAATAGTTACTGACTGCGCCATCTATTAGCATTATTGTGAAGCTATGTTGATGCTATATGAATTACTGACGCCCATTAAAAATTAAATAATCTCGTTTCTTTATAATATTCATATAATTTTAGTATTTGTTGTTCAAGTACAGGATATAAGTGACCTAAAAACATAAAATCAGTTTGAAAATCCATAGCGGATTTTTCTAGAGAGCGTCTTCAAGCGAGCGTATAAAATCGCCACTTTGAAAGCCCCCCATTTCGTCAATTTTAAGGGAAAAATTAAAAAAAAAATATTTTTGTACTCAGTTCAAAATTATCTTTAAAATGATACGTAACAATTTTATGTAACGCGATTTTTTTTTTTTACTTCGCATTCGCTTCTATGAGAGCCCCCCTGAAATAAAGATTTTTATAACTTTTTAAGCCATTTTCGGCTGGAGGCCATCGGTTTACATATTATATCTAAATTTGAAGTAATTACGTTCAGTAATTCAAAAGTTATAAGGCTCTGACAGACGGACGGACGGACGGACGGACGGACGGACAAGTGCAAATCGCCCTAGTTAACTCAAAGACCTTCGCTTCGCTCGGTCGAAGATAAGCTATTATTAATTGATTGAATATTTCTATATTGCTTCATATTTTATATTCAGCTCATTTCCCACTTTAACGATTTGCCCGAGGGGCCCAAACTTACAACTTAAGGCTGTAGCTAACTTCGAAACTAACATTATACCTCCATAATGTAAACGTACTTTGGGTAGGTTATGTAAATGGCAAAATTCCCCTCCACGCAAGCCACATGTGGGTAATTGGCCCTATATCAACAAATGATCGAGCAAATCCCGAAATAATTGAATGATTATGCGTTCATTTCCATATTTGATCGCGTAATAATATTAAGTTTGTATCTTAACGATACGTCTTCTTGGCGTATCTTTAATTGGTGCGCAATAACTATTGAGTTTTCGTCGTATAATCTGTTTGAAAATGCCTCGCTCTAGTGGCTCTTGAGGAAGACATGTATATTGTTATCATAGTACATAATTTATTTTATCTACTCCCATGCTTTAAATCCTCTATAAAAGATTCTGAAACAGTTAGCTTATTGCCAACATTAAAACACCCAATGTCTTAATAACCATAATAGTCCAGTAAATAAAGCATTTAACCTTGCACTAAATTTCCGATCCAATTTTAATTTTTTTTTAGGTTAAGGGTCACTTACTGACCACAAAAACACAAAATGCTGGCAGATCCAGGTGGAGCTTCGATCGCAATCTTAAAAAAAAGTTTTTGGCCGATATCTCGGGCTAGGATACCTATCCACTTTAGGGCAAAAGCTATTCAGACCTTTTTAGTAGAGAATAAAATTTTGCATCTTTTATTTCCTTTAAACATTTTGTAAAACTTACCGTTTACGATTTATGGGCCATTTAGTGAACCGGTTTTTCGTTTCGTTTCGGAACACACAAACACATACGAAATTTATTATACAACAGTAATGCATAAATAACTAATTCGAAGTAAAATTGTCTGTCATGTAATACAACAAATTCGAGGCGAAGATGGTAGTAGAACCTGAGAGCCTCACTTTTCCACCACCGCTAAGTTTCGGGAGTTAGCAATTAAATGAAAACACTGTAATGAAACCTGTATATCTGCGAGTTCTCCATAATTTTCTCAAAGGTGTGTGAATGTTATCCGTCTTGGCCAGCGTAGTAAACTTTGGCTTAAACCCTCCTCATTCTCAAGAGTCCTGTGCCAAGTTTTGGGACGAGGATGAGTAGAGACGACGATGTTTATTTATTTGGCCTAATTAAATAAGGCAAAAGTCTTCGAAGTCAAATGTTTAAGGACATACATTACGACCCACGGCACCCCGGTCAGTGAAATGACCCCGTAACTCCATTAGCGACCCGCTCTATCCGTGGAGCTATCGATTCCTTAACGACGTAGTCTGACAACGATCTATCTGTTATTAATGACGTTATATTTAACCGCCATAAGCTCTATCCATACTTCGTAATTTTATTAATTGCGATAGTGTGTCTTTCTATCTATCTCTCTGTCTGATTAACTTTCATGGCTCAACTGTTGAAGCTATCTAGATGAAAGTCGGCAAAGAGATAACTATGACGATACGACTAGCTTGTGCCCGCGATTTCGTCTGCGTGAAGTTTTTAAAAATAATGCCTGTGTCACTCCAAGTTCAAAATATACCCATGCAAAAATCACGTCGATCCGTTGCTGCATTGCTATGTGACTGAAGGACTAATCAAGAATAAAAACACTTTTATACGAGTACGTACCACAGTAAATATTTTGGTTGGAAATGTATAGATATTTAGGTTCAGATTCATTAGTGAGATGTGACGGTAACCCATCAAATGCGGCCGTCGCGGTAGGTGCCGTCATGCGTTTGGTCTGTCCAAGCCTTATCGCTTAGTTCGATAACGATTTGACTGCTTAAGGTGGAAGACACGGTTCTGCCCGCGAAATTCAAATTTAATTTAGTTTTTCGCAATTTGTAACCTAATACGACAAAGTAGGCTTATGGCATTCTAATTGCGACAATGGCAGTATCATCTTCACAGGTTTATATAAAAATCTTTACTTGAAAGTGTCCAGTTTAAGAAATTAATCAAAATATCGACTAATTTGTGAGTAACTCACGTCCAACTCAGTATTTTGATTAATTTCTTAAACTGGTCAATTTCAAGTAAAGATTTTTATGTAAACCTGTGAAGATGATAATTCTACTGGCGCAATTAGAAGGCCATAAGTCTACTTTGTCGTATTAGTTTACAAATTGTGAAAAACCAAATTAAATTTGAATTTCGCGGGCAGACCCTTGTCTTCCACCTTAACACGAATTTATGGTATTTATCATAATATTAAGATTTTTTTGTAGATAGGGAGGACGTAATCCTGAAAATGGGAACATATTCATTATTCATATTCTAAATTCCATGTCAAAATATGAATAAAAATAAAAATTATCTGCGGTAAATTCGTCAAAAAAAGGAGTCGTTAAAAGTCCACCCCTATTTGCCCCCAGGCTAAAGTTGCCATTTTGTATGACGATGGATATCCTTTGGACTAGGTAGACCCCAGAGCGTGGATTGCAGTTCCTTTTACTCGAATAACGTAAGATTACATGTAAAAAACTCTTAGCTTCCTCCGTTTATCGTATTTATTTTTCTTTTTAGATAAAATATAGAATGGATAAAATATTAGTAGGCATCTCATTATATTTTTCTCCAAAATTCGAAGTAAAAGTAAATTGGTAAATAATTGTGATCAAGTTACGTAGTTTATGGCGTATAGAATTTATGCTCCTTAGCCGAACGAAGTGCCCCTTTTTCTTAAACGCTGTAGATTTTGAGATAAAAAAGGTAATGGCTATATAAAATAACGAACCTAATTTAACTTTTTTGTAAGTTTGTGCCGAACATTCATTTTTATGTGGAAAGTTGAAAATTATATTTTTAGCTGGCGGCAACGGTTGTTAGGTATATTTTGATTATGGATGATAATAACGACGAGTATTATTATATTAGCGTTAACATTTTCGGTAAAAGGTTAGGTTATCTTACTAATATTATAAATGCAAAGTTTGTTTGTTTGACGATTGGCGTGATTTTTTTGGATGGGTATAGTTGAGGGCCTGGAGAGTGAAATAGGCTATTTTTTATCACGGAAAATCAGAGTTCCCGCGGGATTTTAAAAACTAAATCCATGCGGACGAAGTTCCAGGTGTCAGCTAGTAATGGATAATCACTGTTACCGTAATAGTAATAGTATTACGCAAAACGATATAAACGTGCGACGTCTTAAACGCGCCAACAATAGAAGATTTATTTTTTGACGTAGCAAAAGTTAGGCTAGCAAAATGAAATGACTGTTGATTTGAGTCGAGTTGGCAGGTAATTTTATTGAAAATCATAAACTTATATACAGTTTAAACGCATTGGTCACGTTGTATATATCCAGGCCTTAAAGGGTACCAACTTTTGATTTCTTGGAATAGGTATTGAGAACACCTGCTATCAAATTGCATTGTATTATCACAACATAGTTTATATTCCACTCTGCCGCACTGTTACAAACGTATTCAATGTATTCCCACGTGATTGCGTGGCATTATACTCATATCATGGACCTAAAAACTCACATAGGTACGGTGTTTGATGAATTCCTCAGAATTTTAATATCGCAACTTGCTGACACATAAAGGCACAACTAATGCCTCGTTATTCTGGATCCGATACAGAAAACTACTAAATCACAAAATTCCTAAATCTGAGTTTAAATCTTTTGTAGAGACTAACACACTCTCGCTCTTGTGCCGCATGTAACCAACAGCTGTCTCCAACACGTCTCAACTTGAACAACTAAAATCGCCTCGTGAGTACGTTGCTTTATTTACAATGACAGTGAAATGTGAATAGACCTCTCTCATTGCGCACTCACCTGTGATGTTCATTATGGCCTTCATTATAGAATGTACCTATTCTGTATACATGCCAATCGACACTCGATGTAGAGAAATCGTCATATTCATCATTAGTTCATCGTCCATAGTACCGTACATACGAGAATTCCAAGCAATCATTGCTGAACTTTCGTTGCTTTCAAAATATACATATTATACTCATAGCCAGAGAGCTGATGATTGAGAGTGACAACTGAGAGGACCTTTTCATCCGACTGCGCGACAACAAGTATGGCAGTTATGTTTTTCACACCTATCAGTATGGGATTTTTTATACCCTCGGATATGTCTATCGAGTTATCTTTGGATATTTCGAATTTGTATATCTCATTAGTTTTTCTACATATTTTTTAATTTTCATATTTTACCACTATTTCATCACTCGTTATCATTAAGTTGTATGACGTGAGAGACATTTCTCACAACTTAACTCACTCCTGAATGTAGACATCCAATCTTAAGATTCTATGTCTGTCTCGACGATACGATTCTATCTATGTCTCGTGTCGCGAACAACGATTCGTGTTATTATCATTAGTGACACGAAAGTAATCGATAGGAACAAAATATGACATAATATTATGTAGACAGTTTTACTTACAGGTTACAGGTTGCTATAATGACAATCTTAATATATATAAATTACGTGTCACGTTGTTTGTCCGCGATGGACTCCTAAACTACTGAACCGATTTTAATCAAACTTCGTAACTATCTGTAATTTGGTCCAACTTAAAAGATAGGATAGTTTTTATCTTAATTATTGACAACAATATTTGTTATTGCAAATTAAAATGTTAATTACACGACAGTCGTATATACAGTTCGAGATTTAGGTTGCTAGGCAACCTAGCAACCTAAATCTCGAACGATTTTACATTGCGGTTGTCTAGATTGTGTTATAATTTTGCATTACTGATATTATAAATGCGAAAGTGTGTTTGTTTGTTGGTTTTTCCTTCAGTCACGTCGCAACAGAGCATTTTTAGCATGGGTATATTAATGGGTGTAGTATAATGGGTCCTCACACCGGGCTACTTTTTATCTCAGATAATCAAAGAGTTCCCGCGGGATTTTTAAAAACTAAATCCATGCGGACGAAGTCGCTAGTATAGTATAATGGTTTCTATAATCAAAGCATTCCTAAATTCCGCATCACTAATGATTTAAAAGTTTTTGCCACCGGCTCCCTAGTTCTGATGTCAGACGGAAGTTCATATTTCGTCCGTCCTCTGGCCTCTGGATGGGATTGTTATTTATTGTTATGACTTGCTTCAATGCACCATCACCATTGTTTCGCACTTGTTATCAAATGAGTGTTTGGAAATAATGAGTCACTTCTATTCATTGCGAAACGTCTCTCATTTATTGTGTGGTTCGTTATTAATATTTTTTTTCGTTGTGGGTTACGTCTCATACAACACTGTGGTCTGTGAGTAATAAGTGTTGAGAATAAGACGTGTTCTATCCATAGAAATCGTTCTATCAGTATAATTGATACTTTAAAAGTACTATCATTACAGACGCCTACTACATTATATTTATTTCTTTAAAATCAAATATTTAGTTACCAACGCGGAGGGAACTTTGAGTAATAAACCAACACAGGAGAAGAATTGACGCGCGTACCCCTCTGTAAGTTGGGTATGAGCACTGGTCCTACTCGTTATATAAAACTGTTTGACTCGAGTCACGCGCCTGTCAACTACGTATGGTTAGCGGGGAATGAGCTCCGCTATAAATGCCGAATATGAGAGTATTTTCTTCTAAAAAAATATTTAAAACATCCAGTTTACTAAAGGATAACATTTATTTACTTCTGATGTATTATTTTATCCAAATAATGCAATACTTATGCAGAAAACTTAAGAAAACTGTCGATCTGAAAATGTTGCTACTTAATCGTACATGAAATAATTTGGGGAAAATATTGAAAATTAATCTTCCTACTTACTATTCGTTTAGAGACCTTTATCTTGAACTGCATTATAAATTGATCCCATAGAATTAAAATCACGATAGAATAGGAAGGGGTGAACGACTAATTTATAAGCTTTAAGTAAAATATGACTAGATATATAAATACGAACTTTGATCGTCTGTGGGATTATCAAATAATGATAAAAAATTCTTTCTATAAAACCGACTTTAAACGCCACTACAAAGTATAAAACAATTTTAATTTGTACATGTATGTTGAAGTCGGGCGGGCCTAAATATAAATGATGAAACTAATGCGCGTAGTATATACTTGACGTAGTTATGGAGTAACATCTAACATTATATCAACAAAAATTTATATGGGAACCACCTCTGAAGTATGCCCTACTAAAAAAAAAAAAATATCAAATTCCATTCATTATTTGGCGGAATAATTGGGTAACAAATATACAAAAAATTCAAATTGAGAACCTCCTCCTTTTTTGAAGTCGGTTAAAATGATTGCATTATTATAACGATCGCAATGGTGTCTGATTGGCTGGTACTCTCCCACTATTGTTTAAAATGCATTGATGCAGCTAGAGCTCCATAAACTCAGCGAATTCATAAAATTAGTTTTTTTACTCAATTATTTCAAAATTTATAGGTATATATTTCCATATAGCCAGTGTGATATGATTTTCTAAATATATAAAATGAAAAGGTGACTGACTCACTGATTTATCAACGCATATCTACTATGACGTAGGCATCCGCTAAGAAAGGATTTTTACAAATATAATACAAAAAATAATGAAAACGAGACTAAAAAATTGTTTAATAATAATGATAAGTTCTACGTAAGTCTTTCTTACTCGAAAATTAGGACTTTAATTTTATGAAGTCGGCCACACCGCAATAAAATTAGGGCTGGACAGCAAGATTTCATATGTCGATATTGGTGGGGGGATTGTATAAATTATTTATACCGAGATATTTTTATCGTCTTACTAATGGTTCATTAACGAAAAAAAATATTTAAATTCTATACATATTTGGTTCATTAAAACTTGGCAATTGAATTAAAGTACCCATACTTCTTATTCATCCCGCTAGGTTTACCGGAAAGCTAAATAGCTTGGCGGTGTTTTATTACAGATGGGGTGGCCACTATAGCCATGGCGGCAGCCTAGCATTACAAACAAATATACACTTCGTTCAGATGAAGTAGATGAAAAAAATAAGCCTTCCAAGTAAAGTATGTAGGTACAAGTTTTAACTTACCAATCATAACTTTAAATAAATTTTTTTTTTAGGGTTCAGTTTTTCCTTTTTATGTTTCCTCCATACTGGACTGAGAGAATATTATTCAACGCTGGAAAACGATCTTGTAAATCGAAAAAGTGAACTTTAAACCAGAGCCAATAACGTTTTAAAAAATCATAACAGCTCATAATAAGCTATCAGGAGCAGATTTTTTTCAAAAAGCATATTTTTTAATGTAACACATCAGATGATACTAATTATATAATTCTAAAGTAGAATTACTTTAGTTTTATACATTAGTTTTATATCAATTTCGACTAATAGTTTTTCAATTTCAAGAAGCAATGTTGCTGTAACTTGGTATTTGATACATATGAAACCACGAAATAACTCTAAACTCTGAAATGCTAATTATGCTGTATTTATTTTTAAGGAAACATGATGTAGTCCTAACAGTTTGTACTTAATATACTTTTTAGAAATAGATACATCGTAAATTTCGCTTTAAACATAAATAAAACAAATGATGTTTCATTAAAAATGCTGTATGTTTATTTAAACAAGATTACTTAAAAAATCAATGTGTTCAATATTAATACCCACTACGTATTCAAATAAAAATTAAATGTCTCAACTTAATAAACAATATTATTAAAAATCTATGACAAAGTACAGCACTCCCTGGTGGCTTATAACCTTAAATCATAACTAAACAGCTGCTCTAAGGTGATATACTGTGGTACCTACAGCATGCTTTCAGCATGAGATTGAGAGTATAGTGACGGAGTAAATACCTTGGTATCTACAAAATCTGTTAATAATCAGATAATCCTAAGTCCTTACAGTAGGTACACCTAAGTGCACTGCACTGCTAAAAAGTATTGATAACTTTTTTGAAGTATCTGTATAATATTGAAAAATAGATGGTGTCTTAGTATTTACAGCATTTTTGAAAAATATGAATAACAAAAAATATGTAATATAAACATGTAGAGAAGGTAATCTATCTATAGGTAGTATCTTAGAAAAATAATGTCATAGGAAAACGAAAATCCGACAATCCGACGCAGTATCTTTTTCTTCCAAATATATAAAAAAGTCATTTTGTTATTTTTCGAAATAAGCTAGATCGCTTTCCAGCGTCAATATAGTCCAAAGTTTCTAGCTGTATCTTTACGCAAGTACTAAAAGCCTACAAAGAGTCAATCTAATAGCAAAGGCATATTATGACTAAAATAACGGCAAGAACCTCGTTTCCTAGCGCTTCTATATACCTACCATGTTAAAGATCTCGAACAAAAAAATTTACTCTCGAATAAAGTAACTCTGTTGTAAATAATTATTAGAAAAACTTATCGAAAGTCGATAATCGATAGTGTCAAATCCCTAAAATGCTTACACAAATGATGCGATTGTTTCATGTAATGATAGAGCGTCCCTGTGTGTGAATGTGATAGTGTGCATATACTTTAAGGTAGTGTTTGCTAATTATATTGTGTGCGTGCATAGCGACGTGATGGAAAAATGCAACTGTAGTAAGCAAGTTTTCATGTGTGCTACCTCGCCCCCCACCGTAATTGACAGACTTTTTTGCGAATAAATTAGGGGTCAAGTCCTCTCCTGTGTTGGTTTATTACTCAAAGGGAGGGAAGGTATTATTCATATGCCTACACTAGCGGCACGCTATGATGGCCGGTTTGACACATTACAATAGTGATGTGGAATGTCAATTTATTATCGAACAAAAAACAATTAAGTTTTGTTTTTGTACCTGATTAAATAGGTTTAATAAAACAAAAATGTATATGTTTATTTAATTTATTTGAACGAACTGAATATTTGAATGAAAATGAATATACATACTTTATATGCACACAAGAAACATATGAATACAAAAGATACCAAAAAAGGTTTTTAAAAATTTTCAATTTAGAAAACCAAATGCCGAGTTGTGGTATATATCATATAAAAATAAAAATTTTACCTTTTGTATGAAACAGCTGATATTTTTTTGCGATTTCAGAGGTTTGTCCACATAGTGAAAATTGTTCATATTCACAAGTACATTCACCCCTTAAATGGTGCAAACTGATTTTTCTACACTTGTATACATTTTAGAAATCAATTTAATAAATAAATTTTGAGTCCTAAACCTAAAACTACATTCGATAAAATTTATGAATCTCTGCACATCACTATCGTCAATAAAGTAATACAATTATTTCCTTCAAAGTCGTTATCAATTAATACGGAACTTCATGAGCGGACAAACGTCAAACCGGCCATCATAGCGTGCCGCTAGTGTAAGTGCCGATTTCACCAACGTCGAGTGACGTTTATCTTAGGAATAAATTGGGCGTTCTGACAGTTCTTGTATTGAAAATACTGTCAAAATATCAAATTTACGCTCGGATAAGAATTATTTTACGTTGGTGAAATCGGGCCTTAGTCATGTCAATATAGTAACAGATGTATACGAATCACCGAATAGATATTATTTTGAATAGGAAAGTGTCGTGTCGTTTATGAATGTGGAAAATTCGCAACCGATTTCAACTAACCCAAAAGTATTTGGAGATAGATATAGATTATTAAATCCAGCGGTATCATCTTTAGATTTCCCAAAATAAATCTCGGGAAACCTAAAGATGCTACCATTGGATTTTTATAAACAATCCATGGGAACGAAGCTGTAGGGCAGCTAGTAAATGAAATTAAAGTTAAAAATATTTTCCTATTACATTTCAGATCAGTTTTACCTGTATAACGGTAAGCTTAAACTTACGGTTTATTGCAACAACAGCGACTCATAGTACCTACTTGTACAGCAGGTCTTATTGTGATCGCCCAGTTACTACAATTGATATAAATGAAGACCGGGCGCTCTCGCGTCTCATCTCCGGCGTGATTGTGCGTCGATTCCGTTCCCTTTTGTTGATATCAAGCGTTGATTCACTCTAATGGTGTTACTACTTCTCATTTTTCTTTTTTTTTTGTTTTCATCGAAGTCCACTGCCCATTATTAGAATTAATACGTTTTCATTTTTTTTTAGATATCACCTCTCTTTATGGGGTTAAGACTGCTTTGTAAGTTACATGCAGGCGTAGTTTTACGTAATTTTTATTCTAGTACTAGCTGATGCCCGCGACTTCTTCCGCATGGATTTAGTTTTTAAAAAATCCCGCGGGAACTCTTTCATTATCCGAGAAAAAAGTAGCTGTCCCGGTCTGAGGAACCACTACTACATCCATTACTATACCCATGCAAAAAATCGCATCAATCCGCTGTTCTGTTGCGACGTGATTGAAGGACAAACCAACAAACAAACACACTTTCGCATTTATAATATCAGTAATGCTTTATTATAACATTTTTTATAATTGTCAAATTTTTTACCATACTTAACCAAAGACAAAATTACGTTTAGCTGTCATTTACGTTTTGTTATTCCACTGTCATTTGCGTTTTGTTATTCCATGTCAGATACGTTTTTGTTATACCACGTTTTATAGTGACTTGACGGAGACGCGGTCGAACGGGATGAAAAGTATCCTATGTCCGTCTCCTGGTTCTAAGCTACCTCTCCACCAATTTTCAGCCAAATCGGTTCATCCATTCTTGAGTTATAAATAGTGTAACTAACACCACTTTCTTTCTACTACATCCATTACTATAGCCATGCAAAAAATCGCATCAATCCGCTGTTCTGTTGCGACGTGATTGAAGGACAAACCAACAAACAAACACACTTTCGCATTTATAATATCAGTAATGCTTTATTATAACACTTTTTATAATTGTCAAATTTTTTACTATACTTAACCAAAGACAAAATTACGTTTAGCTGCCATTTACGTTTTGTTATTCCACTGTTATTTGCGTTTTGTTATTCCATGTCAGATGCGTTTTTGTTTTACCACGTTTTATAGTGACTTGAGGGAAACGCGGTCGAACGGGATAAAAAGTATCCTATGTCCGTCTCCTGGTTCTAAGCTACCTCTCCACCAATTTTCAGCCGAATCGGTTCATCCGTTCTTGAGTTATAAATAGTGTAACTAACACCACTTTCTTTTATATATATATATATATATATATATATATATAGATATAGATTTTCGTTATTAGATAATTAGTATTTTTAAGTAATTTTTATTCTAGTATTCTCGTTATTAGAATAGAATAGAATAATAGAATATAAATGTTTTTTATTCAAATAAACTTTTACAAGTACTTTTGAATCGTCAATGAGTCTACCTAGTAGTAGTAGTAAGCCACTACTACTACTATTGTATGCCATAAAGCCTTAAATAGACAGGAAGTCTATTAATCTGTAGTTATTTGTATTTTGTCTTAAAACGTTTGTCCTTCATAATAAATTTGGCTGCTAGGACATTTATTTGGTTTTTGGTTGTTTGTACATATTGAAGTTTTAAATGATGTACATAACAGCTTTTAAGATATGTTATATTTTACTAATTATTTATATCAAACGGGCCCAAACTACTTCTGTTTCCTAAACACCGACGCCTAATATTATAAATTTTTATAGATGTGTTGTATGTAATACCTACAATCTACATCTGCTTGATCTAGAAACCTAGAGGAGTGTAATAGTACATTGTTACCTTAGGGATGAAAGTAACTTATTTAGTCCCGAGACGGGGTTTGGCGCACGAGCGTAGCGAGGGGGCCTATATAGTCCAGTAAAAAGTTAAATGAAACCATGATCTGACCAGTTTTGGCGCAATGAGTAAAAATGTGTTCATTAATACTTAAATGAAGATATTATGAAAGAAATTTTGATTTAAATTTAGGGGAAAGGGATGAAAAAAATAAAAAAGGGGTTGAAAAATGCCTTTTTTTTAAATAACTTAATAACGGTAGGAAATAGAAAAAAAAGTTTCAAGTAAAAGTTGTAGAGAAAAAAATTCTACACAAAAAAGTTCCTTTTCATTTTTTTGTTATCTGCTTTAGTTTAGCTGCAAAAAATAAAAATTAAATTTGCTTTGTAATTAATTATAAAGATGTATAAAGGCGGGAAACATAGTGCCTATCTCAATTAATTAAGTTTTGAATAACGGTAGTACAGTCAAATTAATAAGGTATTTTTTCGAAATAGAAGATACTTCCGAACATTATCCAACAGTTTTCAAAATCGGTCATCGTAGCTATTAAAACTCTAACCTGCGTGATGTCAGATTTCAGATTGAAACTTTTTCGCTTTCTATATTAAAAAGTTAGACTTTAGACTGTTTGACTTTAATTTGTTTTTAACCAATTTTAAAAAAAGAGGAGGTTCTCAATTCGCTCGCTGAGTCTTCTATTGCAAACTTCAAAAATCTAGATACTCTGATACAAAAATATAGGCCAATTATTTATACCTTTCATCCCATTGTTTATGACAATGGAGATTGGGAAATAATTTGTTAGTTAACAATTGAATAACATTTTGAAAAATGGTGGTTAAACTTTTGTTTCTCCAGGGCTCGATTCTTTCAAGTGTTAAGAAGATACTAGAAGTTTTTCAAATTTTTAAAATCACATCTTATGTTATAAAAAAAATATTTTTATTGCTGAACTCTCTTTAGCGGGGGCGCGCGCATGCTGTAACAGCCGCGCGGAGCCCTATTTTCAACGTCAAATTAAAATTATAAATAATGGAGATAGAATCCCGGGACTTGGGACTTTTTTATTGGAAATTTCCTCCTCTTAACGAGCTTTTTTCAAAATTGCTTAAATGTCAATATTTTTCGAGTTATTAACAAAAAATCGGCCAAGTGCGAGTCGGGCCTCGCTCTTTTAGGGTTCCGTTAAAAAAATTAAATTAAAATATTTTCATGTACCCATGGAAACATTTTAATTTAATTTTTTTAATTTAATTTAATTTTTATTATTTGTTGTTATAGCGGCAATAGAAATACATAATATGTGAAAATTTCATCTGTTTATCTATTAAGGTTTACGAGATACAGCCCGCTGACAGACGGACGGACGGACGGACGGACGGACGGACGGACGGACGGACAGCGTAGGCTTAGTAATAGGGTCCCGTTGGTACCCTTTGGGTACGGAACCCTAAAAACAAAATATTATTTTTTATTTTTTTTATTATAACATATTTTTTATTATGACATTTTGACTTTATACAGTATACTACATTAAACCAATTTTTTATTAAATCATTTTTTTTCATCTTATTTTGTTAATAACAATTGCAATGTTTTACCTGCACCAAAATCCTTCAAAAACATTTTTCTAGAGGTGATTCCGACTCGAATGAGCCATCGCTCATATTTTTAGGACCTTTATCTCTATTTTTCACGTTTTTGAACTTGTTGACTAGACTAATACGTAGGTATGTATTTACGAATTCAAATAAATATTGACGAATTTCAAAACATAACATTGACATAACATTTGACGACCTCCCTGGCTCAGTGGTGAGCTGTGTTGTCTTAAACTGGGAGGTCTCGGGTTCGATTCCCGGCGGGGTCAATTTTGGAATTTATAATTTCTGAATTGTCTCTGGTCTGGTCTGGCGGGAGGCTTTGGCCGTGGCTAGTTACCACCCTACTGTCAAAGACGTGCCGCCAAGCGATTTAGCGTTCCGGCACGATGGCGTGTAGAAACCAATTAGGGGTATGGGTTGAATATTCACTGCCATACCCCTTCGAAGTTAGCCCGCTACCATCTTAGACTGCATCGTCACTTACCATCAGGTGAGATCGCAGTCAAGGACTAGCTTGTCATCGAATAAAAAAAACACTTCGGCGATGAAACTTGACAACATAATAGTGCTGTCAATAAAGAGAACAATTAGTTCAGTTTCTACACTTTTTTGCCAAGTTGTACGAAATTAAAAATCACATCAGTGTGAATTTGCAGTACGCATGAGGCGTAATATAAAATAAAGAAAACAATTAGTTCAGTTTCTACACTTTTTTGCCAAGTTGTACGAAATTAAAAATCACATCAGTGTGAATTTGCAGTACGCAGGAGGCGTAATATAAAATAAAGAGAACAATTAGTTCAGTTTCTACACTTTTTTGCCAAGTTGTACGAAATTAAAAATTACAGCAGTGTGAATTTGCAGTACGCATGAGGCGTAATATAAAATTCGATCCGTAGTCAACCCAAGTCAGTTGACTTGGGTTGACTACGGATAGAAAAATACCTGAAAAATACGGAGGTATGACAAAATACGAATTTCATACCATATCAAAATACTTAAGTATATGAGACGTGTCCATGCTTAAAACTAAGTATACAAAAGTCATGCGTTTCATCAAACTATTGTCAGGTTTTGTGCTGTGCAACTCAATCATATTTTTGTATCAGAGTATCTAGATTTTTGAAGTTTGCAATAGAAGACTCAGCGAGCGAGCCCCACACAAATGAAGTTTGATTCTTATTTGATTATGTTATCGAATTCTGTTTGTAACTCTGGAAACTAGTATGTTTGTAGTTTTATTTGTAAAGTATAATAAATGGCCAATTGCGTGTCGGGCCACGCGCAGTGTAGGGTTCCGTAGTTGCCAGTCACAATATTATGCGTATAATTTTAGGCCTATATTGTACACACTTCTAAGTAGAAGTGTGTAAAATATAGGCCTAAAATTAGGCCGATCACTGCCGCTATAATCTATACTAAAAAATACTTTTTAAAAAACCGACTCCAGACGCCCGCGCCACTACAAAGTATATAATTTATTGTTGTTATTGTAAAAAGCGCTCGACCGATTTCGATAAAATTTAAATGGGACCACCTGGGAAGTATACCCTTTGAAACAAAAAAAAGAATTTTGCAAATCGGTTCAGGTGTCTTCGAGTAATCGGTGAACATACACAAAAAAAAGGATTCCGACGAATTGAGAACCTCCTCCTTTTTTTAAATTGGTTAAAAACAAATTAAAGTCAAACAGTCTAAAGCCTAACTTTTTAATATAGAAAGCGAAAAAGTTTCAATCTGAAATCTGACATCACGCAGGTTAGAGTTTTAATAGCTACGATGACCGATTTTGAAAACTGTTGGATGATGTTCGGAAGTATCTTCTATTTCAAAAAAATCGGCCAAGTGCGAGTCGGGCCTCGCTCATTTAGGGTTCCGTTAAAAAAAAATACATAAAAATATTTCCATGTACCCATGGAAATATTTTATTTAATTTTTTTAATTTAATTTAATTTTTATTATTTGTTGTTGTAGCGGCAATAGAAATACACAATCTGTGAAAATTTCAACTGTCTACCTATTACGGTTACCGAGATACAGCCCGCTGACAGACGGACGGACGGAAGGACGGACGGACGGAAGGACGGACGGACAGCGTAGGCTTAGTAATAGGGTCCCGTTGGTACTCTTTGGGTACGGAACCCTAAAAATACCTTATTAATTTGACTGTACTACCGTTATTCAAAGCTTAATTAATTGATAGGATAGGCACTATGTTTCCCGCCTTTATACATCTTTATAATTAATTACAATGCAAATTTAATTTTTATTTTTTGCAGCTAAACTAAAGCAGATAGCAAAAAAAAATCGGCCAAGTGCGAGTCGGGCCTCGCTCTTTTAGGGTTCCGTTAAAAAAAATTAAATAAAAATATTTCCATGTACCCATGGAAATATTTTAATTTAATTTTTTTAATTTAATTTAATTTTTATTATTTGCTGTTATAGCGGCAATAGAAATACATAATATGTGAAAATTTCATCTGTCTATCTATTACGGTTTACGAGATACAGCCCGCTAACAGACGGACGGACGGACGGACGGACGGACGGACGGATGGACGGACGGACAGCGTAGGCTTAGTAATAGGGTCCCGTTCGTACCCTTTGGGTACGGAACCCTAAAAATGAAGTGGAACTTTTTTGTGTAAAATTTTTTTCTCTACTACTTTTACTTGAAACTGTTTTTTCTTTTTCCTACCGTTATTAAGTTATTTAAAAAAAAGGCATTTTTCAACCCTTTTTTTATTTTTTTCATCCCTTTCCCCTAAATTTAAATCAAAATTTCTTTTATAATATCATTATTTAAGTATTAATGAACACATTTGTACTCATTGCGCCAAAGCTGGTCAGATCATGGTTTCATTTAACTTTTTACTGGACTAATAGTTCGAGGGACTAAATAAGTCTTTATCCCGAGGTAAACACTGTGCTTTTCATTACGAATATAAGGAAAGTCAAAATAAAAATAGAAATTAGCTAAAGAAAATTGAGTGAACTTTATTTTACATAAATCAACAACTTTGGTGAGATATTTATTTTCATAAAATCTTCGTATGATTTTAGGTATCTTTGTTTTGATTTAGGTGGTAAAAGGTTTTCCACTACTGCTTGAGCCTCTTCTCTCACAAAATCAGGCGTTAAATCCATATCTGAATCAGATGAACTCATCTATAATATAATAAAACTGTAACAGGTCCAATTCTGTACATTGAAGATATTTTGAAAATTTTTGTTTGAGGGCACTCTATAATCGATACTGAAGCCAAAACAATTTTTTTTTAATTTTTTGTCTGTCTGTCTGTCTGTCTGTCTGTCTGTCTGTCTGTCTGTCTGTCTGTATCTTGGCCGCGCATCACGCCGAAACTACTGGACGGATTTAAAAGAAACTTGGCACGATTTAAGTTAATACTACGAGGTATAATATAGGATACTTTTTATCCCGAAATTCAGCACGGTTCCCTTGGGAGAGGGGATGAAAGTCAAAATGTGTATTTCGCTGTAATTCATTAAGGCGTATTCCGATTTAATCCATTCTTTTTTTGTTAGAAAGCAGGTTCTTTAGAGATTGTCCTGTAATTATTTCAAGGTCGTCAATTTCGTAGTTCAGAAATTATAGACATCACGATCTTCAGTATAAGGTCCAAATAACTTGAACCCCGGAATCTACAAGATACTTTGAATGAACGGGTCATCTTAAGCTGGCAAGCGTACTTTATCGTATATAGCCATCGTGGATAGCCCTATTTTGTCAAAGTCAAACTACTCCAAAGGCGTCAGATTTTGCCAAACGATCATTATACCTACATACTACATAGTAGGTATGGATGTAATACATTGTATGGACTTAATGCTACAGTGTTTTCCTATGCAATTTAATATTCTAATCATACTAATATTATTATAAATGCGAAAGTGTGTTTGTTTGTTGGTTTGTCCTTCAATCACGCCACAACAGAGCCACGGATCGACGTGATTTTTTGCATGGGTACTATAGTTGAGGACATAGGCTACTTTTTATCCCGGAAAATCAAAGTGTTCACGAGGGATTTTAAAAACTAAATCCACGCGGACGAAGTCGCGGGCATCAGCTAGTTGTGTCAATAAAAATCACTGTTAAACAGAAGCCTAAACAAAACTCTACAACTCGAAAAACAAATGAAGATCGGATTGCCGCTTGCCACTTTCCCGCCTTTTTTTTTTCTTTGGCCTAGCCGGCGGGCTATGCATTTAGCTTTTTAATAGTCAAGTATTGTCTATGATTGTCTATGAATGTCTATGAATCAGTTGTCTTTACTTTATGAATAAAGTCTATCTTTCTTCTTGTCTATGGATGCACTCGGGTATGTCGTGTTTCATTTGAACTCCAATAAAAATGTGACAACTAGTTTTTTTTAATTATTTGACAGCTGTCAGTTGAAAACGATTCTCCCTAGGGCTGAAAAGTATTACTTTCAACCCGCTTCTCAGGCAACTTCAGACCTACTTTCCGTGTATGAGTAATGAAAAATCAATTTAAGTCTTGAATTGATCTTTATACCTATTTGAAGGCCATCCACTCTCCGCCAAATATTTTTATAAATAACAAGTCTCAGGAACAACACTTCTGCCATGAATGTACAATTTTATCTCAAAAGTAGTTAGTAGTATTAATAAAAACGTGATTATAAGATCGTGTACTTTCAACGCGTTACATTTAGTTACGCCTTTATGATTACAAATCTAATAGTTACAGTGGTTTCCAGCGATTTAAGGTCGAAGCACACATAACGGGTATCCCGTAAGGCATCAGACGGAACTTGTATACGAAGCTCTTGGGCACATTACAGCCTCGGCCACCTGAGGCCATGAAAACATATTTTTCTTATATTTTGTCTATAACTTCTAGACGTCTGGACGCTGGACAAAGATCTCTTACATGGACTTCCACAGGCCTCGGTCTTGCGCTGCCTGAATCCAGCGGCTCCCTGCGACTCGTTTGATGTCGTCAGTCCACCTAGTTACCACCTGCTTACACTGCGCTTCCCCGTGCGGGGTCGCCACTCCAGCACCTTGGGACCCCAACGACCATCAGCTCTTCGAACTATGTGGAAACATATTAGACTCCACTTATTAACTTATAGAGTATTGATCAATCAGTAGGCCAACCAACCTACATTGCACTGCGGCCAACCTCAGCTCTGGTGTGCATATAAAATATGGTGGTTCATATAAAATGTATGAAAATGATGCAGGATTTTTAAGTTGCTACGCGGCTCTTAATTTGTCGTCTCAGTCGATTGTTGGTTGTGTCCGACTGCAGTTTTTGCTTCGGTTTCATCCACCTTCGGCCAAAAATACCATCTTTGGCTGAACGTTCGGCTTCAGCAAAAATGTGCCGAAGTTTCCAGCCGTTTTCTGCTTAAATCCTTACACGATACCAATCTATGTCTGGCATTGGACATACTTAACGACACCAAAGTTCACAATTTTACGTGTGATAAAACCGGACAGATTATGAACCCTGTAGATTCTTTCACAATTTGACGAAACAAAACTAAAAAAGTTCATAAACTAAAGATTTATTTCATACTAGCTGATGCCCGCGACTTCGTCCGCGTGGATTTAGTTTTTAAAATCCCTCGTGAACACTTTGATTTTCCGGGATAAAAAGTAGCCTATGTCCTCAACTATAGTACCCATGCAAAAAATCACGTCGATCCGTGGCTCTGTTGTGGCGTGATTGAAGGACAAACCAACAAACAAACACACTTTCGCATTTATAATAATATTAGTATGATTAGAATATTAAATTGCATAGGAAAACACTGTAGCATTAAGTCCATACAATGTATTACATCCATACCTACTATGTAGTATGTAGGTATAATGATCGTTTGGCAAAATCTGACGCCTTTGGAGTAGTTTGACTTTGACAAAATAGGGCTATCCACGATGGCTATATACGATAAAGTACGCTTGCCAGCTTAAGATGACCCGTTCATTCAAAGTATCTTGTAGATTCCGGGGTTCAAGTTATTTGGACCTTATACTGAAGATCGTGATGTCTATAATTTCTGAACTACGAAATTGACGACCTTGAAATAATTACAGGACAATCTCTAAAGAACCTGCTTTCTAACAAAAAAAGAATGGATTAAATCGGAATACGCCCTAATGAATTACAGCGAAATACACATTTTGACTTTCATCCCCTCTCCCAAGGGAACCGTGCTGAATTTCGGGATAAAAAGTATCCTATATTATACCTCGTAGTATTAACTTAAATCGTGCCAAGTTTCTTTTAAATCCGTCCAGTAGTTTCGGCGTGATGCGCGGCCAAGATACAGACAGACAGACAGACAGACAGACAGACAGACAGACAGACAGACAGACAAAAAATTAAAAAAAAATTGTTTTGGCTTCAGTATCGATTATAGAGTGCCCTCAAACAAAAATTTTCAAAATATCTTCAATGTACAGAATTGGACCTGTTACAGTTTTATTATATTATAGATAACTACCTAAACCTTGTAGCTCTTATGACAAAACGAGACTACCACCGGTTTGCCACACGGTACATTATGAAAAAACCTCCGGGACATTCCCGTTACGTATGTTGCGTCCTTAAGTCGCATTCGAGGTAAAATGCAACCGGACGAATGACTTTCTACTTATACGAGCTCTAACAAAAACGTGCACCGTTATGACCGCAGAATATGTAGAATCTCCGACTTTGACCGCCGCCACACCGTTAGAGTGCTTGACCATTCATACCGGATAGTGTATTGTTCTTCACACGTACTCGTTTGTGTGTTACTGAGGCCGTCAACAGTCGACACTGATCCGCTAATTTGAACTCTCTTACTCGTGATTTATTGTACATAGGTACTATTCATAACAACTGAAAAAAAAAAATTGCTTGTCTGTAAAGTGGGTTTACGGACGATAGTTTTACGTGATAACGTCATAAAGAAACATTAACGATGACTGGCGGGCGGCACATGCCAACGCTTGGGCCGATCGTGCCTCTCTATCCCTTGTTCCGCGCTCTCGCTTGCACCCTCAGGCTCAGGCGGAACGTCAAACCTTTTCGTGCGTGCAGCCGGTGTTCATCAATTTATAAGACGTTATTAGTTATCACGTCAAAAAATAAACTATCACTACAAGTAAATGCCAATTTTATCAACGCTGAATAACGTTTAACATGAGGGATAAATTTGATATTTTGGCAGATTTTCAATACAGAAACTGTCAGAACGTCAGATTTGGTTTTCGGTTGAACGTTACGCGGCGTTGATAAACATGGTAAGTACTTAGTAGAGATTTGGCATGGCATTGTTATTATTATTTAACACACTTTATTTGTACACCACAACACAAAGTAAAAATACATAGATATAGAAGATACAAGAAGAAATATAATCAACAGAACCAAACATCCAACCTTACAACCTTAGAGCATAGGCCACCGATATGCCAGTACATTATAGAATAGAATAGAATAGAATAGAAATGTTTTTTATTCAAATAAACTTTTTTACAAGTGCTTTTGAATCGTCGATGAGTCTACCACTGGTTCAGAATGCCGTTCCTGCCGAGAAGAACCAGCAAGAAACTCGGCAGTTGCTCTTTTCAAACAAGTTTACAATATAGTAGATATTATGCTATGCATACATACCTACAGTATTTCCACAATGAGGAAAAAGAGAATGTACAGGTTAATCATTACCTATACTGTCTCATGAATCGCTGGAACGAATTATATCCACGCTTTTTTATCATTTATATAGTCTTCTATTGTATAATATGCTTTTTTTTTCTTTTTTTTCATAGAATAGTCTTGTCAAAAAAGTATCAAACACGCTCATCGAAATTACGCATGTTCACTACATATAGTATATCTATCAAATTTGTGTGTAAATAATTATTATGGACACGTTTTTTTGAAGACAGAAATATGGCAGCATGGGCCGCAAGTCGCAACATAGCCACCACTTTTTGTATGTACATAATTAGTCTTAGGTCCGCTTACAGAAACGCCGGGTTATCCTTTTAACCCAGAGTTAGCTGCTGCTTTAGCAGATTTCGTATAAAGCATCTGTCAAAATTACAAATTTATTCCTGGGTTAAACCTAACCCGGCTCTCTGCAAGCGGGCCTTAGGCGCGCTTGCAGAAACGTATGATTATTAATTTTACGATATTTTATTAAACCTAATAAAATATGACTACCATTAAATTAATGAAATTAATATTGCCCGATAATTTTCGTCCTTAAATTTAATCTAGTTAGGATAACGACTAGTTAGAAACAATCAACGGTTAGGTACTCAGCCGATTTCACTAATTAAATTAATGAACAGCTTTACAGAAACCGTCGGTTCAATGAGTAATCTCAATAAGCTCATTAAGTAAACATTTTACGTCTGGTCATACTAGTTACCTTTTATTAAAGGGTTGTAATTACTATTTATATACATATTTTCTTACCGTTAAAACGTCAAGACAGCGATTGACAGCGATCTCACCTGGTGGTAAGTGAAAATGAAGTCTTAAGATTTTAAACCTTAATCCCCTTATCGTTATTACAATTTATGCGCGACATCTCCTATTTATTCTTTATCAGCATAGAGTAGTAACCATCCACGGCCCCTATCGAAACTTGAACCCGTGATCTTTCACTTATAGGAGCACACTATAAGAGCACAGCGCTCAACTCTGAGCCAGAGGGATTTTAAATAAATTACCTAGTCTTAATAACAAATTATACCGACCAATGCTCCAGCTTTATTTTGCCCTCTTGTAAATCCCTTTATCGGACGTTTCGTTTCCCAATCCTTTCATATGCGAATCGCGAAATTTATATGCGAGCAACTCGCTTTCCTTTTTGTTCGCATTGAATTTTAGATAGTTATTATCTATCTACGTAAAGCTATATGAAAATTTCTGTTCCATCAAAGCCTTGCAATGATGCGGGACAGTTTCGTTGATGACGTCACTCGCGAAGTCACAGTCGAAGTGAAAATCACTTCGATTGTTTTTAATGGATTACTAACATTTGCCTGTGATTTCGTCCGCGTGGAGTTAAAGTTCGGCCGTTCAGAGAATGCGTTCCTGACACCTGTCAGTTAGTCACGACAACTGTCACAAAATTATAACATTAATTGATTATTGATATAATAATGTTGTTTTAATAGTCACCAATTGTTAAAACGGTAAACAACCAGCAATAATATTTTTATCGTAACTGCAACGCCATTACAAAGTTACGTCGTCAGTTCAATCGCGACGTGTCAGGAACGCATTCTCTGAACGGCCGTAGTATAGGTAAGTTTTCTTGCAACTATGGTGATTATAGTTGCTCAGTTGTATAATACCAAACAAATTCTTCAAAAGAAAACAATAATTATTATCATTAATTTGTGAGATTTTTAATAGTATATATATTGTACAATTCCAATATTTGTCAAATATTTGTTCAAGACATACAAAATTGGTTTCTCATACTCATGTTGTCATATTTTTTGTTTGATTATTGCAAGAATTCGTTCCGGTTATTCGTTTAGTTATGTTCTCAGACGAGCATTTCAAATCACATTTATTACCGATTTGTTCAAACATTGAGACAGGTGTGGTCACGAATATTGTTTTTCTACAGTCCTATAATTGAGCGATTAGGTTATTAGTATTTATTTTAACTTTAACTGCCTCGTTTGTTTGCTTTTTCGTTTGATTTCTACCATGGATGACGAGCTTCAGTTCTTCAGTTCAGTTTAGAGCTTCTGATTCCTGAGTCGGGCCTAAAGTAACCAAGTATTTAGGTTTTCTATCAAGAAATTCTCAGTTAGTTAGAACGTTAGCAGTGTATCATCCCCTTGCCTCAGAGAGCACATAAAGGCTTCGTTCCGGCGCCTGATCTCTCTCTGGCCGTGAGATTATAGGACTATTCAGTGCGTTAGACCGACTTTTAATTCGTTTGATCGTAATAGTAAACGATGACATTAGCATCAATGTAAAATGAACCATTAAAGTATCAAATTAAAGTCACAAATTCAATACAGACGATTTTGATTTGGGGCGGCTTCGTTACGTAAACGTATAAGAATAAATACGCGAAATTGAGGTCTAACTTAGTGCTGTTATGGTTTATTTTACTTTGATGGTAATGTCATCGTTTACTATTTATCAAACTTAACTATCAAATCTTGTACTAAGCGTACTTGTCGTAGGATTTTCGTCCCCATCGGACTATGAGAGTATAGAGTGCACCTGCGTTTGCGCATTGTATCGATGTCCACGGCTGGACATTGATCTCTTGCAAGGGAGGTCACACAACAGTAGCTGTTAGCAATACACTGAGATCCAAGTCGCATTTGTTGAGTCTTCCAAAGCAGCTGCGTTTCCCGGTTATTGGGGTACCTATCTGTTCCAGTAGGTTAAGTAAGTAACGTTACACTTTTGCACTCCAACGTTTATCGGTTCTACGTGTAGATGTATAACTATAAGTACAAGTAATTTTCCGTTTTACAGTTTAAATATTTATTTAGATTTTTTTTTAGATTCTCATCATGCGACTGATGTGGTTTATCTTTAGGAAACAAAAATAAATTTAAACCTCGCTAAATTTCATTATTTTAACGCAACATTCATTCGGGAACTAACACCGTAGACTGTAGTGCTTTGAGTGATAACTCTTAATACTCGTGACTCTTAGAGCACTCCAAATTTTACTTGTAGAAATAAACACCAACGATATTCCCAAAGTTCACTCTTGCGAAAATGACGAAGGGTGGGAAAGACAGAAAGTTTCATTGTTGTACATTACAATAAATTATATCATAGCATCATTAGCGCTACAATTACTGCAGCATTGGTATATCGAGTGATGTAATTAAATTACCTACCTGACTGGGTGTTATAATCAATGTTACGCTTAAGGCTTCTATACAAGGTCAGTGCCAATGACCGCGGCTCTATCTAGTGCTATTGGAGTCGTAATCAATCGCATTTACAACCTCTTTACCTCTTACAGCTTCTTTTAAGGTCAGTACACACGAACTATCGAGTTCTCGATATTTTTAAGGCTATAGGAATACATCTACGCCGTGAAACTGTTTTATCATACTGTATCAACATTAAAATATTTTTGTTTATGTAAAAAAATTTTTTGCATTTTCAAAATAATATAATAATTTGTTTACTTTACTCCTCGGTCAAACGTTATGTGAAATTGGCACTTGGTAGGTAAATAAGTAAGTTCAATAAGCTATATATTGGTTATTAGTAAAATAAACCTATTTTGCTTCGACATGTAAAGTGGAACTATACAAATATTTCCCAAATATGACTCACATTCTTTATGTCTAATCTATTATTAGTACCTAATTTGGAACATGAAGATTCTTTTACGATATTGGGTGTGTAATTTGTATTGATCGGAGTGTGTTTGTTGTTTGTAATTCAAAGTAGTTATGTGGGTGGTATCAAAGCCTTGCCTAGAGGTACAACCGGTATCGACGTAAACCTTATGAATGTTGAATTAATACTTACCTACCTACTTGTATTTTGAACTTGAATATATTATTATGGTAAACCTTATATTTATATAATATGTTTGAACTACTTTATTTGCTGTCATATAGACATTATTGTACATTACGTTATTCATTAAATTCTTTACTCATGATGGGATTCAAAACAGCTGGTGATTTTGGTAAAGAATTTATCATATTTATTTATTTCAATTGAAACAATATGTACACTTAGGTACAGCTAACCCAAAACGAGTAGGTACATGTAAAATCTTAACTAATTACATAATAATTTACAATTAATTTAAAAAACTTAATCAATTATAAAAAAAACACAGATTTCTATCGTCTATTTAAAAAAGAAAAAATAGCCTTTAAAAAAACTGCCATATGTTGGTTAGAAGAGATAGGTAAATTCATACTTGTACTATAATGCTTGAAAGGTTTGTATGAAATTCTAGATTTATTTTTCCACGTTTTATATTAAGTATCAATACAATAATTTAGGTTTTTTTTTTCAAAATATACTCGTTCATGTCTTATAATATACTGTTAGCTGAGGGTAGATTTTTATAATAGTACGCCGTTCGTCAATTCCATAAAAGCCAACGAGTATCGACGCCAGGCGCCATTCTGCTTCGAGTTATCACGCCGGTCACGTCTCCTTAAACCTACTTGTGTTGTATTAATTATTATTCAATTATAACGGATATTTGCTAAATGAAGAATTCCTTACTTTGTGGTTTTTTGTAAAAATAATAAGGGTCCGCTAATAATACCTAATCTTTACTAATAATAATATTATTATAAACGTGAAAGAGTATTTTTGTTGGTTTATCCTTCAATCGCGCAGAAACGGAGTAACAGATTCACGTCGAATTTTTGCGTGGGTATACCTAGCTGATACCTGGAGATGACATAAATTAAGCTACTTTATAACTGGGAAAAGGTTTGCTTTTAAAGAAACTGGTAAAGCTTTAAACATTTAACCTATTTTTAATCCTTGCTAATTTGATAATGGATAGGACAAAACCAAAATGAATCAACCCTTTATATTTATTACAGTCGATAATGATGTAGGAAATTGCTTTGGTTCAGTTTCGGTACACCCGAATCGGCATCCAACGCCTAAAGATTTGAAGTAGCTCTACTGAATTAATACGTAATCAGTTCAAAACGGCCACTGACTGACACACGCCACATTGGGAACCTGTTAAATGAAACCGTTATACTGGAGGTCGTTTGATTAGAGACATTACTATAATCTCGCCTTTATTGGATGCGGTCGTTGACTTCTATCGAGCATACTTTATTGGTGATTGCTAGTGAATTTTATTGAGCGACTTCAGAAAAGAAGGATTTTCTTAAAAGCCAATGAACCGATTTCGATGATTTTTCAGCTAACGTAATCTTCTACGTACTTACTTTCAGTTAGGTTTTAGTCATTGATCGCTTTTTTTTATAGTAGGAGAGGATTGGGCTTTGGTACCAGATAATATTTGTGTCGTGCAGGCTTGATCAACGATAAATAACGCGATTGTGGTAAATTGGAAGAAAATATTTCTCATGCAAACAGACTTTTAACGGGTAATAATATAATAATTGTTACTGTTATAGGGCAAATTGCTGATTTAGTATATTCAAATTAGATTATCATTAATTTTATATACTCGATTGGTACATGACCACAGCTGGAAATAGGTTTCTTGCAAGGAACACCTAAAAACATGACACGAAACAAGAAAAGTGTCTTCTTATTATATTTTTGCCTTAAGGTGGATTATACGAGTCTGCCCGCGAAATTCAAATTTAATTTGGTTTTTCCCATTTTGTAAACTAATACGACAAAGTAGGCCTATGGCATTCTAATTGCGCCAGTAGGATTATCATCTTCACAGGTTTACATAAAAATCTTTACTTGAAAGTGACCAGTTTAAGAAATTAATCAAATTACCGAGTTGGACGTGAGTTACTCACAAATTAGTCAGATAGATGATAATTCTACTGGCGCAATTAGAATGCCATTAGCCTAGTTTGTCGTATTAGTTTACAAATTGCGAAAAACCAAATTAAATTTGAATTTCGCGGGCAGACCCGTATAATCATCCTTAACTTGTTTAGTATTCTATGCCCATACAAAACTTGGAAGGCTGAGTTTTTAATTCTGACATTGTTTCAATCTTAGGTATGCAGCGTTTATGAATAATTTTTTTTCTTAAAACTAGTCTCTGGTGAAACTTTAATAAAAGTGCCATAACTTTTATGAATACGACCGGCAGAATTCAGCTTCAAACAGCCGTCGCTATTTAAAGCATT
Organism: Oeneis ivallda; assembly: GCA_029955525.1. Lineage (NCBI taxonomy): Eukaryota > Metazoa > Arthropoda > Insecta > Lepidoptera > Nymphalidae > Oeneis > Oeneis ivallda. The sequence continues at coordinate 18,179,064 of JARPMR010000016.1, read as the reverse complement.
ACTGGTTTTTTACATTACAATACCATAACAGCTTTTCAAGCGGAATATCTTTAATACAAAAGATCCTTTGAAACTTTAGAAGAGTTTACCGGAGTGCTAATTAGAATGATAAAATTTGTAACTTACCTAAGTGATCCTAATTTGAGCCTGTTAACTTTTACAAGTAGGCGAAAAGCTTGAAAGACGTTATTTGAAGAAGTTATGAGATTTTCAAATTAAGTTTCAAGAATTTTTTTTTTCATGTAGATTTGGTTAGTAGCGATTCCTGATTTTTGACAGAAGCATAGATTATAGCGAGTCCCTACTAATATTATAAATGCAAAAGTGTGTTTGTTGATTGGTTTATCCTTCAATCACGCAGGAACGGAGCTCTCTACGAATTGTCATTTTTTTGTATAATTGAGGACTTGAAAATGACAAAGGCAGGGTAGCCTTTCATCATAGTGTTTCTGCAGGATTTTTAAAACCTAACTCAATGCGGACAAGGTCGCGGGAAAAGCTAGTTCGATATAAATATAAAAAGAAGGCCTTGGGTAAGAGGAGACAGACCTACTGACAGCAAAGTGATCCTATAAATGTTGTCTAGTTTGGAGGCTTCCGCCAAGGCTAGTTACTATCCTAAGGGTAGAGACGTGTCACCAAGCAATTTAGTTTTCCAATTCGATGGCGCGTGGAAACCGATAAGAGGTAGGTATGGTTTTAATTGAACTGCCATACCCTTTTCAAGTTAGCCCGCTTCAATCTTTGCCCGAATCGTCTCTAACCACCAGGTGAGATCGCAGTCAAAGGCTAACTTCACTTCACCTCTCCGCTCAGTCGAAGATATTACTTATCCTACTAATATATTATACTAACGACCCGACCCGGCTTCGCACGGGTAGTAGAGCATATTACACCTATGCTTTGCAAATTCCTTGAAATGTTCCATAAGTTATATTGAACAGCATATTGAACAGTAGGTACGTAGGCTTATAAAAGAAGTATCGCTCGGCTTATAATATAGCAACGACGCGGCGCGTGCGGGGGTGGTCACTGGTCGCAACTCGCATGAGCGAGTCCCGCCCGTCATCGCCATCGTCGCGTTGGGTTGAAATCCGCGTATTTATATTGGCGCGCGTTCGTTTTCATTTTGCGATAACTCAAGATATTCATTGTAAAGGATTATCATAATGTGTATGAAATGCTTATGTTAACTAACGTATTTAAGTTGATAAGGATTAATACTGTATCCGTCTAAATAGATTTCCAATTACCGCGTGGTATGTGACCATTTTTTAAAAAGTTAAAATGGGTATAGTGACTGACAACACAAACCTCAACAATATGCACATTATATACAGTTTTATACACTAAAACCTTCCTCATGAATCACCCTATCTATTGGCGTAGTACTATTATATATTCTGTGCTATTGGTGAATATCGAATGAAAAGCCTAGTCTTTGAGTTTATCGCGAACAGACAGACAGACAGACAGACAGACAGACAGACAGACAGACAGACAGACGCGGCGGGCGACTTTGTTTTATAATAATATGTAGTGATAGTGAAATGCAAAAGTTTATTTGTTTGTTCGTTTTTTGGTTCGTCCATTTACCACGCTGCAACAGAGCTACGCATCGACGTGATTTTTCGCTACGTTATAGTTGAGAACCTGAGTGACATAGTCTACTTTTTAACCAACTTCAAAAAAGGAGGAGGTTATCAATTCGTCGAAATCTTTTTTTTATGTATGTTCACTGATTACTCGAAGACGCTTGAAACGATTTGGAAAATTCTTTTTTGTTTCAAATGGTCTACTCCCCAGGTGTTCCATATAAATTTTATGGAAATCGGTCAAGCGGTTTTTAAAATATCAACAATAAATTAAATACTTTGTATAGTGTGTGTGTAATGTAGCAAAGCGGGAGTTTGAAGTCGGTTGTTTAAAAATAATTTTTGATATTAAACTAGCTAACTCGGCGAACTTCGTACCGCCAACTTATCTATATAAATAAAACAAATAAACTATCCCAATAAAAAAAAAACTATCCTATCTTTCAAGTTGGACCAAATTACAGATAGTTACGAAGTTTGATCAAAATTGGTTCAGTAGTTTAGGAGTCCATCGCGGACAAACAACGTGACACGTAATTTATATAAATATATTAAGAAGAAGATTATTATCTCGAAAAATCAAAAAGTTCCCGCGGGATTTTAAAAACTAATTCCACGCGGACGATGTCGCGAGCATCAGCTAGTATTATCTCATATATCGACGCACATATTTATATCAGCAATCATCGCCAATTGGTTAGTCGAATAGCGAACGGCCGATGTGCTCATTGCGGTCGGATTGAGATGAATTCATTCACTGCCGCGCCGCGCCGCACCTTTTGTTCGGCGAAAATTAGGTATTGTATGAAGTTGCGTAAGTCCCATTGTTGCATGTGCGATTGCTATTTGTGTTGTCGCTCCTGTGAATGGGCGCGATTTTAAACCGTATTATGCAGTCGCGCGACTAATAAGCGCATTAAATCATTAAAGTGTTGCGGTTTTTTTTTATGATGTGAACTGCAGTTTAATATTCAAGTCCTGTGCATTTAAGGATTATTTTGCTTCTTCTGAAGATTTCCAAGGCCTTTTGAGTTAGTGCATACATGGCTATCTAGTGCTGCCTGAAAGGACCTTTATCTAGAAAGATTAATGCCCGTCTTCGCGAGCGTTCCCTTTTAAGTTTTACGGTCTACCTAAGTAAACTAGGTTAAGATAAATTAGGTGACTTTTTTTTATTTCGTTTTCACGAACCTTTAAAGGTGATAATGATATTGGGTAAGGGATTGTATTAAGGGGGCAGGGGCTACTTACGTTAAAATTAGGGATTCTTACTTAACGCATAAGATGCGTTATTTCTTAGTACCTACCTATACAAGATACAAGAGTACGTTTAGGTCTCTTTCATGGAACTCAACAAAATACTAAAATAATATAAGTTCTTGTATTGCTTTTATAAAATATCTGCCAGGATCTCACTTGAGATCGTCAATCCACCTTGTGGAAGGGTCTTCCAAATTTTTGGAGTTTATTGGAGTTTACTCCTTAAGAATCGATTTTCATATATAAGGCGCCCGGTATGAGAAAAATTCGAGGAGTAAAATCTACTTATGAATGACCTCGTTACGTTTTTCACAACGATGCAAATTTCTACCCGAACGTTGAGTAAATAAGGTTGGTTTTCGCTTGAGTTGTTGGCGCGTACCGATCGGGTCCGATCACTCCGAGCGGCGCCGAGACGCAGCGAGCGCCGCGAATGCATTACGACGTTGCGGTTTAGGGTTGGCACATCGGAAAATCATTAACTTTTTTTTAAATTAACTTTTTGCGTATGTTTAGACAATCGTACTTAAGGAGTAAACTCCAGTCGTGCGTCGGAGCTGACACGCACACTTTTTTTTTATTTCCGCGGGCACTCTCGTTAGACCAAAGAGGTAGTCAATACATCTTAGCTTTAACTTTTACTTTTCCTTAACTTAACCTTTCTAATAACTTACACTGTAAACAAAAATTCACGCTTGAAGTCAAATGGTATAAATTACGCCTGTTTTCTAATAATCGGATACCGTTTACTTTTACTTTCATTTTTCAAATACCTAGTTAATGCTCATGTCATGACGTGAGATGACAAAGACTTTTTCCCATTTGTCGGTTTGCACATTAGCAAGTCATATTTTCGGAGTCTCGCTCGGACTTTCGTCTCGATTCCGACTTCTGTGTCTCCGATTTATTTTAGTGCTAGCTTTTGCACGCGACTTATTCCGCGTGGTGTTAGGTTTGTACAAATTCCGCGGGAACACTCTGTTTATCCGGGATAAATGTGTACCTATGTCATTCTCCAAGTCCTCAACTATACCCATGTAAAAAAAACACGTCGATCCGTTGTAGCGTGATTGAAAAACAAATCAACAAACATTTTCGCATTTATAATATTAGTAAGCATGAATGGTTGTGTATGGTTTTATTAGATTTTTCTCCGTAAGATAGTCCGTTAAGGTCGTTAAGGTTTTTAAAAAATCTCGAGGGATCCCCTTGTTTTCGTGGGGTATATAGAATTCTATATCATGCAAAAAAGAACACATCGATCCATTCGCATAACGCGTTCATTGCACCACCGTTGCGCAGCCCTTACTACGTGATTGAAGGAAAACTCGACAAACTTAACACACGCTTATTTTATAGATATTATTTGAATTATAATCATTTAGCTGAATTTAATTATTTCTTGGCATTTGTCGTATAATTTATAATTTAAATTCGATCCTATTCCTGAGCAATTAATTAATGCGAAAGCTTTGCCCAAATAACGTTTAGGTATTAATCTTATACGCTTATGTCATAGGGGTCTATTAGACGATAATGTTCGGTATCAGTCGATTCCGTCAATTAGAGTGATGAATGACTGATTGAACTGAGATAATTCTACAGAAATTTCATGGAAAAATCATGCAATCATCATGTAATCATCGTTTTGTCATGGTACCTAAATCCATTACGAAGTTCAACGACAAAATCGATTGGTCGTATTTCCGACTGTTACCTATTATTAAGCTAATGTTATACATAATATTATATTAGGATTAGCTTCCAAGCTTTTATTCCTCTAATATAAAAATAGTGTTATATATTTTTATTATACTTGAAAACTGTGCAGTATAGAATAGAATAGAATAGAAATGTTTTTTATTCAAATAAACTTTTTTTACAAGTGCTTTTGAATCGTCGATGAGTCTACCACTGGTTCGGGATGCCGTTCCTGCCGAAAAGAACCAGCAAGAAACTCGGCAGTTGCTCTTTTCAAAACAAGTTTACAATATAGAAGATATTATGCTATGCATGCAGTGTTTCCACAATGAGGAAAAAGAGAATTTACAGGTTAATCATTACCTACTGTCTCATGAATCGCTGGAACGAACTATAATATATTATATTAATCGGCACATGTGCCATGCCCAGTTTTCCGTACTGTCTTGATAATATTATATTTCTGTGCAGAAAAACTTAAAGTCTAATGGGCCCTTAACTGCTTAATTAATTCAATGACTAGAAAAATAATAGTACATAATAGGTGACATATTTCGCATAGCTAACTCCCTCGGGCCGGCGACTGACCTTTAGCGAGGACACATAGAGCGGAGAGCGCGAAATGAAAGCCCATCACACTCTTTCACTCACGAGTTCACGACCTTTGGTGCCGGTTGGAACCTGTTAACGGTTTCTCTAGCCGCGGCTAATGTCATACGTGCTTTTTTAGAAACCTCATTATTACCGATTCTTTATCAACCGATAGACGTCCACTGCTGGACAAAGGTCTCTTGCATGGACTTCCACAGGTCTCGGTCTTGCGCCGCTTGAATCTCATTCCAAACCAGAAAAAAAACTGTACCTCTTTGTATAACATTAATTAATCTCATGATCATGATGATCTTATTTCCGCGACTTCGTCCGCGTGGAGTTAGATTTTTGTAAATCCGCGGGAACCTTTGGTTTTTTGGGATATAATGTAGACTGTTCCACTCTCCAGTTCCTCAAGGACAAGGTTCCTCGTTTTTCAAGGACAAACCAACAAACAAACACTTTCGCATTTATAATATAAGTAGTATTACAATAGTAGTAGAGTAGGGATTAACTCATTCATGTCACTGAAATGCTCTACATACGCTCTAGAAAATAATATTTGGGTCTGTGGTTTGTCAGATTTGCACAAAATTTTGTAGACAGAAAGTTATATGCGGGTTCAAAGATGTACCTACAAATGTTGTACACACGTACTCTATTAACTCTATATAAATAATATATATATATATTTATTTCGTGGCGACGCGATGTGATGTCGTCTAGTGTGTGCACTTTAATTTGCCTCTATTCATCATGGTTTATATGAACCTAACCCGTAATATATCGTAATAGACAACTCTCGCGGCTGTAAGGAACTTGCGCGTCAAATCGGCTCTCAACCACCGTCCACTAGTTAACATATTTACGACCCCACACTGACCGTCACTTAATAGGCTTACAAAGCAAAACATAGATGCTTTGGGGTCCCCCCACAATCATCCGCTAGAAATGGTAGCGTCCCTGAGCTTGATGCGCAAGTAAGCACCCAAACCGATACATTATACAGTTTGAAAAAATTAATTTTTTGTACGCTGGTCAAACACAAAATAAACACAAATTATTATAGGTACTTATAAATATGTTAATACTTCAAATCTTATACTTAATAAGAGTCTTCTGTGTTATGCCAATAAAAGAGTCATACATGCTAAGGTAAATGTCATGTAGGAGTAACCACAACCCTGTCATGTATAGTATTTTTTAATTTAAAAGCAAACCATACTCTTCTAGCGTATCTTAGGGCGAGCGAAGCGAGCCCTAACACTATCCCACAACCTGAGCATTTTTGTGGTACATTTTACTGAAAAACTATCACGCCTATAGATTTGTGCTTTAACATAGTAATTTAACTTTATATCTAGATGTGTTATCTTTCAAAAAAAAATATAATTTCATAACCATTAAAAAAAATTAACATTAACAATTTTGTATTCATTGGATAGAATGTTATTGTACTACTAACGCCATCTGTTAGAAAAACAAAGAGTTAACATCGCTGCAACAGAACAGAACGGCCCTCACAAAGCTCAGCTTTTTGCTAGTTGGATACACTAGATACAGTTCGTCATAAGGGAAGGCTATATATAGCCTTTGTTTGACGAATTTGTCAAACGCAGCCGCAGAGCATCAGACGCAACTGAAATTAGGTCTGACCGCGATCGAGCCTTATTGCATGGGTCCACGCATCCAGATTGCAGCACTGTTTATGGTCGATTGTGAGTAAATTATACTGATCTCTATAAGATTAACACAATCCGATCTCGCAATGATAAGTGTGAATAGTCTCTTGACCGCTGGCTGTTTTTATCGACGCGTGCCACTTGACCCACATTACCTACGTACTACATAGTTTGGTCTCGTGACCCGAAACTTTTAGGCACTTTTCGCACAAAGTGGTTAATCACTGATTAGCCGTTTTGCCTTCCGGCCGTAGGGGAAGTTCACATAAGCAACTTTTTGTTCAAAAACTTTTGCGAAATGGGTCCTTACTTATTTAAATGTACAGTATTTACTTAGGGTACCGATAAGCTAAGTGACTTTAATGGATTGCAAACTCAGTTTATATTCCTTACGTCAATATTAACACTAACGACCATTTGTCTGCGATCACACCTAATGATTAGTGAAGATACAGCCTAAGGTGGATCGCGTTTCCTAAAGAAGTTGATTTATTGGGAAGATATGCAAAATCTTAACAGTGGTAACGATGATGAAAAACGTTGCTTAGTTTACGTCCGTGGGATTTTACGTGGTATACCGAGTTTTTAACCGAATTCAAAAAAGGAGGAGGTTGCCAATTCGTCGGAATCTCTGTTTTTTTTAATAATATGTATGTTCACCGATTACTCGAAGACGACTGAACCGATTTGAAAAATTCTTTTTTTGTGTCAAAGGGTATAAACTTCTCAGGTGGTACCATATAAATATCGAAATCGGTTGAGCCGTTTTTAAAATAAGTATCAACAATAAATTATATACTTTGTATAGTGGCGCGGGAGTTTGAAGTCGATTTTTTTTAAAATATTTTTTTATATTAAATTATATCATGGGGACTCACTGAGCAAAAGTTCATATTATAATATATATAGCTCGATTACCACTCACTGACTCACTCACTCACTGATTGACACGATTGTTCTCCTAGAAAGAGACGGAAAACGATACAATGATGTAAGGGAGATATGTCCGGGTGGGATATTCGAGTGGGGAAAAATTATGACATTTCGGAAAAACAAGATGGCGGCCGACGTGAATCTTGCAACTCTTTTGTTTTCCAACCGATTTCTTTGAAATTTTGGATTATTGTAGAAATTAGTAAACGATTAACAGAAAAAGTGAAAAAAATTAAAAAAACAAGATGGCGGCCGAGCTGTGACGTCACAAATTTCCAACCCCTCTCCTGTAAAATTTTGTATGAAAAAATTTTTTTCAGTCATGGTGTCGTATAGAGCTCAAAGAATGTGACTCGGAGAAAGGTGGAGAGAGCTGATGAGTGAGGAGTTCGGAGACGGGCGAGGGGCACGGCCAGGGTATAGAAGATAGGTGGAGGGTGCTCGACCAAATGTCATTCGAAACCTCGAGCAGTTGCCAGTGAGTTGAAAAAAAATTCCAAAATGGCGGAAAAAAAATGGCGGCAAATTATGTCCGTCTCTCTCTCGGAGACTATAAAAGATGGAGGAGCGGTTTCTCGACAAAAGATGATCACAACCCGGAGGTCTACCTGGTGAGTAGGAAAAAAATTCAAGATGGCGGATTTTTTTCCCCCCCATACAAAATGTATGGGGAATATTGAAGGGACTAGAAGTTGGGAACTGTGCAAGACATTGATTTTGATAGGTTCATAGGGCTTTTTTTCTTTTTCTTTTTGTCATTTTACATTTGTTTTTTTTCTTTTTTTTCATTTTTTTTTCTTTTTTTTCTTTTTCTTTTGTGAATGAGGAGCACAGCCAGGTTATTGCAGATAGGTGGGGTGTGCTCGAACAAATTTTTTGGCAAAAGATGACCAGAATCCGAAGGTCTACTTGATGAGTAAAAAAATCGCGGTCCGCTTTAGCGGGCCGCGCACCCACGCGCCCGACTTGTAGTAATAACACTTCCCGCGAGCTGCTTTAGCAGCTCGCGCACCGAGCGAAATAAATAAAGCCGAACAATCGCGGTCCGCTTTAGCGGGCCGCGCACCCACGCGCCCTACTTGTAGCAATAACACTTCCCGCGAGCTGCTTTAGCAGCTCGCGCACCGAGCGAAATAAATAAAGCCGAACAATCGCGGTCCGCTTTAGCGGGCCGCGCACCCACGCGCCTTACTTTTAGTAAAACACTTCCCGCGAGCTGCTTTAGCAGCTCGCGCACCGAGCGAAATACTAGTTATAATATATATAGCTCGATTACCACTGACTGACTGATTCACTCACTGACTCATTGACATAATTGTTCTCCTAGAAAGAGACAAAAAACGATAAAATGATGTACGGGAGATATGTTCGGGTGGGGGATTCGAGTGGGGAAAAATTATGACATTTCGGAAAAACAAGATGGCGGCCGACGTGAATCTTGCAACTCTTTTGTTTTCCAACCGATTTCTTTGAAATTTTGGATTATTGTAGAAATTAGTAAACGATTAACAGAAAAAGTGAAAAAAATTAAAAAAACAAGATGGCGGCCGAGCTGTGACGTCTCAAATTTCCACCCCTCTCCTGTAAAATTTTGTATGAAAAAAATTTTTTTCACCCATGGTGTCGTATAGAGCTCAAAGAATGTGACTCGGAGAAAGGTGGCGAGAGCTGATGAGTGAGGAGTTCGGAGACGGGCGAGGGGCACGGCCAGGGTATAGTAGATAGGTGGAGGGTGCTCGACCAAATGTCATTCGAAACCTCGAGCAGTTGCCAGTGAGTTGAAAAAAAATTCCAAAATGGCGGAAAAAAAATGGCGGCAAATTTTGTCCGTCTCTCTCTCGGAGACTATAAAAGATGGAGGAGCGGTTTCTCGACAAAAGATGATCACAACCCGGAGGTCTACCTGGTGAGTAGGAAAAAAATTCAAGATGGCGGATTTTTTTTCCCCCCCATACAAAATGTATGGGGAATATTGAAGGGACTAGAAGTTGGGAACTATGCAAGACATTGATTTTGATAGGTTCATAGGGATTTTTTTCTTTTTCTTTTTTTCATTTTACATTTGTTTTTTTTCTTTTTTTTCATTTTTTTTTCTTTTTTTTCTTTTGTGAATGAGGAGCACGGCCAGGTTATTGCAGATAGGTGGGGTGTGCTCGAACAAATTTTTTGGCAAAAGATGACCAGAATCCGAAGGTCTACTTGATGAGTAAAAAAATCGCGGTCCGCTTTAGCGGGCCGCGCACCCACGCGCCCTACTTGTAGTAATAACACTTCCCGCGAGCTGCTTTAGCAGCTCGCGCACCGAGCGAAATAAATAAAGCCGAACAATCGCGGTCCGCTTTAGCGGGCCGCGCACCCACGCGCCCTACTTGTAGCAATAACACTTCCCGCGAGCTGCTTTAGCAGCTCGCGCACCGAGCAAACGCTAGTTATAATATATATAGCTCGATTACCACTGACTGACTGATTCACTGACTGATTGACATAATTGTTCTCCTAGAAAGAGACAAAAAACGATAAAATGATGTACGGGAGATATGTTCGGGTGGAGGATTCGAGTGGGGAAAAATTATGACATTTCGGAAAAACAAGATGGCGGCCGACGTGAATCTTGCAACTCTTTTGTTTTCCAACCGATTTCTTTGAAATTTTGGATTATTGTAGAAATTAGTAAACGATTAACAGAAAAAGTGAAAAAAATTAAAAAAACAAGATGGCGGCCGAGCTGTGACGTCTCAAATTTCCACCCCTCTCCTGTAAAATTTTGTATGAAAAAAATTTTTTTCACCCATGCTGTCGTATAGAGCTCAAAGAATGTGACTCGGAGAAAGGTGGAGAGAGCTGATGAGTGAGGAGTTCGGAGACGGGTGAGGGGCACGGCCAGGGTATAGAAGATAGGTGGAGGGTGCTCGACCAAATGTCATTCGAAACCTGGAGCAGTTGCCAGTGAGTTGAAAAAAAAATCCAAAATGGCGGAAAAAAAATGGCGGCAAATTTAGTCCGTCTCTCTCTCGGAGACTATAAAAGATGGAGGAGCGGTTTCTCGACAAAAGATGATTACAACCCGGAGGTCTACCTGGTGAGTAGGAAAAAAATTCAAGATGGCGGATTTTTTTTTCCCCCCATACAAAATGTATGGGGAATATTGAAGGGACTAGAAGTTGGGAACTATGCAAGACATTGATTTTGATAGGTTCATAGGGCTTTTTTTCTTTTTCTTTTTTTTCATTTTACATTTGCTTTTTTTCTTTTTTTTCTTTTTTTTTTTTTCTTTTTTTTTCTTTTTCTTTTGTGAATGAGGAGCACGGCCAGGTTATTGCAGATAGGTGGGGTGTGCTCGAACAAATTTTTTGGCAAAAAATGACCAGAATCCGAAGGTCTACTTGATGAGAAAAAAAATCGCGGTCCGCTTTAGCGGGCCGCGCACCCACGCGCCCTACTTGTAGTAATAACACTTCCCGCGAGCTGCTTTAGCAGCTCGCGCACCGAGCGAAATAAATAAAGCCGAACAATCGCGGTCCGCTTTAGCGGGCCGCGCACCCACGCGCCCTACTTGTAGCAATAACACTTCCCGCGAGCTGCTTTAGCAGCTCGCGCACCGAGCGAAATACTAGTTATAATATATATAGCTCGATTACCACTGACTGATTCACTGATTCACTGATTCACTGATTCACTGACTCATTGACATAATTGTTCTCCTAGAAGGAGACGGAAATCGATATAATGATGTTCGGGAGATATGTTCGGGTGGGGGATTCGAGTGGGGAAAAATTATGACATTTCGGAAAAACAAGATGGCGGCCGACGTGAATCTTGCAACTCTTTTGTTTTCCAACCGATTTCTTTGAAATTTTGGATTATTGTAGAAATTAGTAAACGATTAACAGAAAAAGTGAAAAAAATTAAAAAAACAAGATGGCGGCCGAGCTGTGACGTCTCAAATTTCCACCCCTCTCCTGTAAAATTTTGTATGAAAAAAATTTTTTTCACCCATGGTGTCGTATAGAGCTCAAAGAATGTGACTCGGAGAAAGGTGGAGAGAGCTGATGAGTGAGGAGTTCGGAGACGGGCGAGGGGCACGGCCAGGGTATAGAAGATAGGTGGAGGGTGCTCGACCAAATGTCATTCGAAACCTCGAGCAGTTGCCAGTGAGTTGAAAAAAAAATCCAAAATGGCGGAAAAAAAATGGCGGCAAATTTTGTCCGTCTCTCGCTCGGAGACTATAAGAGATGGAGGAGCGGTTTCTCGACAAAAGATGATCAAAACCCGGAGGTCTACCTGGTGAGTAGGAAAAAAATTCAAGATGGCGGATTTTTTTTTCCCATACAAAATGTATATGGGGAATATTGAAGGGACTAGAAGTTGGGAACTATGCAAGACATTGATTTTGATAGGTTCATAGGGCTTTTTTTCTTTTTCTTTTTTTCATTTTACATTTGTTTTTTTTGTTTTTTTTTTCATTTTTTTTTCTTTTTTTTCTTTTTCTTTTGTGAATGAGGAGCACGGCCAGGTTATTGCAGATAGGTGGGGTGTGCTCGAACAAATTTTTTGGCAAAAGATGACCAGAATCCGAAGGTCTACTTGATGAGTAAAAAAAATCGCGGTCCGCTTTAGCGGGCCGCGCACCCACGCGCCCTACTTGTAGTAACAACACTTCCCGCGAGCTGCACTAGCAGCTCGCGCACCGAGCGAAATAAATAAAGCCGAACAATCGCGGTCCGCTTTAGCGGGCCGCGCACCCACGCGCCTTACTTTTAGTAAAACACTTCCCGCGAGCTGCTTTAGCAGCTCGCGCACCGAGCAAACGCTAGTTATAATATATATAGCTCGATTACCACTGACTGATTCACTGATTCACTGATTCACTGATTCACTGACTCATTGACATAATTGTTCTCCTAGAAGGAGACGGAAATCGATATAATGATGTTCGGGAGATATGTTCGGGTGGGGGATTCGAGTGGGGAAAAATTATGACATTTCGGAAAAACAAGATGGCGGCCGACGTGAATCTTGCAACTCTTTTGTTTTCCAACCGATTTCTTTGAAATTTTGGATTATTGTAGAAATTAGTAAACGATTAACAGAAAAAGTGAAAAAAATTAAAAAAACAAGATGGCGGCCGAGCTGTGACGTCTCAAATTTCCACCCCTCTCCTGTAAAATTTTGTATGAAAAAAATTTTTTTCACCCATGGTGTCGTATAGAGCTCAAAGAATGTGACTCGGAGAAAGGTGGAGAGAGCTGATGAGTGAGGAGTTCGGAGACGGGCGAGGGGCACGGCCAGGGTATAGAAGATAGGTGGAGGGTGCTCGACCAAATGTCATTCGAAACCTCGAGCAGTTGCCAGTGAGTTGAAAAAAAAATCCAAAATGGCGGAAAAAAAATGGCGGCAAATTTTGTCCGTCTCTCGCTCGGAGACTATAAGAGATGGAGGAGCGGTTTCTCGACAAAAGATGATCAAAACCCGGAGGTCTACCTGGTGAGTAGGAAAAAAATTCAAGATGGCGGATTTTTTTTTCCCATACAAAATGTATATGGGGAATATTGAAGGGACTAGAAGTTGGGAACTATGCAAGACATTGATTTTGATAGGTTCATAGGGCTTTTTTTCTTTTTCTTTTTTTCATTTTACATTTGTTTTTTTTGTTTTTTTTTCATTTTTTTTTCTTTTTTTTCTTTTTCTTTTGTGAATGAGGAGCACGGCCAGGTTATTGCAGATAGGTGGGGTGTGCTCGAACAAATTTTTTGGCAAAAGATGACCAGAATCCGAAGGTCTACTTGATGAGTAAAAAAAATCGCGGTCCGCTTTAGCGGGCCGCGCACCCACGCGCCCTACTTGTAGTAACAACACTTCCCGCGAGCTGCTTTAGCAGCTCGCGCACCGAGCGAAATAAATAAAGCCGAACAATCGCGGTCCGCTTTAGCGGGCCGCGCACCCACGCGCCTTACTTTTAGTAAAACACTTCCCGCGAGCTGCTTTAGCAGCTCGCGCACCGAGCAAACGCTAGTTATAATATATATAGCTCGATTACCACTGACTCACTGACTCATTGACACGATTGTTCTCCTAGAAAGAGACAAAAAACGATACAATGATGTACTGGAGATATGTTCGGGTGGGGGATTCGAGTGAAGAAAAATTATGACATTTCGGAAAAACAAGATGGCGGCCGACGTGAATCTTGCAACTCTTTTGTTTTCCAACCGATTTCTTTGAAATTTTGGATTATTGTAGAAATTAGTAAACGATTAACAGAAAAAGTGAAAAAAATTAAAAAAACAAGATGGCGGCCGAGCTGTGACGTCTCTAATTTCCGACCCCTCTCCTGTAAAATTTTGTATGAAAAAAATTTTTTTCACCCATGGTGTCGTATAGAGCTCAAAGAATGTGACTCGGAGAAAGGTGGAGAGAGCTGATGAGTGAGGAGTTCGGAGACGGGCGAGGGGCACGGCCAGGGTATAGAAGATAGGTGGAGGGTGCTCGACTAAATGTCATTCGAAACCTCGAGCAGTTGCCAGTGAGTTGAAAAAAAATTCCAAAATGGCGGAAAAAAAATGGCGGCAAATTTTGTCCGTCTCTCTCTCGGAGACTATAAAAGATGGAGGAGCGGTTTCTCGACAAAAGATGATCAAAACCCGGAGGTCTACCTGGTGAGTAGGAAAAAAATTCAAGATGGCGGATTTTTTTTTCCATACAAAATGTATATGGGGAATATTGAAGGGACTAGAAGTTGGGAACTATGCAAGACATTGATTTTGATACAATGTATTTTTCTCTTTTTTATTCTTTTTTGTCTTTTTTTTTCTTTTTCATTTTTTTTTCTTTTTCTTTTTTTTCTTTTTCTATTTTTTTTCATTTTTCATTTAATTTATTTCTTTTTCTTTTTTTCTTTTTCTATTTTTTTCTTTTTTCCTTTTTTTCTTCTTTTTCTTTTTATCCATTTTTCATTTTCTTTTTTCTTTTCTTTTTTCCTTTTTTTTATTTTTTTTCATTTTTCATTTTCTTTTTTTTCATTTTTCATTTATTTGCTTTTTTTGTTTTTCTTTTTTCTTTTTTTTCATTTTTTCTTTCTTTTTCCTTTTTTTATTATTTTTCTTTTTTTTTCATTTTTCATTTTCTTTTTTCTTTCTTCTTTTTTTCTTTTTTTTCTTTTTCTTTTGTGAATGAGGAGCACGGCCAGGTTATTGCAGATAGGTGGGGTGTGCTCGAACAAATTTTTTGGCAAAAGATGACCAGAATCCGAAGGTCTACTTGAGGAGTAAAAAAATCGCGGTCCGCTTTAGCGGGCCGCGCACCCACGCGCCTTACTGTTAGTAATAACACTTCCCGCGAGCTGCTTTAGCAGCTCGCGCACCGAGCAAACGCTAGTTATAATATATATAGCTCGATTACCACTGACTCACTCACTCACTGATTGACACGATTGTTCTCCAAGAAAGAGACAGAAAACGATACAATGATGTAGGGGAGATATGTCTGGGTGGGGGATTCGAGTGGGGAAAAATTATGACATTTCGGAAAAACAAGATGGCGGCCGACGTGATTCTTGCAACTCTTTTGTTTTCCAACCGATTTCTTTGAAATTTTGGATTATTGTAGAAATTAGTAAACGATTAACAGAAAAAGTGAAAAAAATTAAAAAAACAAGATGGCGGCCGAGCTGTGACGTCTCAAATT
The DNA here is from genome assembly GCA_029955525.1 of Oeneis ivallda. Lineage (NCBI taxonomy): Eukaryota > Metazoa > Arthropoda > Insecta > Lepidoptera > Nymphalidae > Oeneis > Oeneis ivallda. The sequence continues at coordinate 18,163,619 of JARPMR010000016.1, read as the reverse complement.
TCCGACCCCTCTCCTGTAAAATTTTGTATGAAAAAATTTTTTTCACCCATGGTGTCGTATAGAACTCAAAGAATGTGACTCGGAGAAAGGTGGAGAGAGCTGATGAGTGAGGAGTTCGGAGACGGGCGAGGGGCACGGCCAGGGTATACAAGATAGGTGGAGGGTGCTCGACCAAATGTCATTCGAAACCTGGAGCAGTTGCCAGTGAGTTGAAAAAAAATTCCAAAATGGCGGAAAAAAAATGGCGGCAAATTTTGTCCGTCTCTCTCTCGGAGACTATAAAAGATGGAGGAGCGGTTTCTCGACAAAGGATGATCAAAACCCGGAGGTCTACCTGGTGAGTAGGAAAAAAATTCAAGAAGGCGGATTTTTTTTTTCCATACAAAATGTATGGGGAATATTGAAGGGACTAGAAGTTGGGAACTATGCAAGACATTGATTTTGATAGGTTCATAGGTGTCTTGGATCTCGGAGAATTAAAAAAATATACTGGCCGAATTGAGAACCTCCTCCTTTTTGGAAATGGGTTAAAAAAGGTGAAAGAGTGGTTTTTTTGCCAACTATCCACGCGACCAACTAGGTGGGGTGTGCTCCAACAAAAATTACTCGAAACCACATCCAATTAGCAGGGAGTTGAAAAAAAAAACTCCAAAATGGCGGATTCAAGATGGCGGCCATGGAAACTTTCTCTGGTGTCTATCTCGGAGAGTATAAAAGATGGAAGAGTAGTTTCTTGGCAACAGATGATCAAGACCCAAAGGTCTACTTGATGATCAGGAAAAAAAGAAGAAGGCGGATTTTTTCTCATGCGAAATAAATGGCGAATATTGATTTTTCTTTTTTTTCTTCTTTTTGTTTCTTTTTTCTTTTCTTTTTCGTTTTTCGTTTTTTCTTTTTCTTTTCCTTTTTTTCTCTTTTCTTTTTTCTTTTTCTTTTGCCTTTACTTTTTCTTTTCTTTTTTCGTTTTTCCTTTTTTCTTTTTCTTTTACTTTTTTTTCATTTTTCATTTTCATTTTTTTTCTTTTTTCTTTTCTTTTTTCCTTTTTTTTTAATTTTTTTTTTTCATTTTTCATTTATTTGCTTTTTTTCTTTTTCTTTTTTCTTTTTTTCTTTCTTTTTTCCTTTTTTTTATTATTTTTCTTTTTTTCATTTTCTTTTTTTCTTTTCTTTTTTTTCTTTTTCTTTTGTGAATGAGGAGCACGGCCAGGTTATTGCAGATAGGTGGGGTGTGCTCGAACAAATTTTTTGTCAAAACATGACCAGAATCCGAAGGTATACTTGATGAGCAAAAAAATCGCGGTCCGCTTTAGCGGGCCGCGCACCCACGCGCCTTACTTTTAGTAATAACACTTCCCGCGAGCTGCTTTAGCAGCTCGCGCACCGAGCAAACGCTAGTTATTATAATATATATAGCTCGATTACCACTCACTGATTCACTCACTCACTGATTGACAGGGTTGTTCTCCTAGAAGGAGACGGAAATCGATATAATGATGTAGGGGAGATATGTTGGGGTGGGGGATTCGAGTTGGGGAAAATTATGACATTTCGGAAAAACAAGATGGCGGCCGACGTGAATCTTGCAACTCTTTTGTTTTCCGACCGATTTCTTTGAAATTTTGGATTATTGTAGAAATTAGTAAACGATTAACAGAAAAAGTGAAAAAAATTAAAAAAACAAGATGGCGGCCGAGCTGTGACGTCTCAAATTTCCGACCCCTCTCCTGTAAAATTTTGTATGAAAAAAATTTTTTTCACCCATGGTGTCGTATAGAGCTCAAAGAATGTGACTCGGAGAAAGGTGGAGAGAGCTGACGAAAGAGGAGTTCGGAGACGGGCGAGGGGCACGGCCAGGGTATAGAAGATAGGTGGAGGGTGCTCGACCAAATGTCATTCGAAACCTCGAGCAGTTGCCAGTGAGTTGAAAAAAAATTCCAAAATGGCGGAAAAAAAATGGCGGCAAATTTTGTCCGTCTCTCTCTCGGAGACTATAAAAGATGGAGGAGCGGTTTCTCGACAAAAGATGATCAAAACCCGGAGGTCTACCTGGTGAGTGGGAAAAAAATTCAAGATGGCGGATTTTTTTTTTCCCATACAAAATGTATGGGGAATATTGAAGGGACTAGAAGTTGGGAACTATGCAAGACATTGATTTTGATAGGTTCATAGGGCTTTTTTTCTTTTTCTTTTTTTCATTTTACATTTGTTTTTTTTGTTTTTTTTTCATTCATTTTTTTTTCTTTTTTTTCTTTTTCTTTTGTGAATGAGGAGCACGGCCAGGTTATTGCAGATAGGTGGGGTGTGCTCGAACAAATTTTTTGGCAAAAGATGACCAGAATCCGAAGGTCTACTTGATGAGTAAAAAAATCGCGGTCCGCTTTAGCGGGCCGCGCACCCACGCGCCCTACTTGTAGTAATAACACTTCCCGCGAGCTGCTTTAGCAGCTCGCGCACCGAGCGACATAAATAAAGCCGAACAATCGCGGTCCGCTTTAGCGGGCCGCGCACCCACGTGCCCTACTTGTAGTAATAACACTTCCCGCGAGCTGCTTTAGCAGCTCGATTACCACTCACTCACTGACTCACTGATTGACACGATTGTTCTCCTAGAAAGAGACGGAAAACGATACAATGATGTAGGGGAGATATGTCCGGGTGGGGGATTCGAGTGGGGAAAAATTATGACATTTCGGAAAAACAAGATGGCGGCCGACGTGATTCTTGTAACTCTTTTGTTTTCCAACCGATTTCTTTGAAATTTTGGATTATTGTAGAAATTAGTAAACGATTAACAGAAAAAGTGAAAAAAATTAAAAAAACAAGATGGCGGCCGAGCTGTGACGTCTCAAATTTCCGACCCCCCTCTTGTAAAATTTTGTATGAAAAAAATTTTTTTCACCCATGGTGTCGTATAGAGCTCAAAGAATGTGACTCGGAGAAAGGTGGAGAGAGCTGATGAGTGAGGAGTTCGGAGACGGGCGAGGGGCACGGCCAGGGTATAGAAGATAGGTGGAGGGTGCTCGACCAAATGTCATTCGAAACCTCGAGCAGTTGCCAGTGAGTTGAAAAAAAATTCCAAAATGGCGGAAAAAAATGGCGGCAAATTTTGTCCGTCTCTCTCTCGGAGACTATAAAAGATGGAGGAGCGGTTTCTCAACAAAAGATGATCAAAACCCGGAGGTCTACCTGGTGAGTAGGAAAAAATTCAAGATGGCGGATTTTTTTTTTCCATACTAAATGTATGGGGAATATTGAAGGGACTAGAAGTTGGGAACTATGCAAGACATTGATTTTGATAGGTTCATAGGGCTTTTTTTCTTTTTCTTTTTTTTCATTTTACATTTGCTTTTTTTCTTTTTTTTCTTTTTTTTTTTTCTTTTTTTTCTTTTTCTTTTGTGAATGAGGAGCACGGCCAGGTTATTGCAGATAGGTGGGGTGTGCTCGAACAAATTTTTTGGCAAAAGATGACCAGAATCCGAAGGTCTACTTGATGAGTAAAAAAATCGCGGTCCGCTTTAGCGGGCCGCGCACCCACGCGCCCTACTTGTAGTAATAACACTTCCCGCGAGCTGCTTTAGCAGCTCGCGCACCGAGCGAAATAAATAAAGCCGAACAATCGCGGTCCGCTTTAGCGGGCCGCGCACCCACGCGCCTTACTTTTAGTAAAACACCTCCCGCGAGCTGCTTTAGCAGCTCGCGCACCGAGAAAATGCTAGTTATTATAATATATATAGCTCGATTACCACTGACTCACTGACTGATTGACAGGGTTGTTCTCCTAGAAGGAGACGGAAATTGATATAATTATGTTCGGGAGATATGTTGGGGTGGGGGATTCGAGTTGGGGAAAATTATGACATTTCGGAAAAACAAGATGGCGGCCGACGTGAATCTTGCAACTCTTTTGTTTTCCAACCGATTTCTTTGAAATTTTGGATTATTGTAGCAATTAGTAAACGATTAACAGAAAAAGTGAAAAAAATTAAAAAAACAAGATGGCGGCCGAGCTGTGACGTCTCAAATTTCCGACCCCTCTCCTGTAAAACTTTGTATGAAAAAATTTTTTTTCACCCATGGTGTCGTATAGAGCTCAAAGAATAAGACTCGGAGAAAGGTGGAGAGAGCTGATGAGTGAGGAGTTCGGAGACGGGCGAGGGGCACGGCCAGGGTATAGAAGATAGGTGGAGGGTGCTCGACCAAATGTCATTCGAAACCTCGAGCAGTTGCCAGTGAGTTGAAAAAAAATTCCAAAATGGCGGAAAAAAAATGGCGGCAAATTTTGTCCGTCTCTCTCTCGGAGACTATAAAAGATGGAGGAGCGGTTTCTCGACAAAAGATGATCAAAACCTGGAGGTCTACCTGGTGAGTAGGAAAAAAATTTAAGATGGCGGAACTTTTTTTCCCATACAAAATGTATGGGGAATATTGAAGGGACTAGAAGTTGGGAACTATGCAAGACATTGATTTTGATAGGTTCATAGGGCTTTTTTCTTTTTCTTTTTTTTCATTTTACATTTGCTTTTTTTCTTTTTTTTCTTTTTTTTTTCTTTTTTTTTCTTTTTCATTTGTGAATGAGGAGCACGGCCAGGTTATTGCAGATAGGTGGGGTGTGCTCGAACAAATTTTTTGGCAAAAGATGACCAGAATCCGAAGGTCTACTTGATGAGTAAAAAAATCGCGGTCCGCTTTAGCGGGCCGCGCACCCACGCGCCCTACTTGTAGTAATAACACTTCCCGCGAGCTGCTTTAGCAGCTCGCGCACCGAGCGAAATAAATAAAGCCGAACAATCGCGGTCCGCTTTAGCGGGCCGCGCACCCACGCGCCCTACTTATAGCAATAACACTTCTCGCGCGCTGCTTTAGCAGCTCGCGCACCGAGCGAAAGAAATAAAGCCGAACAATCGCGGTCCGCTTTAGCGGGCCGCGCACCCACGCGCCTTACTTTTAGTAAAACACTTCCCGCGAGCTGCTTTAGCAGCTCGCGCACCGAGCAAACGCTAGTTATAATATATATAGCTCGATTACCACTGACTGACTGATTCACTGACTCATTGACAGGGTTGTTCTCCTAGAAGGAGACGGAAATCGATATAATGATGTTCGGGAGATGTGTTTGGGGGGGGGATTCGAGTTGGGGAAAATTATGACATTTCGGAAAAACAAGATGGCGGCCGACGTGAATCTTGCAACTCTTTTGTTTTCCAACCGATTTCTTTGAAATTTTGGATTATTGTAGAAATTAGTAAACGATTAACAGAAAAAGTGAAAAAAATTAAAAAAACAAGATGGCGGCCGAGCTGTGACGTCTCAAATTTCAGACCCCTCTCCTGTAAAATTTTGTATGAAAAAATTTTTTTCCAACCATGTAGTCGTGTAGAGCTCAAAGAATGTGACTCGGAGAAAGGTGGAGAGAGCTGATGAGTGAGGAGTTCGGAGACGGGCGAGGGGCACGGCCAGGGTATAGAAGATAGGTGGAGGGTGCTCGACCAAATGTCATTCGAAACCTCGAGCAGTTGCCAGTGAGTTGAAAAAAAATTCCAAAATGGCGGAAAAAAAATGGCGGCAAATTTTGTCCGTCTCTCTCTCGGAGACTATAAGAGATGGAGGAGCGGTTTCTCGACAAAAGATGATCAAAACCCGGAGGTCTACCTGGTGAGTAGGAAAAAGATTCAAGATGGCGGATTTTTTTTTCCCATACAAAATGTATATGGGGAATATTGAAGGGACTAGAAGTTGGGAACTATGCAAGACAATGAGTTTGATAGGTTCATAGGGCTTTTTTTCTTTTTCTTTTTTTTCATTTTACATTTGCTTTTTTCTTTTTTTTTCTTATTTTTCTTTTTCTTTTGTGAATGAGGAGCACGGCCAGGTTATTGCAGATAGGTGGGGTGTGCTCGAACAAATTTTTTGGCAAAAGATGACCAGAATCCGAAGGTCTACTTGATGAGTAAAAAAATCGCGGTCCGCTTTAGCGGGCCGCGCACCCACGCGCCCTACTTGTAGCAATAACACTTCCCGCGAGCTGCTTTAGCAGTGTATATATAGCTATATAGTATATATATATATATATATATATATATAGTATATATAGCTTATCGAGCTATTATTATTATAATATATATAGCTCGATTACCACTGACTGACACACTCACTCACTCACTCATTGACAGGGTTGTTCTCCTAGAAGGAGACGGAAATCGATATAATGATGTAGGGGAGATATGTCCAGGTGGGGGATTCGAGTTGGGGAAAATTATGACATTTCGGAAAAACAAGATGGCGGCCGACGTGAATCTTGCAACTCTTTTGTTTTCCAACCGATTTCTTTGAAATTTTGGATTATTGTAGAAATTAGTAAACGTTTAACAGAAAAAGTGAAAAAAATTAAAAAAACAAGATGGCGGCCGAGCTGTGACGTCTCAAATTTCAGACCCCTCTCCTGTAAAATTTTGTATGAAAAAAATTTTTTTCACCCATGGTGTCGTATAGAGCTCAAAGAATGAGACTCGGAGAAAGGTGGCGAGAGCTGATGAGTGAGGAGTTCGGAGACGGGCGAGGGGCACGGCCAGGGTATAGTAGATAGGTGGAGGGTGCTCGACCAAATGTCATTCGAAATCTCGAGCAGTTGCCAGTGAGTTGAAAAAAAATTCCAAAATGGCGGAAAAAAAATTGCGGCAAATTTTGTCCGTCTCTCTCTCGGAGACTATAAAAGATGGAGGAGCGGTTTCTCGACAAAAGATGATCGAAACCCGGAGGTCTACCTGGTGAGTAGGAAAAAAATTCAAGATGGCGGACTTTTTTTTTTCCATACTAAATGTATGGGGAATATTGAAGGGACTAGAAGTTGGGAACTATGCAAGACATTGGTTTTGATAGGTTCATAGGGCTTTTTTTCTTTTTTTTTTTTTTCATTTTACATTTGTTTTTTTTTCTTTTTTTTCATTTTTTTTCTTTTTTTTTCTTTTTCTTTTGTGAATGAGGAGCACGGCCAGGTTATTACAGATAGGTGGGGTGTGCTCGAACAAATTTTTTGGCAAAAGATGACCAGAATCCGAAGGGCTACTTGATGAGTAAAAAAATCGCGGTCCGCTTTAGCGGGCCGCGCACCCACGCGCCCTACTTGTAGTAATAACACTTCCCGCGAGCTGCTTTAGCAGCTCGCGCACCGAGCGAAATAAATAAAGCCGAACAATCGCGGTCCGCTTTAGCGGGCCGCGCACCCACGCGCCTTACTTTTAGTAAAACACTTCCCGCGAGCTGCTTTAGCAGCTCGCGCACCGAGCGAAATACTAGTAATATATATAGCTCGATTACCACTCACTGACTGATTCACTGACTCATTGACATAATTGTTCTCCTAGAAAGAGACAAAAAACGATAAAATGATGTACGGGAGATATGTTCGGGTGGGGGATTCGAGTGGGGAAAAATTATGACATTTCGGAAAAACAAGATGGCGGCCGACGTGAATCTTGCAACTCTTTTGTTTTCCAACCGATTTCTTTGAAATTTTGGATTATTGTAGAAATTAGTAAACGATTAACAGAAAAAGTGAAAAAAATTAAAAAAACAAGATGGCGGCCGAGCTGTGACGTCTCAAATTTCCGACCCCTCTCCTGTAAAATTTTGTATGAAAAAAATTTTTTTCACCCATGGTGTCGTATAGAGCTCAAAGAATGTGACTCGGAGAAAGGTGGAGAGAGCTGATGAGTGAGGAGTTCGGAGACGGGCGAGGGGTACGGCCAGGGTATAGAAGATAGGTGGAGGGTGCTCGATCAAATGTCATTCGAAACCTCGAGCAGTTGCCAGTGAGTTGAAAAAAAATTCCAAAATGGCGGAAAAAAAATGGCGGCAAATTTTGTCCGTCTCTCTCTCGGAGACTATAAGAGATGGAGGAGCGGTTTCTCGACAAAAGATGATCAAAACCCGGAGGTCTACCTGGTGAGTAGGAAAAAGATTCAAGATGGCGGATTTTTTTTTCCCATACAAAATGTATATGGGGAATATTGAAGGGACTAGAAGTTGGGAACTATGCAAGACAATGAGTTTGATAGGTTCATAGGGCTTTTTTTCTTTTTCTTTTTTTTCATTTTACATTTGCTTTTTTCTTTTTTTTTCTTATTTTTCTTTTTCTTTTGTGAATGAGGAGCACGGCCAGGTTATTGCAGATAGGTGGGGTGTGCTCGAACAAATTTTTTGGCAAAAGATGACCAGAATCCGAAGGTCTACTTGATGAGTAAAAAAATCGCGGTCCGCTTTAGCGGGCCGCGCACCCACGCGCCCTACTTGTAGCAATAACACTTCCCGCGAGCTGCTTTAGCAGTGTATATATAGCTATATAGTATATATATATATATATATATATATATATAGTATATATAGCTTATCGAGCTATTATTATTATAATATATATAGCTCGATTACCACTGACTGACACACTCACTCACTCACTCATTGACAGGGTTGTTCTCCTAGAAGGAGACGGAAATCGATATAATGATGTAGGGGAGATATGTCCAGGTGGGGGATTCGAGTTGGGGAAAATTATGACATTTCGGAAAAACAAGATGGCGGCCGACGTGAATCTTGCAACTCTTTTGTTTTCCAACCGATTTCTTTGAAATTTTGGATTATTGTAGAAATTAGTAAACGTTTAACAGAAAAAGTGAAAAAAATTAAAAAAACAAGATGGCGGCCGAGCTGTGACGTCTCAAATTTCAGACCCCTCTCCTGTAAAATTTTGTATGAAAAAAATTTTTTTCACCCATGGTGTCGTATAGAGCTCAAAGAATGAGACTCGGAGAAAGGTGGCGAGAGCTGATGAGTGAGGAGTTCGGAGACGGGCGAGGGGCACGGCCAGGGTATAGTAGATAGGTGGAGGGTGCTCGACCAAATGTCATTCGAAATCTCGAGCAGTTGCCAGTGAGTTGAAAAAAAATTCCAAAATGGCGGAAAAAAAATTGCGGCAAATTTTGTCCGTCTCTCTCTCGGAGACTATAAAAGATGGAGGAGCGGTTTCTCGACAAAAGATGATCGAAACCCGGAGGTCTACCTGGTGAGTAGGAAAAAAATTCAAGATGGCGGACTTTTTTTTTTCCATACTAAATGTATGGGGAATATTGAAGGGACTAGAAGTTGGGAACTATGCAAGACATTGGTTTTGATAGGTTCATAGGGCTTTTTTTCTTTTTTTTTTTTTTCATTTTACATTTGTTTTTTTTTCTTTTTTTTCATTTTTTTTCTTTTTTTTTCTTTTTCTTTTGTGAATGAGGAGCACGGCCAGGTTATTACAGATAGGTGGGGTGTGCTCGAACAAATTTTTTGGCAAAAGATGACCAGAATCCGAAGGGCTACTTGATGAGTAAAAAAATCGCGGTCCGCTTTAGCGGGCCGCGCACCCACGCGCCCTACTTGTAGTAATAACACTTCCCGCGAGCTGCTTTAGCAGCTCGCGCACCGAGCGAAATAAATAAAGCCGAACAATCGCGGTCCGCTTTAGCGGGCCGCGCACCCACGCGCCTTACTTTTAGTAAAACACTTCCCGCGAGCTGCTTTAGCAGCTCGCGCACCGAGCGAAATACTAGTAATATATATAGCTCGATTACCACTCACTGACTGATTCACTGACTCATTGACATAATTGTTCTCCTAGAAAGAGACAAAAAACGATAAAATGATGTACGGGAGATATGTTCGGGTGGGGGATTCGAGTGGGGAAAAATTATGACATTTCGGAAAAACAAGATGGCGGCCGACGTGAATCTTGCAACTCTTTTGTTTTCCAACCGATTTCTTTGAAATTTTGGATTATTGTAGAAATTAGTAAACGATTAACAGAAAAAGTGAAAAAAATTAAAAAAACAAGATGGCGGCCGAGCTGTGACGTCTCAAATTTCCGACCCCTCTCCTGTAAAATTTTGTATGAAAAAAATTTTTTTCACCCATGGTGTCGTATAGAGCTCAAAGAATGTGACTCGGAGAAAGGTGGAGAGAGCTGATGAGTGAGGAGTTCGGAGACGGGCGAGGGGTACGGCCAGGGTATAGAAGATAGGTGGAGGGTGCTCGATCAAATGTCATTCGAAACCTCGAGCAGTTGCCAGTGAGTTGAAAAAAAATTCCAAAATGGCGGAAAAAAAATGGCGGCAAATTTTGTCTGTCTCTCTCTCGGAGACTATAAAAGATGGAGGAGCGGTTTCTCTACAAAAGATGATCACAACCCGGAGGTCTACCTGGTGAGTAGGAAAAAAATTCAAGATGGCGGAACTTTTTTTTCCCATACAAAATGTATGGGGAATATTGAAGGGACTAGAAGTTGGGAAGTATGCAAGACATTGATTTTGATAGGTTCATAGGGCTTTTTTTCTTTTTCTTTTTTTTCTTTGTTTTTTTTTTCTTTTTTTTCTTTTTTTTTTCTTTTTTTTCTTTTTCTTTTGTGAATGAGGAGCACGGCCAGGTTATTGCAGATAGGTGGGGTGTGCTCGAACAAATTTTTTGGCAAAAGATGACCAGAATCCGAAGGGCTACTTTATGAGGAAAAAAAATCGCGGTCCGCTTTAGCGGGCCGCGCACCCACGCGCCCTACTTGTAGTAATAACACTTCCCGCGAGCTGCTTTAGCAGCTGGCGCACCGAGCGAAATAAATAAAGCCGAACAATCGCGGTCCGCTTTAGCGGGCCGCGCACCCACGCGCCCTACTTGTAGCAATAACACTTCCCGCGAGCTGCTTTAGCAGCTCGCGCACCGAGCGAAATAAATAAAGCCGAACAATCGCGGTCCGCTTTAGCGGGCCGCGCACCCACGCGCCTTACTTTTAGTAAAACACTTCCCGCGAGCTGCTTTAGCAGCTCGCGCACCGAGCAAACGCTAGTTATAATATATATAGCTCGATTACCACTGACTGACACACTCACTCACTCATTGACAGGGTTGTTCTCCTAGAAGGAGACGGAAATCGATATAATGATGTAGGGGAGATATGTCCAGGTGGGGGATTCGAGTTGGGGAAAATTATGACATTTCGGAAAAACAAGATGGCGGCCGACGTGAATCTTGCAACTCTTTTGTTTTCCAACCGATTTCTTTGAAATTTTGGATTATTGTAGAAATTAGTAAACGATTAACAGAAAAAGTGAAAAAAATTAAAAAAACAAGATGGCGGCCGAGCTGTGACGTCTCAAATTTCAGACCCCTCTCCTGTAAAATTTTGTATGAAAAAAATTTTTTTCACCCATGGTGTCGTATAGAGCTCAAAGAATGTGACTCGGAGAAAGGTGGCGAGAGCTGATGAGTGAGGAGTTCGGAGACGGGCGAGGGGCACGGCCAGGGTATAGTAGATAGGTGGAGGGTGCTCGACCAAATGTCATTCGAAATCTCGAGCAGTTGCCAGTGAGTTGAAAAAAAATTCCAAAATGGCGGAAAAAAAATGGCGGCAAATTTTGTCCGTCTCTCTCTCGGAGACTATAAAAGATGGAGGAGCGGTTTCTCGACAAAAGATGATCGAAACCCGGAGGTCTACCTGGTGAGTAGGAAAAAAATTCAAGATGGCGGACTTTTTTTTTCCATACTAAATGTATGGGGAATATTGAAGGGACTAGAAGTTGGGAACTATGCAAGACATTGGTTTTGATAGGTTCATAGGGCTTTTTTTCTTTTTTTTTTTTTCATTTTACATTTGTTTTTTTTTCTTTTTTTTCATTTTTTTTCTTTTTTTTTCTTTTTCTTTTGTGAATGAGGAGCACGGCCAGGTTATTACAGATAGGTGGGGTGTGCTCGAACAAATTTTTTGGCAAAAGATGACCAGAATCCGAAGGGCTACTTGATGAGTAAAAAAATCGCGGTCCGCTTTAGCGGGCCGCGCACCCACGCGCCCTACTTGTAGTAATAACACTTCCCGCGAGCTGCTTTAGCAGCTCGCGCACCGAGCGAAGTAAATAAAGCCGAACAATCGCGGTCCGCTTTAGCGGGCCGCGCACCCACGCGCCTTACTTTTAGTAAAACACTTCCCGCGAGCTGCTTTAGCAGCTCGCGCACCGAGCGAAATACTAGTTATTATAATATATATAGCTCGATTACCACTCACTCACTGATTCACTGACTCATTGACATAATTGTTCTCCTAGAAAGAGACAAAAAACGATAAAATGATGTACGGGAGATATGTTCGGGTGGGTGATTCGAGTGGGGAAAAATTATGACATTTCGGAAAAACAAGATGGCGGCCGACGTGAATCTTGCAACTCTTTTGTTTTCCAACCGATTTCTTTGAAATTTTGGATTATTGTAGATATTAGTAAACGATTAACAGAAAAAGTGAAAAAAATTCAAAAAACAAGATGGCGGCCGAGCTGTGACGTCTCAAATTTCCACCCCTCTCCTGTAAAATTTTGTATGAAAAAATTTTTTTTCACCCATGGTGTCGTATAGAGCTCAAAGAATGTGACTCGGAGAAAGGTGGAGAGAGCTGATGAGTGAGGAGTTCGGAGACGGGCGAGGGGCACGGCCAGGGTATAGAAGATAGGTGGAGGGTGCTCGACCAAATGTCATTCGAAACCTCGAGCAGTTGCCAGTGAGTTGAAAAAAAATTCCAAAATGGCGGAAAAAAAATGGCGGCAAATTTTGTCCGTCTCTCTCTCGGAGACTATAAAAGATGGAGGAGCGGTTTCTCGACAAAAGATGATCACAACCCGGAGGTCTACCTGGTGAGTAGGAAAAAAATTCAAGATGGCGGATTTTTTTTTTTCATACAAAATGTATGGGGAATATTTAAGGGACTAGAAGTTGGGAACTATGCAAGACATTGATTTTGATAGGTTCATAGGGCTTTTTTCTTTTTCTTTTTTTTTCATTTTACATTTGCTTTTTTTCTTTTTTTTCTTTTTTTTTTTTTTTTTTTATGAGGAGCACGGCCAGGTTATTGCAGATAGGTGGGGTGTGCTCGAACAAATTTTTTGGCAAAAGATGACCAGAATCCGAAGGTCTACTTGATGAGCAAAAAAATCGCGGTCCGCTTTAGCGGGCCGCGCACCCACGCGCCCTACTTGTAGTAATAACACTTCCCGCGAGCTGCTTTAGCAGCTCGCGCACCGAGCGAAATAAATAAAGCCGAACAATCGCGGTCCGCTTTAGCGGGCCGCGCACCCACGCGCCCTACTTGTAGTAATAACACTTCCCGCGAGCTGCTTTAGCAGCTCGCGCACCGAGCGAAATAAATAAAGCCGAACAATCGCGGTCCGCTTTAGCGGGCCGCGCACCCACGCGCCCTACTTGCAGCAATAACACTTCCCGTGAGCTGCTTTAGCAGCTCGCGCACCGAGCGAAATAAATAAAGCCGAACAATCGCGGTCCGCTTTAGCGGGCCGCGCACCCACGCGCCTTACTTTTAGTAAAACACTTCCCGCGAGCTGCTTTAGCAGCTCGCGCACCGAGCAAACGCTAGTAATATATATATAGCTCGATTACCACTGACTCACTGACTCACTCATTGACATAATTGTTCTCCTAGATGGAGACGGAAATCGATATAATGATGTTCGGGAGATATGTTCGGGTGGGGGATTCGAGTTGGGGAAAATTATGACATTTCGGAAAAACAAGATGGCGGCCGACGTGAATCTCGCAACTCTATTGTTTTCCAACCGATTTCTTTGAAATTTTGGATTATTGTAGAAATTAGTAAACGATTAACAGAAAAAGTGAAAAAAATTAAAAAAACAAGATGGCGGCCGAGCTGTGACGTCTCAAATTTCCACCCCTCTCCTGTAAAATTTTGTATGAAAAAAATTTTTTTCACCCATGGTGTCGTATAGAGCTCAAAGAATGTGACTCGGAGAAAGGTGGAGAGAGCTGATGAGTGAGGAGTTCGGAGACGGGCGAGGGGCACGGCCAGGGTATAGAAGATAGGTGGAGGGTGCTCGACCAAATGTCATTCGAAACCTCGAGCAGTTGCCAGTGAGTTGAAAAAAAATTCCAAAATGGCGGAAAAAAAATGGCGGCAAATTTTGTCCGTCTCTCTCTCGGAGACTATAAAAGTTGGAGGAGCGGTTTCTCGACAAAAGATGATCACAACCCGGAGGTTTACCTGGTGAGTAGGAAAAAAATTCAAGATGGCGGATTTTTTTTTTTTCATAAAAAATGTATGGGGAATATTGAAGGGACTAGAAGTTGGGAACTATGCAAGACAATGAGTTTGATAGGTTCATAGGGCTTTTTTCTTTTTCTTTTTTTTCATTTTACATTTGCTTTTTTTTTTTCTTTTCTTTTTTTTTTTTTTTTTTTCTTTTTCATTTGTGAATGAGGAGCACGGCCAGGTTATTGCAGATAGGTGGGGTGTGCTCGAACAAATTTTTTGGCAAAAGATGACCAGAATCCGAAGGTCTACTTGATGAGTAAAAAAATCGCGGTCCGCTTTAGCGGGCCGCGCACCCACGCGCCCTACTTGTAGTAATAACACTTCCCGCGAGCTGCTTTAGCAGCTCGCGCACCGAGCGAAATAAATAAAGCCGAACAATCGCGGTCCGCTTTAGCGGGCCGCGCACCCACGCGCCCTACTTGTAGCAATAACACTTCCCGCGAGCTGCTTTAGCAGCTCGCGCACCGAGCAAACGCTAGTTATAATATATATAGCTCGATTACCACTGACTCACTGACTCACTGATTGACATAATTGTTCTCCTAGAAGGAGACGGAAATCGATATAATGATGTTCGGGAGATATGTTCGGGTGGGGGATTCGAGTGGGGAAAAATTATGACATTTCGGAAAAACAAGATGGCGGCCGACGTGAATCTTGCAACTCTTTTGTTTTCCAACCGATTTCTTTGAAATTTTGGATTATTGTAGAAATTAGTAAACGATTAACAGAAAAAGTGAAAAAAATTAAAAAAACAAGATGGCGGCCGAGCTGTGACGTCTCAAATTTCCACCCCTCTCCTGTAAAATTTTGTATGAAAAAATTTTTTTTCACCCATGGTGTCGTATAGAGCTCAAAGAATGTGACTCGGAGAAAGGTGGAGAGAGCTGATGAGTGAGGAGTTCGGAGACGGGCGAGGGGCACGGCCAGGGTATAGAAGATAGGTGGAGGGTGCTCGACCAAATGTCATTCGAAACCTCGAGCAGTTGCCAGTGAGTTGAAAAAAAATTCCAAAATGGCGGAAAAAAAATGGCGACAAATTTTGTCCGTCTCTCTCTCGGAGACTATAAAAGATGGAGGAGCGGTTTCTCGACAAAAGATGATCACAACCCGGAGGTCTACCTGGTGAGTAGGAAAAAAATTCAAGATGGCGGATTTTTTTTTCCCCCCATACAAAATGTATGGGGAATATTGAAGGGACTAGAAGTTGGGAGCTATGCAAGACATTGGTTTTGATAGGTTCATAGGGCTTTTTTCTTTTTCTTTTTTTTCATTTTACATTTGCTTTTTTTCTTTTTTTTTTCTTTTTTTTTTCTTTTTCATTTGTGAATGAGGAGCACGGCCAGGTTATTGCAGATAGGTGGGGTGTGCTCGAACAAATTTTTTGGCAAAAGATGACCAGAATCCGAAGGTCTACTTGATGAGTAAAAAAATCGCGGTCCGCTTTAGCGGGCCGCGCACCCACGCGCCCTACTTGTAGTAATAACACTTCCCGCAAGCTGCTTTAGCAGCTCGCGCACCGAGCGAAATAAATAAAGCCGAACAATCGCGGTCCGCTTTAGCGGGCCGCGCACCCACGCGCCCTACTTGTAGCAATAACACTTCCCGCGAGCTGCTTTAGCAGCTCGCGCACCGAGCAAACGCTAGTTAATATATATATAGCTGTTCGTGCTGATTCACTGATTCACTGACTGATTGATCACCTCTCCTGTAAAATTTTGTATGAAAATTTTTTTTTTCACTTATGGTTTCGTATAGAAGACAAAAATTCATTCGGAGGAAAATTATGGAGAGAGCTGATGATTGAGGATTTCGGAGACGGGTGAAGAGCACGGTCAGGGTATCGAAGATAGGTGGAGGGTGCTCGAACAAATGTCACTCGAAACCTCATCCAATTCGCAATGAGCTGAAAAAAAATTCAAAATGGCGGAAAAAAGATGGCCGCCATACAAATTTCGTCAGTATCTATCTCGGCGAGTATAAAAGATGGAAGAGTGGTTTCTTGGCAAAAGATGATCAGGACCCAAAGATCTATTTGATGAATCGAAAAAAATCCAACATGGCGGAATTTTTTTTTCTCCATACAAAATATATGGCGAATATTGAATAGACTTGAAGCTGAGAACTATGCAAGACTTTGATACGGTTTCTTTTCAAAATTTGTTTTTATAAAAGAATTCTCATTCTGACAAATGATGAGATATGATGATCGAGGGTTTGGAAGGTGGGTGAGGAGCACGGCCATGGTAATGACTAGGGCTTGCATTCGAATATTCGAATATTCGAATTATTCGAATAATATGTGTTGTCCGAATATTCGAATATTAAATCTGCTATATTCGAATATTCGATCAATTTTCCGAAAGCAAAACTCGGAATATTGATGTGCATGTCGCTGGCATTTTGTGTTATTCCGCCGTTTACAAACGGCGTCGTCAGTTTAGAAACGCTCGCTGTTATGTAATGCCGAGGCAAATTGAAGTATTTAGTTCTGTTTCTTATGCCTAACAAGTACTATGTTTGCCAAAATCTGAAGTTAGGTTAGGGTTCTACATGAACAGTCGGGTGGTAGTGTGAACAGTCAGGTGTGTGTGAAGAGTCTGGTGAACACTTAGGTATATTGGCCAAATGGAAACTAAGTGCCCGGCCTGCGGCCGGGCACCTGACTGTTCATGTCGCCCCCCGACCTAACCTAACTTTAGAGGCAGATTCGTGGCCCTGGTGCTTGGGAATAAACAATAACTACATCTAAAACTACAGTGAAATTCATCGCCTCCAGGCGATGGATATGGGGAGTCCGTCGCCTGAGGGAGTAAGGTCCTCGGGCCCGGAGACACACTTTGTTCCTTGTGTGCCTCAGATAGAGTGATGAGTGAAGAACTCTGTGTTTGAGAGGAGGGTCTGTCTCGGCAGGCGCCGCTGGCTGGGTTGCGTGAACGTGATTATGATCCCGTTGCCCAGTCACCAGGCGATGAGACGGAACACCGTGGGGTTTTAGTCGGTTGGAGTTCGACATAACTGTCGCGTCACCCCGGGCGCGGTGGTATCCATGATGGATTTCCTCACGTAAAAAAAAGGTATATTGGCCAAATGGAACCTAAGTGCCTGGCCCGTGGCCGGGCACCTGACTGTTCATGTCAAACCCCAACCTAAGCTAACTTTAGAGGCAGATTCGTGGCCCTGGTGCTTGGGAATTGCGTAGATTCGCAATGACTACATCTAAAACTACAGTGAAATTAAAACAATTGAACGCCATCTTCATTTTGCCTTCAGAATATTACATAACAGCGAGCGTTTCTAAACTGACGACGCCGTATGTAAACGGCGGAATCACACAAAATGCCTGCGACATGCACAAAATATTACTTTTAAACTCCGCGCGCAACATTATGCTTAGAAGTAGAAGACAATTATTATGCTTAGAAGAAAGCAGTGATGAGGTCTAGTTGGAACGCGCTTGCCTAGAAGATACCTATTCACTCTTGCCTTGAACGTTCTTAAGTTGTACGTGTAAGTGTAAGAATAAGCCAAAGTTAGATGATAAGATTAAAACGTATTTTATTTTTGTGCAATGTAACATTGATCTGATTCTGATCTCATAATTTCTTCTTCTTTGTCAACCGATAGACGTCCACTGCTGGGCAAAGGTCTCTTGCATGGACCTCCACAGATCTCGGTCTTGCGCCGCCTGAATCCAGCAGCTCCCTGCAACTCGTTTGATGTCGTCAGTCCACCCAGTGGGGGGTCTGCCAACACTGCGCTTCCCGTCAGCTCTTCGAACCTTGTGCCGCGGCCATTTCTACTAAAGTTTCGCGACTCGCTGTGCTATGTCGGTGACTTTGGTTCTCCTACGGATCTCCTCATTTCTGATTTGATCTCGCAGGGATACTCAGAGCATAGCTCTCTCCATAGCCCACTGAGTGACCCTGAGCCTTCTTATGAGGCCCACAGTTAGCAACCAATTCTCGGATCCGTAAGTCAACACTGGCAACACGCACTGTTTTTTAGTGACTTAGAAGACTTTAGTCTTCAGGCGCTGAGGGATTTTGTACGAGAAGACATCTCGGAGATTCCCAAATGCTGCCCAGCCGAGATGGATTTGGCTGTTGACCTCTTTCTCAAAAACCTGTTGAGGATTTGATCCCAGAGCCAAACTAACCCGACACTATACCGAAGATATCCCGGACGTCAGCCTATACGAGATTAGTATGGCTCTCAAGCAGCTCAAGAACAACAAGGCGCCTGGTGATGATGAAGTCGCTGCAGAACTCCTGAAAGCGGGTGGAAAACCGGTACTTTAGATCTTTCAGCGAATGTTCAATTCCGTCATTCACGAGGGCATACCGCCGGAAGCATGGCACAGGAGCGTGGTGGTTCTATTTTTCAATAAGGGTGATAACACCTTGTTGAAGAATTATTATAGACCCATCTAGCTGCTGAGTCATGTTTATAAGTTGTTCTCGAGAGTCATTAAGAATCGTCTCGCTCGTAGGTTCGACTACTTCCAGCCTCCCGAACAAGCCGGATTCCGAAAAGGTTTTGGCACCATAGATCACATTCATACGCTGCGGCAGGTTATACAAAAGATGGAAGAGCATAAATCACGGCCACTTTTCTTAGCGTTTGAGGACTATGAGAAAGTCTGAGATTTGGTGGAAACTTGGGCCTTATTGAGGTCGCTGCAGAGATGCCGGATTGACTACCGGTATATCCAAGTGTTGAAGTGCTTGTATGAAAACGCCACTATGTCAGTACGTAGGTATACAGGACCAGACTACGAGGCCAATCCACTTGCAGCGTGGAGTGTGACAGAGAGACGCAATCTCCCCAAAGCTACCGCTGCATTGCAACATAAACGGTGAGTACATCACTCACTTGCGATTTGCCAATGACATAGTCGTTATGGCAGAGACTCTGAGCGACTTCAATACAGTGCTCAACGATATCAGCAAGATTTGTCAGCGTTGGGCCTAAAGATGAAAATGAGCAAGATGAAAATCATGTCCAATGCTCATGCTCCACTCCACCCTCGTTAAGAATATTTCACTTGACATTGTGCACGAGTAAATAATATACCTGGGACACACAGTCCAGCTAGGTAGGTCCAATTTAATAATTTCTTATACTGAATTATTACCTATTTGTATTCTATCGACGTTGAAAATCTTTCTTTTAAATCTTTTAAGTTTTGTTAGTAAGTAATATGAAGTAAGTAGTACGAAGAACCAAAAATAATGTTTAGAATTTAGTACTTTATTTCTAGTTACATGATAAAAGATTTTAAGCAAGTTCTTGTTTTTGTAATTGATTATTTGATTTTATTGATATATAAATATTATTGCAATACTCACACTCATATCTCGGTTTATAAGACTGTGTTATGTTGTGGTTGTCTTGTTAAGCACCAACTTTTTATATTTTTTGGAGGACTGAATTAGTGCAATAACAATCAAATTCCAAACAGTTCTTTAATTTTTAAGTAAGATTTAGTTTTTATTCAGAGATATTAGACTCAAAGTAAGAGATTGGCAGTTAAAAACATGATTATTATAACATCTTTTGTTTTTTTTAATTATTCGAATATTATTCGAATAATTCGAATAATACCCGAAAAAAAGTCGAATATTCGAATACCAAAAATTTCGAATATTTGCAAGCCCTAGTAATGACGATAGGTGGGGGTGCTCGAACAAAAGTCACTCGAAACCTCATCCAATTGGCAGTGAGCTGAAAAAAATCCTAAATGGCGGATTCAAGATGGCGGCCATACAAACTTCAACGGTGTCTATCTCGGAGAGTATAAAAGATAGAAGAGTGGTTTTTTGATAGAAAATGATCAAGACCTGAAAGTCCACTTGACGATAGAAAAACCGCGGTCCGCTTGCGGGCCGCGCACCCACGCGCCCTACTAGTTAAGTATATAATTTTAAGAATTCTCTGAAGTTTTGGTAGTAAAGTTAACAAAAACTATTCTGTGTATTTTTTGTAATGAGCCTTTCCTATTAAAACATAAAAAATTTAGGAAAAACTTTTTAACGTGAACACTGTGTGTGTTTATGGCTTAACAAAAACGCATTAATTCTTATGATTATTTTCTTTTTTTATGTAGCAATGCAGATCCATATTACGTACCTACTTCATTATTTGAAGTATTATTAGGTATACCTTTTTTGCATCTGCATAACACCAAATTTTTTTTGGTTTTAATGGGTAATTTTCAAAATTTCCCCATATTTGTTCGCAGTAACTACCCGTATCTGACAAGCGCCTACACAAGGAGACGCACTGCGCCTACGGTAATGTAGGCAATATTTTTTCCGACCTAGCAATAAATCCTATGAGGCGTGAGATCACGTACATTCCGACGGGCTAGGTAGGTACGTTTACATAATATGTGAGACAATATTCCACAGTAACATGTGTTTGTGTGTTTTAAATGTTTGTATTCTTTGAGTGTTTTATTAGGAGAGACGTTCCAGCATCATTTAACATCTCGTAACATAAGTAAATGTGACTAGAACTGATTTCCTTAGTTTTGGTTACAATAATTTTAAGTTACAAAACTGGCAAGTTTGGAAATCTCGACAAAGTGATAAGATTTCCATAATCGAAACACGATAACATCATTTATTAAACTATACTTACCTTATTTTTCTTATTTTTAAGTCGTGTATTCAGTACTTCTTCTTCTTCTTCTTTATCAACTTATAGACGTCCACTGCTGGACAAAGATCTCCTGCATGGACTTCCACAGGCTTCGGTCTTGCGCCGCTTGAATCCAGCGGCTCCCTGCGACTCGTTTGATGTCGTCGGTCCACCTGGTGGGGGGGGGCCTGCCATCACTGCGTTTCCCGGTGCGGGGTCGCCACTCCAACACCTTGGGACCCCAACAACCATCAGCTCTTCGAACTATGTGTATTCAGTACAATCGAATTTTATTTCGCCTTGAGCTTGAAACTCGAGTCTTGAAACAAAAAAAAATTAAATCTCAACTTTACTTTAGCGTGTTCAAAACGTGTTTCGATACTCGTAATCGATAATTGTTTTTAAAATTTACCTATCATAATAATATTATTTTTATAATTAGGATATATTTTTTAAATGTCGTCTTTATTACACTGTATTTTTTGCGGTTATATATTAGGTATAATTACAAAATTAATTAATTTTTTATGAACACAGTTTAACACGGTTGCAATGTATCATGTTAATTATTAATGAATGCAACCCCATTATTTGTCGCGGTGAATTATGAGATGATTCGTGATACTTAATTATTAAATTCGATAAGCGATATTAATTTGTAAACTTAATTGATACAGTCCATATTATGCGTGGCGGAGTTGAAAATACGCGTATATTGCACAAATTAACTCCAAATAGCAGCCAGCTAGACCCAGCCCTATTGTTTAAGCCATAATCCATCAAGCTGGTCAAGTGCTTATAAAGGCGAAGGAGTAAATATTCTTAGGTCGAAGGTTTATATATGTGTGTGTGTGTGTGTATGTTTGTTAATATTTTACGCAAAAACTACTGGATGGATTTGGCTGAAATTCGGAATGGATATAGATTATACTTACCCTGGATTACCACAGTCTACATTTTATCCCGGAAAATTAAAGAATTCCCATGGGAATCAAAAACCTTTAATCCACGCGGACGAACTCCCGGGCATCATTTAGTATTATTTAATTACTCAAAGACCATAATAATCGAAAAGAGTGATGCTTGTTTAACAGCTTAACCGCTAGGCTATCACTGCTTTGTCTGGGCTCAACGGGTATTTAAGCAAGTGTAAATTAAAAAAATTATTTTTTAATGCAAGCTTTTAGTAGCTACATCATTAGACTGGATATTATCTTTTTTTTTTTTTTTTTTTTTTTTTTATTCGATGACAAGATAGTCCTTAACAGCGATCTCACCTGATGGTAAGTGACGATGCAGTCTAAGATGGTAGCGGGCTAACTTGTAAGGGGTATGGCAGTGACCATTCAACCCATACCCCTAATCGGTTTCTACACGCCATCGTGCCGGAACGCTAAATCGCTTGGCGGCACGTTTTTGACGGTAGGGTGGTAACTAGCCACGGCCAAAGCCTCCCACCAGACGCAATCTAGGATCAGAGTACTTGTTATGACGAATCAAACGAGCCCAAACTCGATGGGGTTACGTCGTTTTATTACAAAGTTCCGATAGCCATCTTCCGTCTCCATCATCAGATCAGCTCCATGTCACAATAATATTGCATTGTCATCCGATTTACACATAAGTGCAAAATTTCAGCTCGATCAGAAACCGGAAGTGGGTCTAATTCATCTTACAAGATTTGACCCAAACAAACAAACAAATAAATAAATAAACTGGTCAAGCTAAATAAAAGATTGTAAAAAGATTGAATTTTAAAAATTTCAGTAAGTAATACTTTTAATTAAAATATCTGCCTCAGAAATTAGTAAATTAGAAAACTGAACTGAATAATACTGAGGTCTGAGACTCAAATTTACATTGAACACCACAATTTAGGTTTTCAATTGCACTTAGTATTTCTACTAGTATGTACTTTGTTCTGTGGAATTACTGCGAGCGATTATTTTGGGTAGAATTTGGAATTGCTCCGCGGCTTTAGTCATTTACGCAAGAGTAAATTTTGTGAAAATCGCTGGGGTTGATTTTCTACAAGTGAAATTTCGAGCGCTATGAAAGGCAGAGTAAAGTTTTAGTCCCCGAACGAATGTTTCGTTAAATTAGGTAAAATTTTTATTTCTTTTTGTTGGAAATATTTATAGAAATCGTAACTCACTGCCGCACTCAGTGATATTCCTTTAATTTTATATTTCGTGAGTTATTAATATTTATTTAAATTTTAAATTTTAGTTTATTTATTTATTTAAATTAAAATATTTCTCTTCTATTCTAATAGGCTTTGCTTCAGCTGTCAACAAGATGGAAAAGCTACATTTTGTAACATTTTTGTTTTGAAAAGAAAGTTTTCTGTTTTCTGAGTTTCGTGCCGGCTCTTCTCAGCTGAATTAGTTTTCCGAACCGGTCGGTGTGGTAGATTCTTAACTTGTCATAAGAGCTACTGCCAATGCTTTTGATTTTGAATTTTGGATTTGTTTAGTTGAATTTATTTAGTTTCTTAATTATCATTTTTATGATTTTACTACGAAACTGACTCGAGTGAAATTTTTAAAATCTAAAGGAGATCCTTAAGTAACGATACGATACTCCACTACTCATTTTCGCCACCCATACCTAAATCATCCTATATTATGTAGTCGTCTTCTTACGTAGGTAACCCCTAAATAAAATCCCTTACCCAATGTCATTTCTACCTTTAGGTGTTCCTTAAAGGTATATGAAAACAAATTTGACAGAAAGCGTCATCTAACTTGGCTTAGGTAGCCCGTAAAAGTTAGGGAACGTTGGTGGAAACTGGCATAAGAGCGGCATTACGCGACGTGATTTCTATGACACTTATTTTGACTTTGGTGTATCTACTTTTCCGCATTTTCAATACTATCTTGCGATTCTACCGGCTTCCCAGTGCAAGCACTTCCCAGTGATTGTGGTGCGATTTATACACTACATTCATTATTGTAAGTTCGGCTTTAGATGTTTTAAAATAATCTTTATCTTTTCAGGTCCACTTGCAGTGTGTCATCATTCATATCAAGCAGTTATCGTAGAGATTCAGCATTCGTAAACATTCTGAAGGTAAGAAAGATTTTTTTTGCGAGTTCGAACGTTTTGTAGATTGAACATCTTGTAAAATCTGGTACTTGCAATAACCGTTATTTAAGTCTCTCTGTTGAGTCTTATGCGCAAGGATTTGAAATCACATCGCAGCATACATTTTTATACGGCATACAAGAAAACCCTGTCATTGTATGATTGGAGAGGTTGTTTCACCTACGAATTACGTCACAGTCATCCTCAGGATAGTACTTATTTCGCGCGCTATCTTTACCTATGTATCTATCTATAGTTTTTGAAATAGTTATTATGATACGAAGCGGTTATGAACTAGTCTATGTCGTATTCCTGGTGAAAGGCGTTGCATAACCGTTTGTGTAACGGCGCATCTGACCGTAAGCGAAATGAAGATTCTCATAAGGGTGCCTTCTCACGGCATGTGGTAGCAAAAGCCTACTCTCTAAATTGTACGCGATAACACATGTTGCAGGTAGGGCTGCCAACTGTACCTACTCGCAATTTATAACACAACTCGACTTTGAATTTAGCTGCCCACAAGATATGTATTAAAATAACTTGTTACATAGAATAGCTAGGTGTTTAATTATTTTAAATTTTATTTTTTTCCGTTCCATCAGACTATTAGAGTGAGGGAATAGAGAGTGCACCCGGGTTTGCACATGCAAACACCTGTGCACTATAATATATTCTGCGCAAATGGCTCATCCTCAGGGCTGCAATCAGCAGCCTGGCTCCATTTGAAATGTTACCTATACACATATTTCTATATAAATACTTGGTAGGTATATCTACATCAATTGTTAATATTACTAACTTTTGACGGCAACCTCGTCCATGTGAGTAGTCTCCCTAACAATTGATGTAGGTATAACATTATCACCTTTTATGTCACCTTAGAAGTTAACTTGCAGTCATGAGACGTAAGATGTGATAATATTATCACGAATCCCCTCAATTCTTTGGAATTCTCCAAGTACCTACATTGTAAAAGGCCAAATAACATGACGAGTTGTAGGGCCACAGAAAAGAAAGAACGACGCCATCTTGGAAAAATAATTTTCTTTCTTTGATGAAAACCTAGCATCGCACACGATATTTTCTCTACCGTACTCGTGAATCTCTAAGAGAATAGCACAAAAATTAGGAGTTTTTCGAAGGAAGGAAGGATTTTATAATGTAGTTAATGGATGAGATCACGACCCTCAGTAATGAAGACGACGTACATAGAGTAGACCATCGTCACGCTGCACCACCACACGACTATGACATTTAGTAGACCTTTGCCCTGAGCGTTTTTGACCAAGGCTTGATTTTACAACATTGAAAGACGTATTCTACCTTCATACCTACATAGTAAAGAATTGTATCTAACATTTATCACCCAGCGTATATGTATCGTGACCCGGATGTTAAGATGTAAAGGCACAAGGAGTCAGAATTTAAAGGTCGCGCGATGCATCATACCGGAGCTGCGGACGTACGTGATGTAATTCTTCTGTGGAAGGATCCTAATAAATCGTGTTTGCTTTCCTTCCTTATGATTGAATAAATTGGTCAAAACGAATGTTGGTAATATCTTTGTAAGGGTTCCGTGACTGGATTTTACATAGTTTTCCTTTCATCCAGGCAGCAAGTTACAAACTACAGTTTGGGATCTCCCACTCCAAAGGTTAGAGAGCTGGCCCAAGTTGGCGAAATACTCAAATGAGATATTTTGAACGGAATTTCTCAGTTCAAAATTTTTTTACCAAACTAATTATTATTAGCCTTTATAAGAGGTACTTGATAAAAATCCAAAACTTTGTTAAAACGGAGCTGTTACTTTTAAAAGGGGTTTCCTATTTTTGTCCGTAATTTCTCATACTTTAAAGTTTCGTCGCCTGAGGAATTACTGTTGGGGTCCACTAGCTTCCTCGCTACTAGTAGGTCGGTGATAGGTTGAGATGCATGAAAATAAATAAAATCTAGTCTTTAAAATTAATTTAAGATAATTAAAAAAAGAAAGAAACAAATAAGTACGTAATTTTTAAATTTTTACGAATCTTCTGGCATGGTGGTGTGACAGTAACGGAATCCCAGATAAATACATGATGTTATAAACAAAAGTGAAAATATTGGAAAGTGTGCTTGCCGCGATTATGTCAAATGTGGTTGTTATGCTCCACTAGTTCTAATATTTTCTTCATTAGATTTAATACTCAGCTTTCCCATAACTGCGTGAGTGATATCGTTCACCTATTTTGCAAGAAACGTCACAGCTCAGCTGTATGCTGTATAATTTATTTACTACCTTTTGCCCGTACAAACGTACGGTCAAAATTTCAAGCTTCTAACTCCAGTAGTTTAGGCTGTGCGTTGATATAACAGTCAGTCAGGACTTTGATTCAGTTGATATATCAGTCAGTCAGGACTTTGAGTCAGATTTATTGATTATTTGTACACCACTACACAAAGTTAAGAATGAAAGACAGACATGGATAGAAGATACAAGAAAGATGTAGTTTACAGTAAGTGACATTATCGCTTAGTAAGCGATCTCAGTTCCGTTAGTTTCATAATTTCGTCGTCAGTATTCCATGGCGCTGCGTACGCAATCCTTTGCGAATTCTTCCTTCACTGTTATCTTCTATTTGTAACAGTTCTCTGACTTCTCTCTTCAGTACAATCCTCAATTGTCTTCCTCGGATATTCTTCGCTTTTTGGCATGATTATTGACTTTTCTGCCATCACTTGACCCATCACATAGCTGACAAAATAGTTCCATGGCTAGGGCTTAATAAGTGCTGTAGAGTTCCATTGTCATGTTTCGAAGGAGTAAGCTGGTGTGTATTCCATAGTCATGTTTCGAAGGAGTAAGCTGGTGTGTATTCCATAGTCATGTTTCGAAGGAGTAAGCTGGTGTGTATTCCATAGTCATGTTTCGAAGGAGTAAGCTGGTGTGTATTCCATAGTCATGTTTCGAAGGAGTAAGCTGGTGTGTATTCTATGGTCATGTTTCGAAGGAGTAAGCTGGTGTGTATTCTATGGTCATGTTTCGAAGGAGTAAGCTGGTGTGTATTCCATAGTCATGTTTCGAAGGAGTAAGCTGGTGTGTATTCCATAGTCATGTTTCGAAGGAGTAAGCTGGTGTGTATTCCATAGTCATGTTTCGAAGGAGTAAGCTGGTGTGTATTCTATGGTCATGTTTCGAAGGAGTAAGCTGATGTGTATTCCATAGTCATGTTTCGAAGGAGTAAGCTGATGTGTATTCCATAGTCATGTTTCGAAGGAGTAAGCTGATGTGTATTCCATAGTCATGTTTCGAAGGAGTAAGCTGGTGTGTATTCCATAGTCATGTTTCGAAGGAGTAAGCTGGTGTGTATTCCATAGTCATGTTTCGAAGGAGTAAGCTGATGTGTATTCCATAGTCATGTTTCGAAGGAGTAAGCTGGTGTGTATTCCATAGTCATGTTTCGAAGGAGTAAGCTGATGTGTATTCCATAGTCATGTTTCGAAGGAGTAAGCTATTGTGTATAGCTAATAGCGGTGATAGTCTAGTGGTCAATTATTCTGCCTACTTTCCGGGGGGGGGGGGGGGTCTGGGTTTGTATCTCAGGCACGTTTTAAGTAATTAACTATCCCTTGCTTTAACGGTGAAAAAAAATATTTTGAGGAAACCTGCATGCTGAGAGTTCACCGTAATGTTCTCAAAGGTATATAAAGGCCAATTTGCATTTGGCCAGCATGATTTAACCTTTTCTCATTTTGAGTGAAGACCCGTGCTCGGTAGTGGGCTGGCTGATTGATTGAGATGATGAAACAGGCGTGTTGTCTAGTTTTCCATAATAACCAGCAATCTTTGGCAATAGGTAAAACTAGTTTGATAATGTAATCACCCAGAAAGTGGTTATTTTGAAAACTGCGTATTATTTATGACGAAACGTTACCTAAATTAGTTTAAATGATTTTAATCGATGAAGAACCTTTCACATATCTTAATTTGACCTTAATGTGTAATCTATGGAAATGAAGATTCATTTTGATATGTCTATGTCTTAATTTAGGACAGTGTGTGTAATATATTGTGTAAATGTAAGTTGAATTAAATATTGAATGAAAGTTAGCTAATTTTTCTCGTGCCTCCTGAATTAAATAAAGTTCCATGAAATAGGTTTTAAAAGGAATCATCTAGATAAATGTGTATGATATCTAATTCAATCACCTTCCGAGTACCCACACTGAACATGAATAATTTCGTCATTTTTATAAATAAATCAAGAGATAGTACCTACACTGATAGGTGTACTAATCTATTTACTTTTTGGTAATGCACTTTCAGTAATGCAATGCATTTTCATATAAAAACAACAAAAAAGTTAAGATGATAAGATGCTCCAAGTAGATAAAGTGCTTTTGTTTCTTGGCTGTTTATCTTCAATATCAAATGAAAATAGATATTTTGTTTTATGCTCTATTTGAGCTTAATGAGGATTTTTGATTTCAGGTCAAGTGCTGTACCTATGGACGCTTGTACCTGTGGACACAATTAATTCTGTCGAAACTAGTAACCTTAAAATTATAATTTGAACGCGACCGTTAAAGCTTTTGCCATGGTTGACAGTTCGCGTTCAAATTAGAATTTTAGGGTTGCTAGTTTCGACGGAATCGTTAAAGATTTGTCCATAGTTAACAGTTCGCGTTCAAATTGGAATTTTAGAGTTGCTAGTTTCGACGAAATCGATTGTGTCCACAGGTACAAGCGTCCATGGGTACAGCACTTGCCCTATATAAAACGGTGTCTATAATGAGAATATCGGATTATTTATTTAGTACTTCCTTGTGTATTAGCGATGTAGTTTTTATTATGATTATTATTGAACAGTTGTCATCATTAATGACATAATATTATGGTAATTTATTGAAATTAACGTCGTCTAACTGACCCATTTTGGTGTTCGAAACATGTAGATCGAGGTTGCAATAGATAATTCGCAAGATATTAAAGACTTATACTAATTCAAAAGCGTCAATATTTGAGATCATTTTAGATATACTCGATTATTTTACCCGACCGTGGCGAACCTAAAAGGAAGGGTTATGATTTGAGCAGTCTGTGTATGTGACTATTTACGAATGTTCCACCGTGACCCCTAAACTACTAAGCCGATTTTGATGAATGAGGTGTCAATGGATTTGTTACAATAATCTGGGTGACAGACTTAATTTTACACGAACATAAATCAATATGACAAATGTTATATCAAATCAAACGTTTTCTTGTATTGAGATATTTTTCATCTTATAAGAAAATATGAAGACAAACCTTTTCAAATATCACCGAAGGTTCGGTAGTTAATCGGTATAGAAACTTTTAACAGTTCATTTTGTGATAGTTGTTTCAATAAAAACCTCGACATATTAACGGCATAACCGACGCTAAGTTCGAACTTACATATCTAGACAAACCTGTACCTAACCTAATCTTGGCCTTACCCACCTATTATTATGTACACCAGCATCATAAGTATGCAGAAAAACAAACCTGGGTTAGGTAAAGGGAAACAAAACCGCAGAATCCTACGGTACTTTGTGGGTTGCACCTAAAACATACCGTAAGTCCGTACTCTAAAGAGCAAGAGGTCATGTCTTTGAAATTGTTCGCAATCTTCGTAAAGTATACCTTGTTGCTGCGATGCGCTGAACTTTAGAACCTCATTCAAGTTATCTTAGCTGATAGCCTTGCCAAGAAAACTATGTATCGGGTTAAGGTTGATCTTTTTAAAGGTGTTTTTTTCTTCGTTATTAATACTGAGATGTGGATTTAAGTAGGCTACACGTTTGTCTATATTGTTATAATTATTTTAAAATAGTTGTAAGGGTAGGGTGAAATTCGGGTAAAGCTATTTATTTCTGTTTCTAGTGGACTGATTTCGTATAAACGATTGAGTTTTTGAGAACGGTATGCACAGACTAACGAAAGAGAACAAGAAAACAAAGGAAAAATAAATTTAAAAAAATACAGACCGTCTGCACGCTGCTGCTTGCTAACCCTTCGACGGTAAATTAGACAAAAAATAATCTAGGTAAGCGCACTTCAATCTAGACCTCACCAGTGCTTTTCATCATTGAATATCCTCAAGCGCAAGCCAATCTATTATATTACTCAGAGATTACCTACACCTAGAATAAAATTACAATGTATATTAATAACTGTGTCAGGTTATAAATGTGATTCATTTTCGATGAAACATTTTGATAAAATCCCAACTTCATTATACGGTTTTGTGAGTGATAATAAAGCTCTACCATTTAGAGCTTGTGGCTTACTGAGTATACGATTCTGAACAACAATGGGCTCAGCAAAAAAAATATATGTCACACAACATAATAGTCGACCTCGAATGTTGGATTTACAGAGTTGAGATGATAGTGAATTTTATGTGGACTGCTTTTACTCGCGACTTTGCCCGAATTTATACTTTTTTAACCTACTTTGAAAAGGAGGAGGTTCTCAATTCGTCGGAATCTTTTTTTGTTTTTTATGTATGTTCACCGATTACTCGAAGACGCCTGAATCGATTTGGATGGTTCTTTTTTTGTTTGAAAGGGCATACTTCCCAGGTGGTCCCATTTAAGCTTTATCGAAATCGGTTGAGCGGTATGTACTTTGTAGTAACGCGAGTGGAAGTCGGTTTATTAAAAAGAATTTTTTATAAGTAAGTATTAAATTATACTAATAGAATATTCTCCTTTATTAAAAGTCTTAAGTACGAACCACTTAATTTATTAATAAGAGTGTGTGTGATTTTTTATATTAAATTATATATTTTTCAATGAAATCTTACATCTAAATCAAAGCAAGCTTTTTTCGGCCAAATTGTGTGGAATTTTTAACTTTTCCGCAAGTTTTTTCACTGTAATGCCGATTACCGACTAATACCTACTTAATGAGAACGAAGTGTTGATTTTAAGAAGGTTAGTAGATTTATAAAGTAGGGAGACTGTTAAAAAGAAAAGACTGAAATCAAATGAAAAGAATTGCTTAGGATGAGTATGTATGTTTTTTAAACAGTTTTTCTTTACAATATCTAAGTAGGTACAGAGCCTATCAAAAACTAATCTCACAAACACAAAATAAAGTACCTACTTAAATGATTGTTTTTTTATATAATATTTGTATGAATTGTAAATATGAATTTTTTGCACATTTTTAATAGACAATCTCTGGCAGTAAAGTGTGAACGGGTTTAACATTTCTAAACAACTTCTGTAATGTAATTACAACCCATTTAGCAAAATAAGATTTACCTTAACATCCTGAACTCTTTGTTCATCTCTATAATGAATTGAGACTAGTTGCTTTAGCTCTAGTGTTGTATTTAAAATAAAATAGAATAAAGAACTCGTACACTAATAGGTTACATTGATTTCAAACTAAAATAATAAAACTTGACACAAATAAGCGATGAAATAGTAATTTGCATAAGTAGATTACATTATACGCATCGCAGTTCGTAATCGAATACGTAAAATTTAATCATTATTTGTTAACACATCAAAACCTGTTGGCAACTTAAATTGATTTTAAATACACCATTAGTATAGTGAAATCTCAGTCTCAGTCATTGTGCA
The DNA here is from genome assembly GCA_029955525.1 of Oeneis ivallda. Lineage (NCBI taxonomy): Eukaryota > Metazoa > Arthropoda > Insecta > Lepidoptera > Nymphalidae > Oeneis > Oeneis ivallda. The sequence goes on along the minus strand of JARPMR010000016.1, from coordinate 18,132,163 downwards.
AGTTTACTAATACCGGGTAACCTTTAGCCTCGATGAGTCGACTTTGTTGGTCGACCGCTCACTTTTGAGTACCGTAAGCTGCTTAATCTATAGGAGGTTTTATGTCTTGTAATTTCCACGCGAAGAAGCAAATCAAATAAACTCGCACCGTGTGCGTTAGACGATGGACTGCACTTAATGAAAAATACGTACACTATCTAATCTAAATCATATAAATGCGAAAGTTTGATGAGGATGTATGGATGAATGTTTGGATGGATGGATGTTTGTTACTCTATATCTAACTCCACAACGAATGAACCGATTTGGCTGAAATTTGGAGAGGAGATAGCTCATAAACAGGATTAACACAAAGGCTACTTTTTGTCCCGGAAAATTACAGAGTTCCCGCGGGAATTAAAAATCTTATTCCACGCGGACGAATTGCGGGCATCATATTATAAGTAGTCTAATGATATTGGTATGGTATGGAATGGAATCAATAATGAAATGAATCAATCAATAATCAATAATATATTATACACTGTAGATTTAAGCCATCGCGTGGAGTTTTCTAAAATTAGCGGATACCCGTTGTTTTTTTGCAATAAAAAATAACCTATGTGACTTTCTAAGTCTTTCTAGGTCCTTAACTTACCGTTACTTTACTTTACCGTTAAATCATGTGCAGGCAATATTTAATTGCTCAAAATCACGCATTCCTTATTAATAAATTAATTAAGGTTCGTAGGTACTTCTAACTTTTACTAAAGGAGAATAGAATAATATAGTTTCATATAAAAAAATATTTTTAATGAACCGACTTCAAACACCCGCGCAACTACAAAGTATATAGTTTATTGTTGAGTTTTTTAAAAACCGCTCGACCGATTTCGATGAAATTTTCAATGGGGCCACCTGGGAAGTATACCCTTTCAAACAAATAAAGAATTTTCCAAATCGGTTCAGGCGTCTTCGAGTAATTGGTGAACATACATAAAAAAAAAAAATAGTTTAAAAAAACTAAAAACACGCTTTTTATAGAAAACCAAACTAAAAAATAGAAAATAAATTTTAATAAATTTAAATTAAGAATAGGGTCCAAAAATTTCAATAAATATAAATTAATAATAATGTAAATAAAAAAAATGTATTTTATTTTAAAAAAAGCGTGGGGTGCTTTTTAAGATATTATCAAAATGATAATCACTCTACTCATATCTGTCAATAAAATATTTATAACTATTGACACCATGCACCCCACGCTTTTTTACAAGTTACATTGTTACAAACATACAAGTGAAGCTAATAAAAAGCGTATAAAAAAAGATTCCGACGAATTGAGAACCTCCTCCTTTTTGAAGTCGGTTAAAAATATAGGTACTCATTCTAAGTAAAGATCAAAATATACATTATAAAGGAATATAATATTCTGTAATCATTGGTTCGAATTTGAAATTATAATATAACATCTCCCGATCCCTTATCAAAGATCACTTTGAAAGATCTAAGGAGCCACATTTGGATAAGTGACTGTGGCAACGTTTTGCCATTTCATCTAAAAGCGGTGAATAGACTCGGGAGTTTCCTTTGCGGGCAAATGCATTTATAATAATATCTCTGACTATATTACAATGTTATTTTTTATTAATGAGAAAGCTGAAAATAGTTTCTTCTGCATCAGTTACTTAATTGTAATAACGTTTACACTGTTTACATATTTTTATCCCAGAAATGTAATAAAAACACATGAAGAACTTCTACTTACGCGACTGGTATATAGAATATCGTGCTCCAGTCTTGGTAAGTATAAGTTTGCTCTGACAACTAGCTTTCAGAATCTTGTCATGAATAAAAAAGCCGGCCAAGTGCGAGTCGGACTCGCGCACCGAGGGTTCCATACTCCAAAAGTAAAAGTAAAACGATAATATTATATTAATTTGCTTATTTATCGTTAACTTTGTTTGTAGAGGTTTATTGTTAATATAAAAAAAACTATGCTAGTTAGAGCGTTGGTTTTATTTTTCCTGTAAAATATACATAAACCTCTATTGACCATAATTATTTCAGATTTTTCGATTGGTAAACTTCGGAGATAAGGGGGGGGGAACGGTATTTTATTCGACATTTTGGCCGATTAATCAGAAACTATTATATCTAGAAATAAATAAAAAACTGTTTTAGAATGCACAAGTAAAGGCCTTTCATATGATACCCCACTCGGTATAATTATCTTACTTTGAAATTTCAAACCCCTGATTTTCCCCCTTTTTTAATTAAACTAAAATAATTTTCGCGTTGATTTTATTTTTCCTGTAAAATATACATAAACCTCTATTGACCATAATTATTTCAGATTTTTCAATTGGTAAACTTCGGAGATAAGGGGGGGGGAACGGTATTTTTTTCGACATTTTGGCCGATTACTCAAAAACTATTATATATAGAAATAAATAAAAAACTTTTTTAGAATGCACAAGTGAAGGCCTTTCATATGATACCCCACTCGGTATAGTTATCTTACTTTGAAATTTCAAACCCCAGATTTTCCCCCTTATTTTATTAAAACTAAAAATAGTTTTCAATTTTTCTTTATTCCAATGATTTTGGGCCACTTTTATACACAACTATGCCAAATTTCATGTCGATAGCTTTAATAGTTACTGAAATAATCGACTGTGACAGACGGACGGACAGACGGACGGAGAAAGTCTCACCATAAGGGTTCCATTTTTACCATTTTGGTATGGAACCCTAAAAAGTATAATAACTTTGTCAGTTTTAACTACAGCATTTATATGAATTCGGCATAGTGGGTTGCGCAAATCCATCCATCCATTTTCAAAGGTTAGTAAGACTCGGTAGAAGTTGTTATTTGACTGACACCCAAAATTTTTTGATCAAGTCAGAGGTCAAGCGAACAAGTGGAAAAGTTAAATAATAGTTATACTTACATATTGCTATAACAACAAGGATATCTTTGTTAATAAAATCTATAAAATGTAACAAGAAACTGCAGCTAAAATACAAGAAAAATGCTTTTCAGTTTTGCAGTAGATACGAACGAAAATCGCTGCGAAATCCACTAAGGGAAAATCAGTTTGATTGTCTCGGGCAATAAAAGAATACGACGAAAGTCCTACAGTTTTAGAAGTTCTTCCTGCCATATTATGAAACTTCCGTGCGACGGCAAAGATTGAAATTAAATTAATAACTGGCAACCGAGTCTTGGCTTGGCTCTAGGGCCCGAACAGACACGGTGGGATGGTTGCGATGACATATTTTCATGGCGGTAGCGGTCTTGCAAAATGAATGAAATAGTTTTCAGAATGAAAGAGCACTTGCTGCAGTTGTCCCTATCGGGTGTCATTTGGTCTTCTGTAGGAGCAGCGCGATGGCAATATAGTTGTTAAAACCTATTCGTCTTTGAAATTTGAATAGGGGAAAAAAACCTATTTTTTGAAAACTTTTCTTGCTGACCGCTATTTGTCTTAATTTTTTCGTGAGCCACGCTTTGTTGTGTATTACGATGTAGCAATCACATTACGTTGCGATATCTGCGTTGTTTTTGTGGCAGCGTGTGGCATACAGTACGCTGCGGCACTGAAGTGTTGCGGAGTCTGGTATAAAAAAATCGGTGGCATATCACACGATGACCTACGCAGTTAAATATTAATGCCATACCAGCAATGTGGCAAACAATCTGACCATGAGGTGCGCTTTCAACACGCGCTTCAACTCGCATTAGACGCTTGCGCTAGCTACCCAGACGTATGCCTCATGTTCGCTGACAAAAGCTCATATTGGCTGGCGCAATTCAGGGCATGGGTGGACGCATGCGCTATTGCATGCATCGCTTCGGCAGCTTACACGACATCTACCTCTTCGTAAGTTGAAACGCAAGTTGAAAGTGCTACTAATGTAGTTACACCTTTAGTATCGTATGGTATCGCTACGCGTCGACTCGTCTGTGACTGCCCTAGTGGCTGTCGTCACGTGATTCGTCTAAGCCTTCAGACTAGAAAATAATTTTTGCCGTACCTACGTCGGTGATTTTTTATTACCTATCAGTGCAATCTCGCTTGCGGATTTGGTCCCCCAAATACTTCCATCCATCCGGCTTTTCAATTCGGCATCGATCGAAAAGTCGGTAAAGGAACGGTGGAAAGAAGATTGATATTTTGGATTTCTATCCGGAGTCGGGCCTGCGAGGCCTCGCAAGTGAGTGATCGCAACAATACGTCCCAGGCTAATGATATCCAAGGCTTATCGGCTCGGCTAGCGCGCGTCATTTTTACGGATTCGTCGGGATTTATGTAAATTTGTTTTGTCAGCGACCCTCCTTGTTAGGCGGCAAATCTGCTGCCGATATTGAGAATATCGATATTGTCGGATTTTCGAGTGCTTCTCTTGGGTTTAGATACAACTAGCAAATGCCCGCGACTTTGTCCGCGTGCATTTATTTTTTAAAATCCCACGGAAACTCTTTGATTTTCCTGGATAAAAAGTAAGTAGTGAAAAAAACGTCATACTTATAGCTACAGATATACTGACAACATTAGCATGTCGGTGATGAGAACCCATAAGGCTTACCTCTACCTAAAGAAGTTTTGCCTTCAACAAAACAGCAAATTGATAACCTCATTTCTTCCAAGTCTATACCAATTCGCATTGGGTTAGCGTGATGGACTTGGTCTTTAACCCTTCTCTGAGAAGAGACCTGCGCTCAGTAGTGAGACGTTATTGGGTAGCTACTTGCTCATGATGATGATTATTCTCACAAGACGGTTGGAAATGTGCGCATATTAAGTTACTATATTCAAGAGAAGCGTAATCCGTGCGAGTGAACCTAAGTACCGGCTACCGCGTAGTAACTTATCGGACGGGTTGTAAACTTTCATATCAACATATTCAAATGTTTACTAATTCACGGGTCGTTTTACGACTGCACGCGTTGTAAAACTGCTTGAATATTCATCTACTTATGCAAAAAATGGACGTTACCGGTTGCATAGTTGTATTATGTAATTTGTACTTATTTATCGTCATTATGGTATGTTTCTGTTGACTGCCGTCATCACTGCATAGTATTAAGTCAGCACACAGTGTCTGTCTCGTTCATGATATTATTTTATTTATTTTATTTTTATTTATTTTTATTTATTTTGGCAAAAACAGTCATAACTTAAAAACAATACATATCGATACAAAAAGAAAGCTTTAAAATAGACATAACATTGCCGAAAAAGAAGATACATAATTAATAAAGTTTTAAATAGGAGCACTGAGCAGAAACAAGAAAAATATAAAAAATATAATAAAAACAATAGCATGATATCTTTATCAGAGTAAAAGTATAGTTTTGGTAAGGTTAAGTATAGTTTATATTATAGATATTTTTTAAACATGCCGTTTTAATTCCCTTCAAAGAGCTAACAAATAAGTCTACATCAGAAAATTCTATATTATCTAAAAATTTCAGGTCTCATCATCACCATCATCATTATCATCATCAGCAACCCGGACAAACGGGTCAATATTGAGTGCAAGTCTACTCTTAGAGAAGGGTAATAGCCATAGTTCACCACGCTGGCCCATTGCAGATTGGCAGACTTCAAACTCTCAGGCGTGCTATCCTTACTTCCTGACTATCTATACATATAATAAAACTGTAACTGGAAGATTTCTATACATTTAATATATTTTAAAAATTTTAATTGGGGGATGCTTTACTATCGATACTGAGCCCAAAATAGATTTTTATTTAATTTTTGTCTGTTTGTTTGTCCTTCTTTCACGTAAAAACTACCGCACAGATTTCTACAAAATTTTATACCGTTGTAGCTTATTACTCGGGTCAACATCTAGGCTACTTTTTATCCCGGAAAATCAAGGAGTTCCCGAGGGACTTTAAAAACTAAATCCACGCGGGCAAAGTCGCGGGCATCAGCTAGTAATATTATAAAGAAGCAAGTGATAAGCAGCGCCTAGTTATTTCAATGACATCTTCGGATCAATTTCATAATCATTGTAAAGGCATTAGGTATGTTGCAGCATCGTTAAAGTAGGGAATGTGGAGCACAGCTCTATCGTCTCAGAGGAATACATATCTTGTCTACAATGGGGCGTCTTCGCAAATTGAATGAGCGTGCACGTGATTGCCTCGATGCGATCGGTAGAGAATGGGACAATAATATGTGTGCTACCGCATGAGCGCTTCACCTTACATCACACTTAATTATAATGTGTGGGAACCGACGAACAACGTATAATTGGTTACCACGTTAAACGCTTGTGTAATGTAACTGTTCAACGCTTTACCTAATCTGAATACAGTTAGTTTACTAGAAATTATAAAATACTAGCTGATGCCCGCCACTTCGTCCGCGTTGGAATAGTTTTTAAAAATCGAACATGAATTTGTTTAGGTCTGCACTACCCCACTATGTACCTTATCCATACTTGGTACCGACCATACAAATTCACAATCGACAATCGTAAATACCCAGGCTATAATAGGTGGGCAAGACACAACAGCAATCAGGATTGAGGAGTTGGTACCTGTTGTTCAATGATGTAGTCCAGTGATGAAGCGTGGGGTGGGGAGGGGGATCCCTAATCCAAACCGAACGGTAGTGAAGGTGCTTAGATACAAAGCTACTGTTTTTAGGGTTTCGTATCCAAAGGGTGGCAACTTTTTTTTTTTCTCACCTTTTAAACCTTCCTTGGACCTCTACAATTTTGTGAGACTATAACAAACGTCAATTCATTTTCATATATATAGAAGATAGGTTTTATGTCTTTAGCGCAGTTAGACTTCGCTGTAGATATCTACTAAGGGTTTTTTTTTAATCTAAATTCTAAATGAATCAATCCATCAGCTAGTCATAGATAAACAGATTTTTCAAAGTACATTACTCAATATTCAAACAAATCGGCTGCCATCCGGGCTGACAACAGGCTCTATTGAGCACGTACAGCAATCGGATCAGATTACCGAACCGTCTCGACCGCGACGATACCAGTGACATAAACACAGCTAACCGCATGTATCTACGTCGGAGTTGCTCTCTTGTAGTACCGCCATGTTTGATTCGGGAATCTGTAATCAAATGTGTTGCTATGCCAGCTGGTAACTAACTCTTCGAATTAAATTATAAGTTGTATTCCTTGTTCCTTGGGAAGCAGTGATAGCCTAGTGGTTAGGACTGTCGTCTCCTATTCGGGGTGTCGCAGGTTCGATCCCGGGTACGGCACCTCTGACTTTTCGTAGTAAAGTGTGTGTAAGCAATTAACTGTCACTTGCTTCAACGGTGAAGGAAAACATCGTGAGGAAACCTGCACATCTGAGAGTTCTTCATAATGTTCTCGAAGGTGTGTGAAGTCCACCAATTCGCATTGGGCCAGCGTGGTGGACTATGGCCTATAACCTTTCTTTGAGAGGAGACCTGCGCTCAGTAGTGAGCGTTGATGGGTTGCTAATGATGATGATGATGATACCTTGTTCACGTTCAGACAGTCCTATTTTATTTATTAACATGGATCGGACATAAAAAGTTCTTAATTTATTGGAATTATATTCAAATAAGTCGCCATTCGGGCTAAGGCATAAAATTTAGGATTTTCAGAAAATTTAAAGTTTGGTACGGGCAGCTTATCAGCTTTTGATAAACTTTTTCTTAAACCAATCGATTGTCCCGTCAATCAACAGATCAACCAGGTGATCGACCAGATACCAACCAGTCAATCAACCAGTCGATAGAGTAATCAATCAATCAGTCGTTCAAACAGGTTATCAAACAGTCGATCAAAATATTATTAATAAAATTGTCCTTCCAAAACTCGTTTGGATAAATAATTGCAGTAAAGTACTAAGTGCTTGCCTAGTTTATATTCTAAATCCTCGTAAAATATTGTCATTAATTTAGGGACATCTAATAGGTACCTAGGTACACTACACAAATGATTGAAACTTGAACACTTAGTAAAACAATAGGAACGAACAGTATTAATTTTCATCAATTCAACAATCTTACAATTCCGGCTGAATACATGCATTAGCACAAACAGGACTTAGGTCAGATTAGTGTATCGCTCAGCTTCCGAGATGTGTATCACAAACAACTATAATCCTCTGTAGCTACACAAAGTAGAGCATGGCTATTGTTGGACTATTGGTTGGTTTGATTGCTATTATGGAGTACGTACCTAGTACCTAGCAATAGATGGTTTGTATGCCTATGATAAGGCCCTGGTTACATGAACTGCGCGACGGTAGCCAACATGCCAACTCACACTTGCTTTAATGATACCTAGCTTATAAGTGGCAGGAACCACGGATTTCAGACGGGTGTTCCAAAATCGCTGTAAGTAGGTGGAAGGTCAAAGACTTAGGGATGATATTCCTCTATAATAAAGCCGGCTTTATTATAGAGTTTTTTCGGTGATCGAGACGAAAAGTTTTGTCAAAAGTGGAAATTTTACTCTACGTCAATAAAATAAAAGCCTCAATAGCGCTAGAGTGAGAACTGAAAGCCAGATTCGACGGTTCAAACGGCACCCGTTAATCAATTGACTTATAATTCCTACAGAAATCTTTTAATATTAATTTTCCCGGGAAAAAGTCATTTTTTTTCTTTTTGAAGGACAAACTAACAAACAAACACACTTTCAATTTAAAATAATAGAATAGAATAGAATAGAAATGTTTTTTATTCAAATAAACTTTTACAAGTACATTTGATTCGTCAATGAGTCTACCACTGGTTCGGAATGCCGTTCCTGCCGAGAAGAACCAGCAAGAAACTCGGCAGTTGCTCTTTTCAAAATACTTTTACAATATACTTAATAGATATTATTCTATGTATGCAGAGTTTCCACAATGAGGGGAAGTTCCACAAAAGCATACGTAATTATTTCTAATTATAATTCAACACATGTCAAGACGGGCAGACAGAAAGTAGCCCCATTGCCGCTGGTGGAACCCGTTCACGAGCATGACGCATGACCCAGCCATTGCTTCGCTCAACCATATTTTAGGGAACGTAACAACCCCACAATAATATTACTAGTATCCCAGAATCTCGATTATTAGATATTTTAAGCAAGCAAAGTAGTTGACAATTGACGCAGAGTTACGATGTGAGGCTCTATTTGTGGACTACGCCGCGCAGTAACATTAGATATACCTACAGTTCAGTTATATTACATAATAATCCAATTCCAAGATCTTCATAAATCCAAATAAAAATGTCTAATAAAATATATTATAAAATAACTCACAAAAATAAACTTCAAATCGTTTTGCTTTATAAACCTTACACGGGATACGTTTATCTCTTCACGCCCACTAGCTTTGATAAAGCTCGGTTAAACACTTGCCACAGCATTACGCTCGTGCGGTAACAAAATTATCTCTCCGTTTGCTTGGCTTGATACGAGTGTCCGACGTCCCTAGGGCCACACTCAAAACAGGATAAAGGTTAAAATTACAAACAAAAAATAATTTGACATTAATTGATAATGTTCGGTACATAAGGCTTATTGTAATCGTATCGAGAAATAACGATAAAAAATTAAGTGGCACTCGGGGACTGCCGCGGTAAAGCTATTGCATAGCATTTTTTATCAACTTATGCAATTATAATATTTATGCAATATTTTTTTTTGCATAATAAAAATTATGCAAAAAAATAATTAAAAAACAAACAAACAAGAAAAGCGCACTGTCACTACTTCGCGAGTGAGATTCGAACCTGCGACATCATACACCATACGGTGAAGAAAGCGGCCGCTCGCCCACTGCGCCGAACAGAGCTACTTGTGAACCTCTAAAATGTTGAACGCTTACTGAACGACGGTGTTAGGTTTATTTTAGTTTCGGAATTTCTTGATTCGGTCGCCGCGCTCAAAGCCTGCGATAAAAGCTATGCAATAGCTTAATAACGATAAAAAAATTGCGTTACCATCCCATAGAATCAAAGCATTACAAACTTTTTACATAATATAACGTCATTGAATCAAAGTGAATGTTTTACTTCACTGCGAAACTAATTTGGAAATCTACTTTTAACGATAGTTTAATTGCTAACACTTATGCTGTATTTGTTGAAACAATTATGAGCTGCCATAAAGTTAGTTGCTTCGGATAAACATAACCAGGTTATAACCAGGTTTGACACATATGCTACTTTTTATCCCGGAAAATTAAAGAATCTCCGTGGGAATTAAAAAACCTTAATCCACGCGGAAGAAGTCACGGGCATGATCTAGTGGCGTATAGGTGGTTCTGATAAACCTTAAAATTTTCTATAAAACAAAAATTACATTTTGTACTTACAAACTACTTAATTTAATTATTATCTTAATATCATAGAATGGCGGTAAATCAACGCACGGCGCCTAATAAAGCAAGTAAAGCACGAGAATACATACATGCAGTGCGCCTATACCAGATGGCACGCGACACGTTTGAGCACGTCACGGATCACAAAATTAATTATCAAATTTATTGTTATAAGGAAAGAGTTAGAATTAATTGAAACAGAAAAGTTGACAAGTAATATAAGTGAAAATGCTAATAACAAAATTTTGTAAACATGGAATGCGTTACCAGACACATTAAATTGTTTGAAGAAGCTAGGCTCATGCTATTTTAACAATATTTTCATCAACCTATTCCTGCGCTGCGAGCATTGTTTTCAGAGATGAATAACATAAACGACTCGGTTAGAAACCGTTTGACAGATGACTCCAGTTCAGCATGCATTCTGCTAAAAGTAACAATTACAACCCTAACATAATATGTTATTTGTCATCTAATCTGCAAAGTCACACTAATTTTACTTAAAATATTATATTTAAATTACGCGTATAATTGAAACATTGCAAAATGTTCCTATTTCTTTTTGGAGTAAATAAAGAGTTTTGAGTTGATAGTATTTATTATTATTTTGCTATAAATTTTGACTCTCACACCCGCGTACAAAATAAATACATATAAAACCAAAGAGAGATATAACTAGTGGTTCGCCCCGAACTGAGACCTCGCGGTAACGGTATCCCATGATTATTCATTCAATCGATACATGATAACCAAAACTGACATTATTATTATGCCCGTTTTCACCAAACATACCTAAATCATCCCCTAAGTAGGAGTCTCTTAACGTAGGTAGCTCCTAAATACAATCCTAAGTCCTAACATCCGTCCCAATATCCTTTTAGGTGTCCCGTACAGGATCGTGATAAATAAGTTGACAGAAAACATCAATCACCTAACTTATAGGTAGCCCGTAAAGGTTAGGGAACGTTAGTGAAAACATTGAATTATTTATCAAACATTGAATTTAACTCGTAGTTCCATGGGAATAGTTACTGACTGCGCCATCTATTAGCATTATTGTGAAGCTATGTTGATGCTATATGAATTACTGACGCCCATTAAAAATTAAATAATCTCGTTTCTTTATAATATTCATATAATTTTAGTATTTGTTGTTCAAGTACAGGATATAAGTGACCTAAAAACATAAAATCAGTTTGAAAATCCATAGCGGATTTTTCTAGAGAGCGTCTTCAAGCGAGCGTATAAAATCGCCACTTTGAAAGCCCCCCATTTCGTCAATTTTAAGGGAAAAATTAAAAAAAAATTATTTTTGTACTCAGTTCAAAATTATCTTTAAAATGATACGTAACAATGTTTTACTTCACTGCGAAACTAATTTGGAAATCTACTTTTAACGATAGTTTAATTGCTAACACTTATGCTGTATTTGTTGAAACAATTATGAGCTGCCATAAAGTTAGTTGCTTCGGATAAACATAACCAGGTTATAACCAGGTTTGACACATATGCTACTTTTTATCCCGGAAAATTAAAGAATCTCCGTGGGAATTAAAAAACCTTAATCCACGCGGAAGAAGTCACGGGCATGATCTAGTGGCGTATAGGTGGTTCTGATAAACCTTAAAATTTTCTATAAAACAAAAATTACATTTTGTACTTACAAACTACTTAATTTAATTATTATCTTAATATCATAGAATGGCGGTAAATCAACGCACGGCGCCTAAACTAGCGGCACGCTATGATGGCCGGTTTGACACATTACAATAGTGATGTGGAATGTCAATTTATTCTCGAACAAAAAACAATTAAGTTTTGTTTTTGTACCTGATTAAATAGGTTTAATAAAACAAAAATGTATATGTTTATTTAATTTATTTGAACGAACTGAATATTTGAATGAAAATGAATATACATACTTTATATGCACACAAGAAACATATGAATACAAAAGATACCAAAAAAGGTGCCACAAAAGGCCATAATTAATCAGATTCGTCCATACTACTATTTTCACTGTCGTCACTGCTATCATCACCTACATTAATAATTATATGTTCGTTTTCTATAATATTATCTATTTTCACATCTCTTTCATAATCTTCCCTTATTAATTTAACAGTTCTATTCACAACCTTTTCCCAGTCTCCTTTAGTCACATGTTCACAAGCTTCTTCTAATAATTTTAGCATTTTTTTTGTGGTAAATGGGGGTTCTGTATTGTGTCTTGCAGCATATCCCTTAATTTGAGCCCACACCAACTCAATCGCATTATACTCACAATGGTAAGGCGGTAACCGTATAACTCTGTGCCCATGTTCTAATGCTATTTCGTCAATGACGTATTGGATCTTGGTTGGTTTGTTTTCTTTTAAAAGACGTACTAATTCCGCTTTTAACATATTCATGTTTTCATCTACGCCATTTTTACGAAGCCATGCGACGATATCAGCTTTCTTTTGGGATTGGGCAGGTGGCTTGTCAATTTGCATCGAGTGGTATGGGGCGTTGTCCATAATTATAATAGATGGTTCAGGGAGGCTACACAACATTGAGGTAAACCATTCAGTAAACTTTTCTCCATTCATGTCTTCATGATAGTCTCCAGTGGTTTTTGACGCAAAAGCCATGAGAGAACCTTCGACAAACCCGTTGATGGTTCCGGCGTGACAAATTATAAGTCGCGATCCTTTTCCTACAGGAACTTTGGAAGTAGATGCTGCTGTGTCATCGTTCCAAGAACGGCCTACAGTATGGTTAGCATTAAGCCATGTTTCATCCAAGAACACAACATTTTGCCAATTTTTGATTTCTTTCACTTGCCGTAAAAAAGTATACCTTGCCATCGCTATATCAAATCTTTCCATCAATATTTTGCGTTTGTTACATTTTTTGTATCGAAATCCAATGGTCTTCAAAATCTTCGTTAAAGAACTTTCCCCACCGAAGAATAATCCAGCTTCCTTCAGTGAATGCACCAACTTTTTTCTTGTTGGATACTCCTTCTGTAAATAGTAGCCGTAAACATGTCTTCGGATAGCATCGGCATCAAAGCTATCGATGCCTACGACTGGTTTTGCTCGTTTTCTCTTTTTTGGTGTGTGAAGTTTATTTTCTTCTGTGCCAGTCTCGCCATATTTTTTTTTAGTTATCCGTCTAACAGTTCGTTGTCCAATATTAAGCGCATCAGCTACGCGTTCAACCACTGACGTTATAGGTAAAATTGGCCCTCCATTTTGAGCTTCACGATCGAAATAGTTACGAAGGCGTATTACGAACTCACGTGTCTGACTATTTAGAACAGTTCTCTGCGTACGTTCGGTCATATCGACGAAATCCACAACAAAGGGCTTGAACAGAGTCCAAATTAACGAGCAAGGGTCAACAGTAATGCAGTATCAATATTTGAAATCCAAAGCCAGGTCAAAACTATATCACAATCGCATTGCACTGACAGTTTATACTTTTCGAAGCAACGTCAATTCGAAACTGCTTTGTTTTGCATTGAGCATTGACGCGAGTTTGCCGGAGGTAGTAGTTGTGCTAGCCAGCGATCCTATGTGACGATCGTATTAGATTCCATTTTTAAAAATTTTCAATTTAGAAAACCAAATGCCGAGTTGTGGTATATATCATATAAAAATAAAAATTTTACCTTTTGTATGAAACAGCTGATATTTTTTTGCGATTTCAGAGGTTTGTCCACATAGTGAAAATTGTTCATATTCACAAGTACATTCACCCCTTAAATGGTGCAAACTGATTTTTCTACACTTGTATACATTTTAGAAATCAATTTAATAAATAAATTTTGAGTCCTAAACCTAAAACTACATTCGATAAAATTTATGAATCTCTGCACATCACTATCGTCAATAAAGTAATACAATTATTTCCTTCAAAGTCGTTATCAATTAATACGGAACTTCATGAGCGGACAAACGTCAAACCGGCCATCATAGCGTGCCGCTAGTGTAATAAAGCAAGTAAAGCACGAGAATACATACATGCAGTGCGCCTATACCAGATGGCACGCGACACGTTTGAGCACGTCACGGATCACAAAATTAATTATCAAATTTATTGTTATAAGGAAAGAGTTAGAATTAATTGAAACAGAAAAGTTGACAAGTAATATAAGTGAAAATGCTAATAACAAAATTTTGTAAACATGGAATGCGTTACCAGACACATTAAATTGTTTGAAGAAGCTAGGCTCATGCTATTTTAACAATATTTTCATCAACCTATTCCTGCGCTGCGAGCATTGTTTTCAGAGATGAATAACATAAACGACTCGGTTAGAAACCGTTTGACAGATGACTCCAGTTCAGCATGCATTCTGCTAAAAGTAACAATTACAACCCTAACATAATATGTTATTTGTCATCTAATCTGCAAAGTCACACTAATTTTACTTAAAATATTATATTTAAATTACGCGTATAATTGAAACATTGCAAAATGTTCCTATTTCTTTTTGGAGTAAATAAAGAGTTTTGAGTTGATAGTATTTATTATTATTTTGCTATAAATTTTGACTCTCACACCCGCGTACAAAATAAATACATATAAAACCAAAGAGAGATATAACTAGTGGTTCGCCCCGAACTGAGACCTCGCGGTAACGGTATCCCATGATTATTCATTCAATCGATACATGATAACCAAAACTGACATTATTATTATGCCCGTTTTCACCAAACATACCTAAATCATCCCCTAAGTAGGAGTCTCTTAACGTAGGTAGCTCCTAAATACAATCCTAAGTCCTAACATCCGTCCCAATATCCTTTTAGGTGTCCCGTACAGGATCGTGATAAATAAGTTGACAGAAAACATCAATCACCTAACTTATAGGTAGCCCGTAAAGGTTAGGGAACGTTAGTGAAAACATTGAATTATTTATCAAACATTGAATTTAACTCGTAGTTCCATGGGAATAGTTACTGACTGCGCCATCTATTAGCATTATTGTGAAGCTATGTTGATGCTATATGAATTACTGACGCCCATTAAAAATTAAATAATCTCGTTTCTTTATAATATTCATATAATTTTAGTATTTGTTGTTCAAGTACAGGATATAAGTGACCTAAAAACATAAAATCAGTTTGAAAATCCATAGCGGATTTTTCTAGAGAGCGTCTTCAAGCGAGCGTATAAAATCGCCACTTTGAAAGCCCCCCATTTCGTCAATTTTAAGGGAAAAATTAAAAAAAAATTATTTTTGTACTCAGTTCAAAATTATCTTTAAAATGATACGTAACAATTTTATGTAACGCGATATTTTTTTTTTTACTTCGCATTCGCTTCTATGAGAGCCCCCCTGAAATAAAGATTTTTATAACTTTTTAAGCCATTTTCGGCTGGAGGCCATCGGTTTACATATTATATCTAAATTTGAAGTAATTACGTTCAGTAATTCAAAAGTTATAAGGCTCTGACAGACGGACGGACGGACGGACGGACGGACGGACAAGTGCAAATCGCCCTAGTTAACTCAAAGACCTTCGCTTCGCTCGGTCGAAAACATAAATATATATACATATAATAAACTTACATGTAGATTACATAAATAAATACTTGTAGCGGGCGGAGGATTACGCCCCGGCAGGGGAGACCAGATGGCCGGGGGTCAGGGCGACAGGCTGAGAAACCGACGGACTATCCTAGCCGAGTCTAGCAACACCGCTTTCTGCATCTTGGCCGCGAGCGAACTGCCACGGAACCCCAGTCGCCTCAGATGGTGAGCGAGGCTGACTGGGATCAACCCATTCGCAGAAATGACGATTGGGATGGTTTCAGTGGACTCCACATGCCACATGCCAGTAACCTCGTGAGCCAGATCTAGATACTTTTGTTTTTTCTCTGTCTCCGCTCTCACGAGGTTCTCGCCATGTGGGATGGTGATGTCCACTAAAAACACCCTCGACTGTGCTCGGTCCATCAGCACGATGTCAGGCTTATTCGCCAGAATCGTCCTGTCCGTGATGATGGACCGGTCCCAATAGAGCCTGACTCCGTCACGCTCAAGTACCGGCACCGGTGTGTACCTATAGTACGGCACTCTCTCATCCAGGAGACCGTACTTTAGAGCAAGCTCTTGGTGAAGGATTTTGGCCGCTTGGTTGTGTCTGTGCAGATACTCAGTGTTAGCAAGAGCCGAACATCCCGAGAGCACATGCCTGAGTGACTCACCGGGATGGCGACACGCTCGACAGAAGTCGTGAGTGCCATCCTTCAGGATGTACTTTCGGTAGTTCCGCGTCTTAACCACCTGATCTTGTATTGCACACACAAAACCTTCGGTTTCCCCAAAGAGGTCACCGAAGCGCAGCCATTGCACGGACGCTTTTTTATCCACGTGAGGCTCATTAAGAGCTTTAAAAAAGCGTCCGTGCAACTCGACCTCGACCACCACATTTCCGGGGTATATAAAGGTATATATTATTATTTACATTTATTTCATTTATATCATATAATTTACATTTTTAAATATTTGATTATAAAAAAAACATTTAAAAATATAAAAAATAGCGGTCCACCGGCCTCGGGAACAGGGTCCAAGCAACCGGCGGTCAGGGCCCTAGAGAGAGGAACCTCCTGACTATGCGAGCCGTGTCCAGGAGAACAGCCTTCTGGATCTGGCCCTTGACCCAGCTACCCAACGAGAGCCTCGAAAGATGTTGGTCGAGGCTCTTGGCTATAAGACCATTAGCGGTGACGACTATCGGTACAATGATTGCTGAGTCTACATTCCACATGGCGACAACCTCGTGCGCCAAGTCGAGATACTTGGTGAGTTTCTCTTTCTCGGCTTTCACGAGGTTCTCGTCATGCGGGACAGCAACATCAACAATCATTGCACGGCGCTCTGATCGATCTATCACCACTATGTCAGGCTTATTGGCTACAATAGTCCTGTCTGTAATGATAGATCGATCCCAGTACAGTGTGATATGACCATTTTCAAGAACTGGGTCGGGCACATACTTGTAGTACGGTACCTCCGATTCCACAAGATTGTATTTCAAGGCAAGTTGCTGGTGGATAATCCTGGCCACTTGGTTATGTCTGTGTAAGTATTCGCCGTTAGCCAGATGAGAACAACCAGAGACAATGTGACGGATAGTTTCTCCAGGACGGCGACATGCCCGACATATGTCTACCGTTCCATCCTTCACTATGTATTTTCTGTAATTGTTCGTCATCATGATCTCGTCCATAATTGCACATACAAACCCTTCGGTTTCCCCAAAGAGGTCACCAAAGCGCAGCCAGGCCACGGACGCTTCAAAGTCAACATCAGGCCCATGGAGGGCCCGATAAAAGCGTCCGTGAAGCTCCTTACCTTGCCATACAACCCTGCGGTCATTGGTACTGAGCACCACAGGTATGCGCCAGTTCTCTTTAGCCAAGGAGAGCGGCGTCAGACCCCTGTCCACTGCGACCACATCGCGGTGCATCTCCGTCTCGGCGTGGAGAAAGTACTCCCTGAGACTGCACACCTCGCGGTTGTGGAGGGTTTTGGCATTCAAAAGGCCTCTTCCCCCACACTTCCGCGGGATGTACAGCCTCATCACCGAGGAGCGCGGGTGATGCATCCGATATGTGGTCAGCAGTGCACGAACTTGTCTGTCCAGGGCGTCAAGCTCAGTCTGAGTCCACCTGAGTATGCCGAAGGAATACATCAAGACCGGCATGACCCAACCGTTGAAGGCGCGCACCTTATTGCCGCCCGACAAAAGGCTTTTCAGCACTTTCTTCAGGCGGCCAAGGAAACGCTCCCTCACCGACTGCCTCATGTCGGCCTCTCTGATACCTAACGCCTCCGCCATGCCTAGGTATTTGTAGGTTTCAGTTGGGGGGAGCGATCTGAGGTATATGGAATCCGAGAGCTCAACACCCTCAGATTCCACAATCCTCCCTCGTTTTACATGCATGACCGCACATTTTTCCACACCAAATTCCATCCTAATGGAATCACTAAAGGCTTTAGTTACCTTTAGTAACTCTAGTAGATGTTGGGGGCAATGAGTTTTAGGTCATCCATGTAAAGGAGGTGTGATATAACCTGACCACCTCTCCTCAACCGGTAACCTAGCCCTGAATTCTCCAAGAGAGTGCTCAGAGGATTCAGAGCCAGGCAAAACCACAAAGGACTGAGGCTATCGCCCTGGAATATGCCTCGCTCAATCCTTATAGGCTCCGCGTTCCCCAGGGTCCGGCGACACCCTGGATAGTGAAGGACTGTCCTCCACTGCCCCATACACGTCTGTAGGAAGGCGCGTAGTACTGTGTTTACTTTGTACAGTTCCAGCACCTTCATGAGCCATGTATGGGGCACAGAGTCGTAGGCCTTCTTATAGTCTATCCAACATGTCGACAGATCCTTTCGGGAGCGCCGAACCTGTTGACAAATGGCCATATCAATGAGGAGAAGCTCCTTAGTACCACGGGAGCCATTCCTACATCCGTTCTGAGAAATAGATATGATGGATTTTGTATTGATATGATCGTTAATTTTTGTTCTCAGAATGGATGTAAGAAGTTTATACAATGTTGGTAGGCACGTAATCGGCCTATAATTTTTGGGCTCCGTGGTACTACCTGACTTATGGAGCAGGAGGGTAATACCTGTTGTCAGAAACTGGGGTAGCGACTCTGACTCTAGAGATGATTGGAATTGGGATGCCAAACGAGCGTGCGAGCTGCGTAGCCACTTTATCCAAAAGTTGTGCAGCCCGTCCGGCCCGGGGGATTTCCAATTGGGCAGGGGACGGGCTGCAGTGGCCACGTCTTCAGGGGTGATAGTAACTAGGTCCATTTCTGGAATTTGATCGCACGCTCTTTCTACATCCCACGTCCAACCACCCTCAGTGTGAGCGACAGGCGCCGACCAGATGTTGCGCCAGAATGAGGTCATGGCTTCATCATCCGGTAGGCGCGTATCGGTGACACCTTGGTCAGGGTGTTCCCAACCTCGGTATACCCGCCTCTGATCGCTTCGGAAAGTGCGATTCAGGGTATATCTCTCGACCCGGCACTTGTATCTGCGAATACGGCTAGCCCATGCTGAGACCTTCTGTTTCAGGAAGTCAATGCGCTCAGTGACGCGCGCCTTATAATCTTGAGGGCTGATATCAGTCCCCAAGAAAGCGCGCCTCACAAAGCGCATGACTCTAGGGCGAGTGTTGCCCTCCCTGAAGCAGAGTAGTTTGCCAATGAGTGCCCGAGCCCCATCAATACGACGTTCGATCCTGCACTGCCATGCTGGTGCGGTAGGCTTCGGTCGTGTTGCTGTATCATTATTAATAAACTTTACATTAGCAACACGACATGCCGCAACAGCCGCGCAGTACAGAATCGAATGTGTGTCGGAAAGGTCTTCGCTGCTGTCAAAATAACTCGGCAGCAGTGAATCCAGGGCACCCATTAGCGCTTTGTTCTTATTTTTCATGGGCATCCGAGGTAACCGCGGTCTAAACTCGGGTGGTGAAGATCTATATTCCCGAATAGCACTCTCCAAAGCACTCCTCAATTGTTCACTACACTGGGTACTTACATGTGCAGCCCCGCTATCCTGTCCCTCACCAGCCTGAGTGGGCTGCAGCGAAATCGCATGAGCAGTTTGCGATTGTGCTGGAGCTTGCGGTGAGGGGGGGGTAGCGCGGTTACATTGCAGTTCAGAGCGAAGCCGATCAAGCACGGCGCTGTCCAGCATGTGATTACGCTGAATAACCCGCACCTGGTCCGACAGTCGCTGAGCCGACACATTGAGAGCTGGTTCAAGGACCTGAAACAAAGCATGCATCCTAGCACGGTACGCGGTCATGTTGGTTCCACCCTCAGTAGCCCCTAAGTATGCGCGCATGACATTTTCATTAATGGATGTTGTCCACCTCATGCGCGACACACTACCGCCGGATGCGGGGACCCTATCAGAAGCCGGTGGGCCTCGGGATCCCAAGCAAGTCGGTGGCCGGCCTCTCCCACGACGATGTACTGGTGGTGGCGACGTCGGCGGGGAGAAAAACTCGTCGCTCGAACTCGACGCAACTGCAGCATTGGGCGTGGTCCCGGGTGGCTGCGAGGCGGAACTGAGCGACGAGTCCGGGGGTGGCGTTTGTGCGTTCCGTGCTCTGGATCGTGTCAGCATTCTACATTATTAATTCGTGCAATTTCTTTTGTAGTCTTTCAGGCATCTAATGACAGGTTGTGTCAGTTATGTTTCGGACTGTTTTGATTTTCTTTGTTTGCTCTTTCATGGTTTCTTGTTCTAATTAGTTTTCACTATGGTAAATTTATTGAATTAAATCGAAAATTCTGTTGAGATCGGTTTTATAATATTTATTTCGGCAAAAATGTAACGGCGAAAAAATATGATGTATGCTGACATTCAGGGTTGCCAGGTATTATTATTATATTATTATTATTATTATTTTCCCGATAATCACAATCAAAATTATTTGATGGCACGTCTATCATTTCTTTAGAAAAATGGCACGTTGATACGTAAAGGTTCGCCATCCCTGGCCTATACCCTTAAGCTACTCGTATTTCTATGAAACCAATGGAAAACATCACACTATTGTTACACAAATTTCTTTTGTTGCAGGTATGAACGGCTATACGAGGTACAAAATACAAGTAAAAACTCACACGAATTTCAAGTAGGTAAGGGATTTAAATTTAAAATGGCCGTGTAAGGCGGCAGATAACGAAATTTCTTTCGTGTGCCGAGTGAGTGTAATAAATGGACTTATAGATTTTAGTGAGTGAAATTACGAGTGAAACTTGGACGGGCTCCAAAGTCGAGAGGGGGCTGTACGGCGGCTGTACGCGAAACTGGTGTGCCGACAAATTATTTGGGACCGCAGATTTTAACTACAATTCTACGTGAAATTATTATTTTTGGTCGCCGGACTGTGCATCTTTTAGCAAATATTTTACAAAATCTAAAGCCATGATGCGAAAATGCAGCAGCATTGAGTAGTCATTGTCTAGACTCTAGAGGTTAGGTCTGTGGTCTTCTATTCGGTGGTTCGCAGGTTCGATTCCGGGCACGTCTTTTCAGAGTTATGTGTCTTGGAGTTTGTGTAAAGGAAAACTTCTTGAGAAAATGTGCACGCCGTTCTCCATAAAATTCTCGTGTGAAGTCTGTTAATTTGCATTACGATAGTGTCGTAAACTATGGCCTATAACTCTTCTTTGAGAAGATAACTGATGTGCTTAGTAGTAAGCCGTTTATATATTGATGATAATGATGATGGGGTTAAAATGAGATTTTAAATTGCTTATGATTTTATCGGAAATTCATATGGAAATAGGAATTAATGTTATATAATAATGTAGCTACTTGATTGCTAAAACTTTGAATCAGTTTTGTTAAAGTATATTGCAGTAACTGCGTCATTCGTTGTAAAGATAAAAAAGATAGAAGATAACTTTATTAGCTCGAATATGTGTACAAAAATAGATTTAATTTATATTGACAGTTTCAACATATTCTGCAATTCGGCGTGCAATTATGTAGATAATATTTTATACTTGTTGTATAAACTAGATAGTAGCTAATTCTTAAAAACATATTTAAAATACAATAACTTGAAATAAGTACATACAGTATAACTCCATTAATAGCTAATGTACTCCTACTGCACCTCAAATGCACGTGCTTTGTGCGGTTATGGTGCAGTTATATCACAGCCAAGCCCAACGTTAAAAGCTCGGACTGAACACCGAAAGGCTGGCGGTTCAAACCTTACCCGTTGCTCTATGGTCCTAACCCAAACACTGCGCTTAATTGGAGGGGAAAGGGGATATTGGTTATATTTAAACATGTAGACTAGCGCTTGACTACGATTTCACCTGATGGCAAGTGAAGATGGAGCCTAAGATGGTGCGCGCTTGCTTAGAAGATGCCTATTCACTCTTGATTTGAAGATGTTAGTTGGGAAAACGGAAGTATTGTTGGTCATGGTCATATTCAAGATGGCTGATATCCTTTAAAAGTAACTAAACTTCAATAGAACTGTTCTGTGATTGTCTAAAAATGATTCTTGCAGTATCACGATCGTAATCTCCTCTGATTGGCTGGTAGTCTCTAGCTATTTGTTAAAATTAATTGATGCAGAAAGAACGCCATAAATTCAGTTACTTAGTCAGAGGTATAAGTTTGCCGTTGCGATGTTCCTTACATCTGAATAGTCACTTAAAATAGATAGAGCAAGAATAGCTCTTTTGTAATATTTCTATTTAACCCACCAGTATAAAATTGTAATACGCGCAATACAATACAAATTCCCCTTCTCGGGAACTTGAGTGGAGTTAGATTCTAATTGGAACTCTGAATGCCAGCATTGTTCCAATTCCACGCCGGGCTATTTGCAGCTAATGCTATTCAATTTGGTGTGAGTATTCCTTGATTAAGATTTGCTTGGGCTTACACCTGCTTAACGTCGGCTTTGCCGCATTGTTATAACTGATTTCTCTTTAAGATCATATATATATATATATATATATATATATATATATATATATATATATATATATATATATATATATATATATATATATATATATAAATCTATTTCTCTATAGATTTCCATCTTAATATTTTGTTGGCATTTCGTTTCAAAGCTTTAGTTCTATTGGCTACTAGCTTAGCTCCTGCTATCTTTTAAAAGTAGGCAATCCAAAGTGGTGATTCCAATACAAACATACCAATTTAGATTTTTTCGATTTTTCAACTGTTCTTTGGGTGGTTTTTGAACCATCCCTGTATTAGAGCGAACAAAGCATTTAAACAATATTCAAATCAAGCCGTATTTGAGATTTAGCGAGACTAACGAACAGCAATCGTTTTTTTTATATAACACATACATAGATAGATTTTTAACGGTTTTCTTCGGTTAAGCGTAATTCCACTAGGTGTATATTAATTATTTTGTACCACAATAATTTATAAGAACGTGCACAAAGACGCTTACTCGCGAGGATGCTTCAGATGTTTACATGGATGTTTCATGGAAAAAATCAAGTCGATCCGTTCCCCGTTGCTACGTGATTGAAGGATAAACTAACAATTAAACACAATGCCGCATTTATAATTATATTGCTATGATTAAATGTTTTCTTAAAATCTACGAGATACTTAGATGCAATTTCATAAATCATCGTTAAATCTTTCATGGTAATTACTGCAAAATCTGTTTATAAAATTGAATTCAAAATTCAAAATTATTTACCTATTTCATGTAGGCCAACCTGTGGCTCTTATGACACGTCAAGATTCTACTACCGGTTCGGAAAGCGGATTCTGCTGAGAAGAGCCGGCAAGAAACTCAGCAGTTGCTCTTTTCAAAATAATCATTTTACAATATTAATAAGTAGCTATATATTACATTGTAATAAGTTTTTATACTATCTTGTGGGCAGCTGGATGCCAAGCTGATTTAACCCGTGCATCTTTGTTAGAATAGAATATGACATTTCCACAAAACGTACTACAATTCAATTCATGTCAAAGACGGGCAGACAGAAAGTAGCCCCATTCCCGCCGGCTGTACCCGTTCACGAGCATGACGCATGATCCAGCCGTTGCTTCGCTCGACCATATTTGAGGGAACGTAACGTATTGAGATAGGAAGGTACATAAAATAAGGTTTTCTACTTATATTTACTTACAAAGATTGTGTTACGTAAAGTTATGTTTTCATAACTCATTCGCTACTTTATCTTTTTACTGTCGATATAACATTTGCTTGTGCTCAATACGAGTACTGTTACCAAAGAAAAGACGTTTGATTTTATTTTATTGTCTTACAAGTTACAATGTTTATTTTTAAAACGGAACTGATTTTGTAGTCTATGCACCTATTCCGAAATGTCATTTCCTTTTCTTTATGCAAGGTAGGCTTGCACTACACGCTAATAATGCTTGGTGAAAAGAAATGTTAAGGTCTAACTAAGATTGGATTACGTTTATCTAGAAAGTATCTATTTCACTCTTACCTTGAAGGTACTCGTTAGGTATAGGTACTCGGCAGGAAATACGGTAACCGGAAGGCGGAAGGGCGTTCTATGTCTTAGTTCGTTCGAGCAAAAACGTTGCTGATTAGAACCGTTCATTGTTACTTTTGATGATAGTAAAATAACATTTCATCAAAGTGTTTTGATGATATCACTTAAACGGTTTTTGGCACGTTCGGTTTATAACTGCGATGTAAGTGAACCTCCATCTTTAGATACATTCATTTTTATTGAATGGAATTTCAATCTTCGTCATCTCAATTCTCAATCCATCGCCGGCCCATTATTGGGAGTCTCCTCTCAGAGTGAGCAAGGTTTCCAGAAGAAGACTGACACGCTAGCCAAGTGCGGATTGGCACACGTAACACTCCTTTGAGAGTGTTATGAACTATAAGGCAAATCGTTATTTCACAGTGATTTTATTTATGTATTTATTTATTTATTTATTTTAAGACATACCCCGGGAGACATTACAATTGCCCAATTCATCTCTGGGGGCTACTATAATCAGTACAAATAATACAAATAATAAAAAAAAAAATTAATTAACAGGAACAAGGAAAATAAAAGAAAAACTAAACATAATAAACAATAACATATAAGCCTTAAAGATAAAAATAAAGACACAAAATTAGAAATACTAGGAATATTACCTATTTTCTAATAGTAATTTTATCTTTTTCGTGAGCTGATCGGGTGGGGCGTGGAAAACATCCAGTCCCGGATTCTCGCGAACCAAATCATTGAGCAAGCGCAGCGCACGAGACACCGGCGCCTGCTGGACTAGCTTAGTTCTATGGTGTTGCAGTGCAAATAACGTGCGTCTAGGGCTTGCAAATATTCGAAGATTTTGGTATTCGAATATTCGACTTTTTTTCGGGTATTATTCGAATTATTCGAATAATATTCGAATAATTAAAAAAAAACAAAAGTTGTTATAATAATCACGTTTTTAACTGCCAATCTCTTACTTTGAGTCTAATATCTCTAAATCAAAACAAAATCTTACTTAAAAATTAAAGAACTGTTTGAAATTTGACTGTTATTGCACTAATTCAGTCCTCCAAAAAATATCAAAAGTTGGTGCTTAACAAGACAACCACAACATAACTCAGTCTTATAAACCGAGATATGAGTGTGAGTATTGTAATAATATTTATATATCAATAAAATCAAATAATCAATTACAAAAACGACAACTTGCTTAAAATCATTTATCATGTAACTAGAAATAAAGTACTAAATTCTAAACATTATTTTTGGTTCTTCGTACTACTTACTTCGTATTACTTACTTACAAATCTTAAAAGATTTAAAAGAAAGATTTCTAACGTTGATAGAATACAAATAGGTAATAATTCAGTATTAGAAATTATGAATTTGGACCTACCTAGCTGGACTGTGTGTCCCAGGTACATTATTTACTCGTGCACAATGTCAAGTCCAATATTTTTAACGAGGGTGGAGTGGAGCATGAGCATTGGACATGATTTTCATCTTGCTCATGTTCATCTTTAGGCCCACGCTAAGAAACCGTGCTGAGATCGTTGAGCACTGTATTGAGGTCGCTCAGAGTCTGCCATAACGACTATGTCATTGGCAAATCGCAAGTGAGTGATGTACTCACCGTTTATATTGATGCCAAGCCCGTTCCAATCCAGAAGCTTAAAGACGTCCTCCAATGCAGCGGTAAATAGCTTTGGGGAGATCGTCTCCCTGTCACACTCCACGCTACAAGTGGATTGGCCTCGTAGTCTAGTCCTGTATACTTACTGACATAGTGGCGTTTTCATACAAGCACTTCAACACTTGGATATACCGGTAGTCAATCCGGCATCTCTGCAGCGACCTCAATACGGCCCAAGTTTCCATCAAATTCCAGGCTTTCTCATAGTCCTCAGACGCTAAGCAAAGTGGCTGTTAATGCTCTTCCATCTTTTGTATAACCTGCTGCAGCGTATGAATGTGATCTATGGTGCCACAGCCTTTTCGGAATCCGGCTTGTTCAGGAGGCTGGAAGTAGTCGAACCTACGAGCGAGACGATTCGTTATGACTCTCGAGAACAACTTATAAACATGACTCAGCAGCTAGATGGGTCTACCTATAATAATTCTTCAACAAGGTATTATCATAGTACAAACAGAATAGTAGGCTAACTTCATACAAAGTGGCTGCTGCCGGTTTGAATGTATGCGTGAGCAGCGGGCGCCGTGTACGCACGGAAGTTTCACGCACACATTCGCAAAATCTCAACCGGCCGGCCGATTGAGCCGGTTGAGATTTTGCGAATGTGTGCGTGAAACTTCCGTGCGTACACGGCGCCCGCTGCTCACGCATACATTCAAACCGGCAGCGGCCACTTTGTATGAAGTTAGCCTACTATTCTGTTTGTACTATGGTATTATCATCCTTTTTGAAGAACAGAAACACCACGCAAATGTGCCATGCTTCCGGCGGATGCAGCGGCGTGATGATGGAATTGAACAATCGCTGAAAGATCTAAAGTACCGGTTTTCCACCCGCTTTCAGGAGTTCTGCAGTGACTCCATCATCACCAGGCGCCTTGTTGTTCTTGAGCTGCTTGAGCCAAACTAATCTCGTATAGGCTGACGTCCGGGATATCTTCGGTATGGTGTCGGGTCAGTTTGGCTCTGGGATCAAATCCTCAACAGGTTTTTGAGAAAGAGATCAACAGCCGAATCCAACTCAGCTGGGCAGCATTTGGGAATCTCCGAGATGTCTTCTCGTCCAAAATCCCTCAGCGCCTGAAGACGAAAGTCTTCTAAGTCACTAAAAGAACAGTGCGTGTTGCCAGTGTTGACTTACGGATCCGAGAATTGGTCGCTAACTGTGGGCCTCATAAGAAGGCTCAGGGTCACTCAGTGGGCTATGGAGAGAGCTATGCTCGGAGTATCCCTGCGAGATCAAATCGGAAATGAGGAGATCCTTAGGAGAACCAAAGTCACCGACATAGCTCAGCGAGTCGTGAAACTGAGGTGGAAATGGCCGCGGCACATAGTTCGAAGAGCTGATGGTCGCTGGGGTCCCAAGGTGCTGGAGTGGCGACTCCGCACCGGGAAGCGCAGTGTTGGCAGACCCCCCCACTGGGTGGACTGACGACATCAAACGAGTTGCAGGGAGCCGCTGGATTCATGCGGCGCAAGACCGAGAACTGTGGAGGTCGTCTATCGGTTGACAAAAAGAAGAAATTATGAGATCAGAATCAGATCAATGTTACATTGCACAAAAATAAAATGAGTTTTAATCTTATCATCTAACTTTGGCTTAGGTATTATTATGCACTTACACGTACAACTTAAGAACCTTCAAGGCAAGAGTGAATAGGTATCTTCTAGGCAAGTGCGTTCCAACCTAGACCTCATCACTGCTTTCTTCTAAGCATAATTATTGTCTTCTACTTCTAAGCATAATGTTGCGCGCGGAGTTTAAAAGTAATGTTTTGTGCATGTCGCAGGCATTTTGTGTGATTCCGCCGTTTACATACGGCGTCTTCAGTTTAGAAACGCTCGCTGTTATGTAATAAGCCGAAGGCAAAATGACAACTCGTTCAATTGTTTTAATTTCACTGTAGTTTTAGATGTAGTTATTGCGAATCTACGCAATTCCTAAGCACCAGGGCCACGAATTTGCCTCTAAAGTTAGCTTAGGTTGGGGTTCGACATGAACAGTCAGGTGCCCGCTTAGGTTCCATTTGGCCAATATACCTATTTTTTTACGTGGGGATATCCATCATGGATACCACCGCCCCCGGGGTTACGCGACAGTTATGTCGGACTCTAACCGACTAAAACCCCACGGTGTTCCTTCTCATCGCCTGGTGACTGGGCAACGGGACCGTAATCACGTTCACGCAACCCAGCCAGCGGCGCCTGCCGATACAGAACATCCTCTCAAACACAGAGTTCTTCACTCATCACTCTATCTGAGGCTCACAGGGAACAAAGTGTGTCTCCCGGCCCGAGGACCTTACTCCCTCAGGCGACGGACTCCCCATATCCATCGCCTGGAGGCGATGAATTTCACTGTAGTTTTAGATGTAGTTATGCGAATCAACGTAATTCCCAAGCACCAGGGCCACGAATCTGCCTCTTAAGTTAGGTTAGGTTGGGGTTCGACATGAACAGTCAGGTGGTAGTTTCCATTTGGCCAATATACCTAAGTGTTCACCAGACTCTTCACACACACTTGACTGTTCACACTACCACCCGACTGTTCATGTATAACCTTAACCTAACTTTAGATTTTGGCGAACATAGTACTTGCTAGGCATAAGAAACAGAACTAAATACTTCAATTTGCCGCGGCATTACATAACAGCGAGCGTTTCTAAACTGACGACGCCGTATGTTAACGGCGGAATCACACAAAATGCCTGCGACATGCACATCAATATTCCGAGTTTGGCTTTCCGAAAATTGGTCGAATATTCGAATATAGCAGATTTAATATTCGAATATTCGGACAAGAAATATTATTCGAATAATTCGAATATTCGAATATTCGAATGCAAGCCCTACGTGCGTCTAAGGTCTACGCGCAACCGCATAATCATTAGGCGCGTGCAAGCGAATACACTGCAATATATCCGAGTTGCTTTTTTCCCCTTGGATTAGACTGACTATGTAAGAGAGTAAGGCTACATTGCGCCGCAATTTCAAAGTATCATAACCAGTCATACCAAGGAGAAACATGGTCGGGTATATTGTAGGATATCCTACCCAATATCCGTATTGCTTTCTATAAAGCCAGCGAATGAACTTTTTTTGGATTTTCTCCACCATGTCTATATAAAATTAATTGCTTAAATCGTACATAACTACTAAAATCAAGAAGTTCATGCCTAAATTCGAACCGAAAACTCCCGAAAAGGAGCCCAAAGTCACTAGGCTACCAATTTAAATCCTATTAGGCCCGTTTGCAGAGACGCCGGGTTAGGTTTACCCCAGGAATAAATTTGTAATTTTGACAGAAGTTTCGTACGAAATCCATCTGTAATCAGCAGCTAACTCTGGGTTAAAAGCATAACCTGGAGCTTCGGCAAGCGGCCCTTGATATTATATTATTATAAATGCGAAAGTTTGTGAGGATGGATGTATGGATTTATAGATGGATGAATGGATGGATGGATGTTTGTTACTAAATACTAAATACTAAATTTTGAATGGAAATAGCTCATACCTAAGATTAAAATATAGGCTACTTTTTATCCCGGAAAATTAAAGAGTTCCCGTGGAAATTGAAAAACCTCAATCCACGCGGACGGAGTCGCGGGCATCATCTAGTGACGATATAATATTTTTAATTATCTTAAAATTAAAAAAAAACCACAAAGTTAGAATGATGCATCATTACAGGCTGGAATATTACAGCAGGTAGCTTTTGACTTAATGTATTGCTCTGAAACGACCCGTTTGTTGATGCAAGCAACGCATCAACTTCTAATGAGATGATACTAACAAGCGCATTGCAATTCTGACGTGCATAACCGTATTTTAGAAATGTTTTTCCCGAGAATTGCACTGTTATTTATGTTGAAAAGTGAAAATATTTTACCGTACCAGGATTGCTGTTTCAAGATGCACCTTTAAGCTGATTATACAGAGTATTTCTTTATCATGTATACAATAAAGATGTTTAAATAACTAAAAATGTGTATTATAATGTTGAGATTCTGTTGTTTGAACTTTTTAATGGTTTTTGTTATTACAATGCTTTTGAAACGGATTTTAGATAGAAATAGGTCGATGAGTATTAACCTTTGAGTATTAAAGTTGGTTTAATACTCAAAGGTATTAACAGTCTACGAAACGTAACATCAGCTTTGTATTTGTTTGAGCACGCATCGATAGCGTAAACTGTAGCATTACATCTGACAACACGTGTCACACGCTATGTTGTTGTTATTGTTGTTGAACCCATTTAATATTAGGGTTTTTAATTAACTATTATTATTATTTGAATCTAATTTTCGATTGATGCAAGTAAAATCGGTCATCGAGTCATCGTTCCGCAAAGCGTATTTTATAATGTTGGGGTTTGGTTATCTGAATTCAGTAGATAAAAGTAAAAACAATGATAGTACAGACCGATGAAGATCCCTGGAAATGTATTGATAGAGCGAAAATGAGTATTGAACAAGAAGTCGATAAAGGTATAAATGAATGGAGATATACGAAAGAAGTTTAGACAATACCTATGAAGCCGAGCGCCCTGGTTCAGAAAATCTAGAATAAATCCGAGGAAATCAAACTAATGGGCTCTATTGTTGAGTCGACAGAAACGTTTCAAATCGAAGAAGATGCATTAATTACTGCGCGCATCTTGATATTTTATATTTTCGTTCATTATTAATGATTTCGTTTTAAAATAGATATCTTTAATAAAAACTCAAAAACATGGAATATGATCGGGCACTTTTTACATGATGTTCTTCTCCCTCCATGTTATCTTCTGTCAGCGTTTTCCTGAGTTGTAGGAGATCGTATGTGGTTTATGTTTATTGTTATTATGGTTTATATTTTATTTATAAATAATTCCATGCATGTCTTCGAGTGCGGCAGTTAGTATCTACAATACGTTCGCATTATACACCGCTCGATATATAAAGTAGTATTTATATAAACATACTTTTTTCTAGCAACAGTAGGTACGAGTATGTTTATGTGATCTTGTACTTAGAGCAATTTCATCGACCTCTGTGACCTCCCTTGTCGTGACTACATGAAATGATAGCTACAGGTAGACTACAACGTGTACGATTCGGTCATCTTGGCTACCCACAGACGATGTTATTGCCATGCGGACGTGGAAACTGTTAAGCTTACATGAAGTGTTATTCTCTAAGGCCCACTTGCAGAGACGCCGGGTTAGTTAACCGAGGAATAAGTTTGTAATTTTGACAGAAGCTTTATACGAAATCTGTCAAATCTGTCTTTTTAACCCAGAGTTAGCTGCTAACTCTGGGTTAAGACGCTTCTGCAAGCGTGCCTAAGTTTACAGTTCTGCTGACAGTTGTTCTAAAATTTCGCAACCAATTACCGATAAATATAATTATCTCTTCTTGACTTTCAATATTGAAGTATCAAAAATATTACAATATTATTATTATTAAACAGTGTGTGTATTTGCAAATATAATTTTTTTATATTTGATAAATTGATAAATCTGTAAGTTATTTTTTTAATCAGTTTGCTAGTTTAATTATTACTTTTATCCTTTGTTAGGTGTAAACATATTCTGACCTCATTATCTTTGTTTCATCAGAACTGTCTATTTTCCATAATCGATATTTTTGCGATAGCGAATTAGTCATAGAGCCTTTTGTATGCCCAGATAATCGTGCCTACTAGCTCCCGTTTGTCCGTTTTATCGAATTCCATCTAATTTTCTATTCTCTACCCGTTCCAACCCTATTTGAATTTCCCATTTGTGTCACCGCCAGTAGTTAAGTTCGATTATCTGTAACCGCTGTCACTATATACGCTGCAAATTGCGAGTCTATAAATTTTACACGATCTGCGAACAGAGAGCTCCTGCCACAATCCCCAGGCGTTTGGCGTCCGACCAATAACATCAATGTGGTCTGCATATGGCATAATAATGCCATTCGGTAAGGAGCGCATCGTTTCAGTATTATCAATATGACCTCGGATGAGAGTAATCGGTTTCGCCAATCGCATCCAATAATTGCACACTTACGTTTGCCGGCGAGCTTCATGCGGGCGTGTTGTAATTTCTTAATCGGGTACCGCATTTACATGCAATCCATGGCTGATTTCTGTAAAATTTGATGGTTTTTATGATTTTAAAGTTTTATGAGACTTTTAGGGCCTATTTTACTGTCTACTAGTAAATGTTAACCTACCGTTTTGATAGATTGACTGATTTATTCGTTGGGTTTATTTTTCAATGGTGAAATAGGCCCTTAATGTCTACGAGGTTTGTCATCCATTGTTGTATTGTTAAAGACGATTATCATCAATGATCAAATATTTTTAATTATTGGAAATCCATCGAAATTGTGTTGTATTAGTTTTTTGATCGGGTCTATTTTAAACAGTTATAATTTATAACGGATATCTGCGATATTATATCAGTAATCTAGATTTTTTTTTAAATACAGCGGGCACTCACTAATATAATCAGAGGTCCTTCCTAAGAATGTAAACTGTCTGCTTCGCAAATTTTGTTGAAATTGGTTTAGACGTTTGGACGTAAAAAGAAACAGATAGATAGCATTTATAATATTAGATTGGATAGTTTGGATTATATTTTTTTCAATATTTGTATGCTATTCTCTTTTTACTTTCCATTCATTTGTACTAAGTTAGATAACTATATCATTTTATCTAACTCAGCCATCGTCTGCTATATTTTAGTAATTAAGAATTTCACATTTTATTTATTGTTGTCGGTTTGCAACATATTTATTTTATTGCCCACAGTATTTTTCACGATGAATCAGAGACCGAAATATTTGTTTGGCATAAATTTTGTATTTGTGCGTTTCTTTTGTTACCATTTTCCTGAAGAATTTCGAAGAAGAAGAATTTTGATTTGTAGGATGTAATTTGAGGTTTATAGACCATTTGCAGTGCTTCGTATTTATTTATTTACTTTAATATTATAGTCATCATCATCATCATCATCATTATTATCAACCCATCATCGGCTCACTACTGAGCGAGGTCTCCTCTCAGAGAAGGTTTATAGTCCATAGTCCACCGCGCTGGCCCAATGCGAGTTGGCGGACTTCACACACCTTCGAGAACATTGTGGAGAACTCTCAGGTGTGCATGTTTCCTCACGATGTTTTCCTTCACCGTTGAAGCATGTGATATTTAATTTCTTAAACGCACTTAACTTCGAAAAATCAAAGGTCCCGAATAGGAGACCACAGTCGTAACCACTAGGCTATCACTGCTTAATATTATAGTATTAGTATGTATTTATGTATTTTAATTTTATGGCTATTCATCATTTTTATGTTGAAGTTCATGAGAAAAATTTGAAAGTAATTACGCCATGATGAACGAGCGCTCTCAACAAACACAATTAGCGATGATTCAAGACAACAGCCGACACTCCCACGAGTCGATATTGTAATGGCCGTTAGGTAATCCCACCTGTTCACTTCACTTTAAGTTTTAAGTTGGATCATTAGTTTTTTAAGTGCTCTTGCGATTCCTATATTTCTCCCAATCATACTTTACTTGGTAATTCTTTTAGTCAGGCTAACTCAGCTCTTTACCTTCTAGGAAATTACTTTTGCAATATTTGTAGTATATTCTACTTAACTAAACTGGACCGCAAAGAAAAAGGGTCGGTTAGAAAATGTTCAAAATGAAAAACTTGGTATTTTCATTTATTTTACATTTATTAAAAATAAATATTATAAAGAGGAAAGATTTTTTTGTTTGTTTGTACCGAATAGGATCTGTAACTACTGGACCGATTTTAACCATTTTTTCACCAATAGAAAGCTAAGTTATCAGGAAGTAACATAGGCTATAATTTATTGTCAAAAAAATTGGAGATCCTTAAGACAATTGCAATAGATAATTAGATCGTCTTTATTATGATGGTATTAATTCTTCCATACTAATACGTCATACTAATATCTACTATAAATGCGAAAGTGTGTTTGTTTGTTGGTTTGTCCTTCAATCACGCCGCAACAGAGTTTCGGATCGACGTGATTTTTTGCATGGGTATAGTTGAGGACCTGGAGAGTGACATAGGCTCCTTTTTATCCCAGAAAATCAAAGAGTTCCCGAGGGATTTCAAATACTATATCCACGCGGACGAAGTCATCAGCTAGGATTATATAACCTAAATAATGCTTTTTAATTTTATTTGAATATAATTTTAATAAGGTTATAAATGTGTTTGTTGGTTTATTGTTCAATCGGGCAGCAACGGAGCAATGGACCGACCTGATTTTATGTATTAGTTGTTGTATTAAGTATGAGTATATTTGAAGACTTGGAGAGTGGAATTAAGCCTTTTGTCCCTCTATTTACTTTCGTGGGAAACCCTAACGTATGTCTGTCTGTTTCTCAATAACTGTCCTAATTGGGCTCATATTATGAATATTTGGATGATAGTAGGTATAACCCAAAATAAAAGATTTAAAATGTTTGTCTGTCTGTCTGTGTTTTTGCGCTTTTTAAGAGGAAGACTCTTTAAAAGCGCTAATATTTGAAACGGGTGAACCGATTTTGATAGACTTTCACGGGCAGGCAGAAAATTTCCAGAAGTAACTACTAGACTATATTTTAATCGACATAAAAGAAGATGTGTATTTTTATCATATATCACGTGTGAAAGATATTGAATCATGATCATATCCCTGCATTTGGACAGAGAGTTCCGCATGCCATACAACATGCAACTCATGTCGACGCTTTAGCGGTCACCTTTCTACTACGGCCTCACGGCAGAAATGTCCTAAAGGCCTAAATCAACA
The DNA here is from genome assembly GCA_029955525.1 of Oeneis ivallda. NCBI lineage: Eukaryota > Metazoa > Arthropoda > Insecta > Lepidoptera > Nymphalidae > Oeneis > Oeneis ivallda. The sequence goes on along the minus strand of JARPMR010000016.1, from coordinate 18,097,309 downwards.
CAAACGCAGTCGTGCGCAAAAGCTATCAATAAAAACCAAGTTGTCATTGCATTTATTATCATTAGAACTCACTACTTCACTCACTACCAGTACTAGACACAAGTTCCTAAGCCCGCACTAATGTGTGTTGAATATCGCGAAGCAAATGGAGTGTGACGTCATTAGCGTAACACGTTATGCGGACTCGCAATCGCATTATCACACGTCGCTGTGCTTCTTCCAAGAGATAGTATGAAAAGGGAACCCAATTAGTTGGTGCAGCATTCATACTCGTATCTTTTACTAAAGAACTTCAGTATTTCGAGCTTAGAATAATGTTACTTAGCCAGATTATATGAATGAAATTCATAGATAAACTTAGAAGTGCAATCTTATTCTACAAGTCTTATTAACTGTAAGTGTTTTTTTAGGGTTCCGTAGTAAACAAGGAACCCTTATAGTTACGCCTTGTCCGTCCGTCCGCGGTTTAGCTCAGACACTATTGGTACTAGAAATCTGTAATTTGACAAGGGTATAAATATTAATCACGCCAAAAAAGTGGTGAAATGAAATTGTGAAAAATAATTCTTTTAGGGTACCTCCCATACATGTAAAGTGGGGATGAATTTTTTTTCTCGTCTATCCCATAGTGTGGGGTGTCGTTGAATAGGTCTTTCAAAAATATTGTGGGTGTGGAAACATCATTTTTCAATTCAGGGATCCGTTTGTGAAATATGATATTTTAAAGTCCTAAATTTTATTAGAGTCAAGTGTCCCCCCCGTCTGCCAGCTAAATGGTTGTATATAGGATAGGTACAAGAAAAAATTTGCAGCAGTAGTATATATAATAAATTTTAAAGGAAAACTATCCCGGCTAAGTAGGGTTCTTTAGTTAAGGAGTTATATCTGTTTTTTCTAAGTTAGGTATTACACGTAGTGTAAGTTGCATATTTTGTAGAATATTATAGTATTTAAACCATGGAACTCAAAATTTATTCAATATTCATAAATAAAACAAAAGCACTATCCTAGGTCAGCAATAATATTTGAGACTTTCAGCTACGGAACCCTACACTGCGCGTGGCCCGACACGCACGTGGCCGTTTTTTTTAAGTAAGTGTGACTTACCCACTCATCACTTCTCTATCTCTTTAAAAGTATAAACAAAGTCGCTTTTCGCGACTATTTTTTCATGCGCTTAGCTATTTGAAGCTGTGCGGCAGACTATGGCCACCTTGATGGGGTTTTAACTATCATTTCTAGAGAATTTCTTCCGAGAAGTTTCTATGTATGATAGCCGCAGTCGTGATCTGTGGTCTTGTAAGAGATCTCGGGTTCCCTGTGGAGGTAATTCGGTAATTTTTGAATTTTTATGCTCAATTCTGACGGGAGGCTAGATAAATCCCTACCGGCAAAGACCTTCCGCCAAACGATTTAGGCTTAGATCTATAGATCGTACTCTGGCTCTGCTGAAGACTCAAAAAATCAAAACAGAGTTAAAATGAGACACAAATATGGCCTTAAGTCTGAGCTTAGTGAGAGTGCCATCTATAGATCTCACCCTTAGTGTTCCAGAACGTTCTGCCATACCCCTTCGATGTAAGCCCGCTTCCATCTCAGTCTAGTCACCATCAGATGAAATTGCAGTCAAGGATTTTCTTCTTCTTCTTCTTCTTTATCAACCGATAGACGTCCACTGCTGGACAAAGGTCTCTTGCATGGACTTCCACAGGCCTCGGTCTTGCGCCGCCTGGATCCAGCGGCTCCCTGCGACTCGTTTGATGTCGTCGGTCCACCTGGTGGGGGGTCTGCCAACACTGCGCTTCCCGGTACGGGGTCGCCACTCCAACACCTTGAGAACCCAACGACCAACAGCTCTTCGAACTATGTGCCCCGCCCATTTCCACTTCAGTTTCGCGACTCGCTGAGCTATGTCGGTGACTTTGGTTCTCCTACGGATCTCCTCATTTCTGATTCGATCCCGTAGGGACACTCCGAGCATAGCTCTCTCCATCGCCCGCTGAGCGGTCCTGAGCCTACTTATGAGGCCCTTAGTTAGCGACCATGTCTCGTGTCAAGGATTTTATAACCATCGAAAAAAAAGCCTAACCCACCTAAAGGTTATGTTGGAAAAGGGCAAGTTTGATTGATTAGCTCCAAGAGAGTATAGTGTTCACATAACGTGATCGGACACTGGTTTGTCCAAACGATATCAATCTATATAATTTCCGATAACAGTTTGATCTGCATTGTACTCAAACTGATATACAATGGTCAGAGCAAACTATACTAGTAGGTCAAGGCACTTGAGTGTTGGCGTTGTATAGCATAGGGATCAGACGGCGTTATATGGGTACACCTAATAGAATTGTATGTTAAATTTTATGATACCCATAAAATTGACAAGGTTTTAGAATTACAGCTTACCTGAAAGTAAAGTATTTTAAATTTTTAGGTACTAATAATTTTATTATAATTAAGCAGTGATAGCCTAGTGGTTAGGTTAGTGTAGTCTCCTATTCGGGGGGGTCGCAGGTTTGATCCCGGGCACGCACATCTGACTTCTCGGGAGTCATGTGCGCTTAAGCAATTAAATATCACATGCTACAGCGATGAAGGAAAATATCGTGAGGAAACCTCTCCATAATGTTATCGAAGTTGTGTGAAGTCTGGCAAATCGCATTGGGCCAGCGTGGTGGACTATGGCCTATAACCCTTCTCTGAAAGGAGACCTGCGCTCAGTAGTGAGCTCGTTGATGTGTTGATGATGAGTTATTATTGTAACAATAGGAAGGTAGGTAGAGTACATTTAGCGCAGACATTATACCGACAGAGCTGGTTTTCATTTAGACCCCATTTCACCAAACCTTTTTTTACTCTCGAGGATATTTTTTTTTAAATTATTAACTCCATATATTTACTCCTGGAAAATTGTAGTGATTAATCCCAGATTAGGCTCTCTCTGGTCATTCTTAAATTATTGGTGAATATCGCCAGCGTGGTGGACTATGGCATTTATCCCTTCTCTGAGAGGAGACCTGTGCTCAGTAGTGAGCCGTTGATGGGTTGCTAATGATGATAATGATGATGATCGCGTGGCTTACCTACAGCTGTTTCCATCGTCCTTTATCGGTGTCCAGTCCAGTCTTATTTCTGAAAGTACAGGGACATTGACTTTGGGCAGAAATTGGCAAGTAAAGTTTAACCATTAAATAAATTTCCCGTTTTGACTTTTTTCATATTGGCAATTCGTCGGGTCGTCTCAGTTAAAGTTTTCTTCAGTATGGTGAAATACAAAAAATGATGGCCCTTTACGGTGTAGTTATGAAAGAAAATCGTATTGATTCGACATTTTAAAAGTTATGGTTTAATCTATCGATTCGATCTACGTGTTGTGAAATGAACATCATTTTCTTACACAATCGCATGGCAGATATAAAATATGTATCGAACTTTTAGAATTCCGTTCTTTCAATCAGGTTATGGCCTCGGTTTAATTTCGTCTTTACATACCTTAGAAGTTTGAAGATAAACAAGGTACTGCAGCATGCGTAATGTATACAAAACTAGTTCCTCAACATATTAACACTCTAAAGTCACGCGACGGTAATGTTACCTCAACCTAAAATATCAAACTTGCAAGTTTTGGAGCTCATAAGTGTCAAGAAGATGTTGTGGGTTACCTTGACGACGACGTACCTATCTCGTATATGCATCTCCCTACCGTAGGCGGTAATTAAATTTGCTCAAGTTTCAGTCATGATCTATGAGCTGGTTGAAAATTTTCGGAAAGATTTTACACCAGCTTTAAATAGTATTATGAAAGATATACAAATATTAGGAAAAAATATTTATTATAAGTACGTAGAATAACAATAACAGCGTAATTTCACATTGATAAATAAAAACCAGCAATCTGCAGATGCAGAGTAACAATATGAATCCAAAAGTAAATAATGTTGTCCTTATCCCTATGAGTGTTGAAGAGTGTGTGTGTTGGTTTATTACAGGCAAAAACAGAGTACCTAAAAATATCCTAAAGACCGAGACGGAGAATGAGTATTTGCTGAATTAACGATGTCAAAGTCGCAAGCAAAACCTAATGTAAAATCAACTTCTTCTGTAAGTAGATTTTACATTAGGTTTTGCTTTCGAATTCACAAAAATGTACATAATTGAGTTTCTCAAAAGTTCTTAAGTGCAGTTTTGTTTCCTTCCATGTACCAATCAGTATTTCTGTAGATAAAAATATTGCAAGTAAAGCGAAATATGTAATAATTTCTATCGCTTCAAACCATCTGAAAATACGATTCTCCACTGAAATGTTTGTGAAAATTTTGCACTGGTATTTGGTTGTAAATTTAAACACTTTGAACAGAATGTTCTCATGTTCTTGGACTATTATGATAACTCCGGGGCTAACGAAGTGATATAAATATTGTCGGACGGGGATTATGAAGTTGTGTTTTCACTTGCTGTGGGTAAATGGAGTTTGCAAGTGCGATCTGACAGTCATGACACTTACCTTAGACTTTAATGAAGACTTCATAAGTTCATAGTGTTTTCTTTATTATATTGTTTACTTTCTATTAAAATGTCGGTTATAAATATAAATTATTATGACTTCGAAATGCCTCGGTTTTACGTAGCCTTAGGTCTTCTTAAATAATAATTATTCCTTTGTTTGCAAAAATTGATCCTGCTGCTAATAACTAAGGAATTAAAGATTTAATCGTCGCATTTCTAAAATTGCTGTAAATTGATGATAGTTTTAAGTAATTTTAAAATACATTTTTAATTTCATTTATTTTATAGTTAAGTTTTATGCCAGCCTAGTGAATGAAAGAAATTTTCCCAATCTAATAGAAGACGTACCAGCAGACTAAGTTTGGTGTGGTATGAAATAACTCTGTGATCTACTTTTCTTAGATCAATTTCTTACACACCAACAGAGAGCACGAAGACTGGCGTCTACTTTTGTTACAATTGATTGCTAGAGTGAGGAATTGATCTTTATTGAAATAACTGCTGATGCCAAAATAATTAAGTAAGTATTTTAAAAACTTAAATATCAGGTAAAACTGAAGTGGAAATGGGCGGGGCACATAGTTCGAAGAGCTGATGGTCGTTGGGGTTCCAAGGTGTTGGAGTGGCGACCCCGCACCGGAAAACGCAGTGCTGGCAGGCCCCCACCAGGTGGACCGACGACATCAAACGAGTCGCAGGGAGCCGCTGGATTCAAGCGGCGCAAGACCGAAGCCTGTGGAAGTCCATGCAGGAGACCTTTGTCCAGCAGTGGACGTCTATAGGTTGATAAAGAAGAAGAAGAAGAAGAATATCAGGTCGGATTTAGGTGTATTATTCTCTAAATATCTCTAATTTTCTGGGATAAAAAAAGTTTCTCAAGATGCAAGCGATCTCCTTTCCAAATTTTGTCAAAATCGGTTCAGAATGTTAGATGTGTAAGGGGTGTCTAATATAAAGAGAGACTCACAAAGTTATTTTATGGATAAGAATGGATTTATTAACATTATTTGAAGCCCTGTGGAATCTATTTATAGCATTTGAAAAATGGCAATAAATTATTCCATTTTCAATGCAATAAGTTAGATCCTTGGATTGAGTAGCTTCACTAATGACGTAACCACCAACAGCTCCATTTTAAATTTAGATCGCGTGCAGCGTCAGCCATATGTCGGTAATGCCCATTAAAATTCAAAGCCGCAGCGTTAGACACGAGTTAATCCACACTCGGATATATTCGTGGAATGGTAAAAACTCTCGTCGATAGGGGTTGACGTGCAGGAAAAGCAATGAGAAGTGGCGCGTGACTTGAGGCATCTTAGCTTCCGTCGACCGTGGTAATGATGTGTGACATACCTATTCCTTATTTGCATACGCTTTACTGCCTAAAGTTTATACGAAAATACGAATGTGCATAATTTATTTTTAAGTTATAAGAAATTAGGGAAAAATTCCACATGTAGAAATTATTTGAAATAAAATTGAAAATAGAAAATTCAGTCTGTCGAGCTGGGATTCGAACCATCGACCTTTAACTGTTTAGCGACTGTAGAAACCACAAGGCTACGGAGATCTAATATTGTAGTGTGAAAATATTGAACACAATGCCAAATTAATTAATCGAAAGGAACTTCGTTCCATCCGGGTGTCCCTTGACACCTCTCAAGTTTTTTTTGTAAGTAAGAGTATTTATACAGAGTGCATCTGTGTTTGCGCACACTCTAATTTTATTATGCACTTTAATATATCTCACGTAGCTTTCTATTGTCTGTGGAGTCTGATGCCGTGTTCGAAATTCAGTCAGGTTATCTTTTAAGGGTAAAAATGTATCTTGGGTATTTCTCGAGTAAGTAGATATTCATAAGCCATTATGAGATTGTAATTAATATTTATTAAATTGGCATACTTTTTTAAAGGAAGATTTTTACAAATGCAATATGATTATAATTTGAAACAACCACATTTTTATTATCAGCGCTTAGATACAGGAAATGCAGTGACTTGCGGCGCGTGACTTCAGTATCTTGGGTTCCTTCGACCATCACGGTCATAACGTGTCACACGTGTCACGTGTCATGTTCCTTGTTTACATACGCTTTATGAGTAAGGATGTTTCCGTTTATATACCAATGTTGTCTGCATAATTTTGAATTATTAATAATAATTATTTAAAATCTTCACTTTTATAACAACTTTGCGTCTTTTGTAACCATGCAAATGTCAATTATATGAACATTGCCATGGATTGGTATTTTAAGGGGCTATTACGATCCTAAATTGTTTAGGTCGTACGAGTGGGATAGAGCTGTATATTTTGCAGTGCTAGGAAAGAGATGAAAATTATGGATTCAGGGGTCGGGAATTGAAAAAAATCTTTAAAATTGATTTAAAAAATTATGGAAGCCAATAATCAAAGAATTTTTCTCACCGCTTTTAGTAATTATTTATATCAACACAAATAAAAAAAATAGCAGGAAAAAACCTACCGTTTCTGTTTAAACAAGGTTTAAACCTAAAAAAGGAGATTATTGGATCAAAGTTTGGGAAGACTTTCTATCGAGATTTTTTTTTTCCAATCGTGTTTCTATCTCTAAGCGAATTTAGTTAGGATACCCAAATTACATATTGCATTGAAATTATTCAAATTGGAATTATAGTTTTCAATTTGTAAACCTCACAGAGCTCACCGAAAATCACCTGTCGCATGCTTTTACCACCTTAAGTAGATGTTGTAGAAAAAGTAGCGTAAGTTTTTTGAGCAGAATTAAGGTTGGTATGATAAAATATGTTTTGCTTTTGCTGTCTTTAAACATAGAGAGAATATTCAAAAGAATGAAATATCGACAAAAATGTCGAAAATAGTCGCGATAGAAATCCCAATTGCGGTAGAACGTATGCGAGTAAAATTGAGTTAGCAAAAATAGGATTAGCGGAGCGTACATAGTTCGTGGTCACGGTAATATCTCTAGGACGGGAGCCTGTAACTCAATTGTGGAATTGGATCGATTTGGAATTCCATTCTGGAATTTCAGAAGCTCCTGTTGTTTGATGTCGGTATATCATGTTGTTATTCCACTTTCCTAATCAACATAATCAAATATAGAGATTCATGAATTTGAAATGCGATGTTGAAAAAGAAGCTTTGGATTGGTTTTTAAATGCACATAATATTTGTCAATTATTAAACTTAATTAAGCACTAATTTATGACCAAGACTTCCTCCGCGTGGATTGAGCTTTCAAAAAAAATGGCTTTATCCACACTTCTTCTCCTTTCACCCGTTAAGGTTTAGGGAGGGAATTTTAAGAAAATCCATTTCGACTTTATGATACGCAAATAATAGTTTCTTCAAATTCCAAATCTATTGGCCCACTACTTTCGGCTGTGCATTGTTTATCATAAAAGGTAGATAGATGTAATATCATGTATTTAATAAAAGTGTTAAATTGTTAAAATATTCAAACCAACTTCATCAGCCCTTACACAAGTTTACAATAAGATTCATATTATAATTTAATATTAATTGTCATTATATACCTATATGACTTGGTGTAGACATGTAAATAGATGTACTAAAGACATAACCATCAGCGTATGTATGCTGTACCTACCGAAATTAGTTATATAACAAGATCCTAATATAACACATCAAAATGTCCGGTAAACCGACAGTATACGTCCGCAATAAAGCAATATCCACGCTACGGCGCTCTCACCTGCCAGGAATCTAGTTGGATTGCGGGTGAGAGATCGTAAAGCCAGGTGTCATCTCGAATCGAGCGTGTTTATACCGTTCTGTGTTGTTATGCCCGCGGCTTTGTCTGTGTGGCAATAACTTCAACATTTTTTTTAGTTACGATTTTCATTTATTAGTAAATATTTACCTGAATGTGGAGTGTGTGAATTAGCAGTGGGCGGGACACAGGTAAGAACTGATGGACGTTGGGCTTCCAGGGGCTGAAATGATGTCTCTGTCAACGGACGTTCTCAAATGAGTCAAATATGGTTGAGCGAAGCAATGGCTGAATCATGCGTCATGCTCGTGAACGGGTTCTACCAGCGGGAATGGGGCTACTCCCTGTTTGCCTGTGTTAACATGTGTTAAATTATAATTAGGTATGCTTTTGTGGAACTCATTGTGGAAACACTGCATACATAGCTTAGTATCTATTGAATTGTATACTTGTTTTGAAAAGAGCAACCGCCGAGTTGGTTTTTCTCGGCAGGAAGGGCATTTCGAACCAGTGGTAGATTCAACGACGATTCAAAAGAACTTGTAAAAAAGTTTATTTGAATAAAAACATTTCTATTCTATTCTATTCTATTGGCAGCCACTGGTTGCTGCAGGTGATGTAAGATCGTCTTCTGTTTCGATTGTTTCAAGAGATCTATGTCGGTGTTGACCTGAATTTGTCGTAGAATGTTTATTCCAAAGTTTAAAGTTAGTCGCGATTACCTATTAACAATTCTTTCAAACATACACATTTGCACTTGATTTCATCAACTACATAATATATAGAGTTGCGTTACGTCTTCCATATTTTCACATCTGTCGTCAGCGTTCTGATATCGCCATACGTCTGTCGGTCAATAAATTACTGTCAGTTTTGTACATTGAATATCTTTGAGTATTAAACCAACACTCAAAGATTGAATATGCCAGTTTTCTATTATCTTAAAAGTTAAGGAGTTTCTCATATACTTAAACATTGTAACCAAACGCTAACAAATACCGATATCGCACCGTTATCTGTTTAGCATATAATAGTGTTGGCGGAGATGTTTGGGACGGCGCGGCGGTACATTTTGGTGAATGGCCTCGTATCCGACGTGTGCCATCATTGCGTCCGCTCGCGTCGACGACCTCTTTAAGAAACGGGCATTTGAATGCAAATTGATTGATATCGAAATATTGGAAGCGTCTGCCGCGAATATCTTTTTAAGGTTCCGTACCTAAAGGGTGCCAACGGGACCCTATTACTAAGCCTCCGCGGTCCGTCCGCCCGTCCGTCCGTTTGTCAGCGGGCTGTATCTCGTAAACCGTAATAGATTGACAGTTGAAATTTCACATATTGTGTATTTCTATTGCCGCTATTACAACAAATATTAAAAATTAAATTAAATTAAAAAATCGGCCAAGTGCGAGTCGGGCCTCGCTCTTTTAGGGTTCCGTTAAAAAAATTAAATTAAAAAATTTCCATCTACCCACCTACCCATTTTAATTTAATTTTTTAAATTTAATTTAATTTTTATTATTTGTTGTTATAGCGGCAATAGAAATACATAAAATGTGAAAATTTCATCTGTCTATCTATTACGGTTTACGAGATACAGCCCGCTGACAGACGGACGGACGGACAGCGTAGGCTTAGTAATAGGGTCCTGTTGGTACCCTTTGGGTACGGAACCCTAAAAATGAAGGGGCTCCCATACATGGAAAAGGAGTCGAAATAAAATTTTATTTTTTTACCCTGCCATGTGGGGTGTCAGTGTCTAGAGCTCATTAAGTGGAGTTTTTCAGATATATATTTTATAGCTACAAAAATGAAAAAATGGGGGGCCGTCGATGTTTTCAGTTTTAGAACGGTTTTGGGGTGTATCTCAAAAACTAAACTAGTTAGGAATTTGTAATTTTGGTATACTATGTACTTAATAGTGTATTTAAACAACAAATACTGAAAACACCGATTTATAATGCAATTTATAAGTTGTGACCAAAAGAAACGAGCATTTTTTCCCCTACGCTAATTTTGTACTTTCTAAAAACTAAGATATCTGAATATGTATCTAGTTTTAAAAAAATGATTTGGTCTTATTATGTACGGAACTAAAACAGCGAGGCCCGACTCGCACTTGGCCGATTTTTTTTATTTTTCAAGTAGTTGTGTGAAGTCTGGCAAAATAAATACCATGATAATAATAAAATACAAGAGATGTTTAATTTTCATTTGCACTATTACGTTGTTTAATTAATAATAATCGATTTTTATCAAGTACATAAATTAGCTTCTGCCCGCAACTTCGTCCGCGTGGATTTTGGTTTTCTAAAAATTACATGGGAACCGGAGAAGTGAGAACCCTTTCTTTTCCGAAATAAAAAGTATGCCTATGTCACTCTCTAACTCTCCAGGTCCTTTTAACTCCTCTACCCATGCATAATTATTGAATGTTATTTTCGACGATGGAAAAAAAAATTTACTTCTTTTCTTTAAAATTGATTATAAATAATCACTCTGTGAAAAGGCATATTTGGTATTGATAAAGTCCTATACACACTTGAATGTGTAGTTGTGTGTTTAGTGTCATGTACATTGTATAATTATTAAAAGAATTTTGACATTAAACTTTACGACGAAAGATTTCAGATAAAAACTCGATGTTCTTATTTAAGAATATTTTTAACAACAAAGTTGTCTACGTTAGTGACGTAACAGATCGATCTTCGGAACATGGTAATGTCGAAAGTTGTACTGACTTCTACTCGTCCAATTCGATTCCAACTTTACCTTCGCGTTGCGAATAGGGTTGCCTCTCGTACTATATGTAATTTATTTATTTACTTATACAACTTTATTGCATACAAGATAAAAAAAAAATATAATATGTTGTATACATATTATTAGTTATTATTATAAACTTCCACTGCTGGACGTTACTGTTAGTCAGTTTAAGAGTTTCTTTGACTTTACGAAATTTCTGAATCAGTAAAACCTTAACAGTTAATTAGTGAAAACTTCCATATTATTTAAAATGATATATTAATATTAATGCTATTAGTTATAATATTAAAGTTAATGGTAAAAAATAACCTTTTACGAATAAGTGGTGTAAATAAATAAATTATTTAAAATCTAAATCCACGCGGACGAAGTCGCGGGCATCAGCTATGTAATAATAATTTTAACATTATATTTTATTTATTTTTCTTAAAATACACGCATTTTGTCAACATGTGTATAAAATAATGTATCTGTCTATATTTATAATTTTGTAACGAATATTTTTACGTCTCTAAGATTGAATGTGGCGAGTTTTTTTTTTTAGTTCATTCAGGTTGTCAAGATAAGTACACGATGACTTAGATGTCCCGTGTGACATAACAAACTTTAACGCCCATTACCGTGCGTACCGTTCGAGTTTCGTTGGTCCATAAATATTTATGTGCAAATAAGCTAGCTGAATGTGTTCCCGCCTTAACGTCTTAACAATTTATACCTACGTGTAATTTGATTTTTACTTTTTTTGATGCGAGTGTAAAATTATACTGCAAAGTTCTAGGTCAAAGTCAGTAGATGGATGCTTTAAAATCTAAGTGATATAATTTATATTGTATTGACCAAATGCCATTTCAATAATTTTGCGTATTTTTAATTGAAGTATATTTATATAGCTAAGGCCCGCTTGCAGAAACGCCGGGTTATCCTTTTAACCTAGAGTTAGCTGCTCCTTTGACAGATTTCGTATAAAGCTTAAACCTAACCCAGGGTCTCTGCAAGCTGGCCTTAGCATCCAAAAAGCTACTTAACTAACTTTAGAAATCATTTAGAAAAAATTATTGCAATTAAAATACTTCAGTAAACAACAATCCAGCCAATTACAACAAGTACTGCAAAGAGAATACTTGAGAATGATAGAAAGAAGGCTGATATAAATAGTGACTGGATTATCACAGAAAAGTGCGAATACCTAAAGGGGGTTGGGATAAGTGGAAAGGGGTCTTGTCAACTCTTAAATTTAAATAAATATTTGGTTTGTCTTGTTAAACTCTTGATTGCTTCGATCCTAGTTTTAGATGGTGGAATTTTGAATAACAAACAATTATTTATTGATACAGTATCAATATTGAGTTGTTATGCTGGCAATTAGATAGCTTAAATAATAAATATACATATACCTGCCTAGTAATAAAACGATTCACAAGTAAGTAAACTTTCACTAATTTTGCATAATTTTTAGGGTTCCGTACCCAAAGGGTACCAACGGGACCCTATTACTAAGCCTACGCTGTCCGTCCGTCCGTTCGTCCGTCCGTCCGTCCGTCTGTCAGCGGGCTGTATCTCGTAAACCGTAATAGATAGACAGATGAAATTTTCACATATTATGTATATCTATTGCCGCTATAACAACAAATAATAAAAATTAAATTAAATTAAAAAAATTAAATTAAAATATTTCCATGGGTACATGGAAATATTTTTATTTTTTTTAACGGAACCCTAAAAGAGCGAGGCCCGACTCGCACTTGGCCGATTTTATAGTGGTTCATTAAACCTATTCTGTTTAATTATTACATATATATAAAAGTCAAACTGACAGTTCATACACAGATCATAATTATATTTTAATAAACAGCATAATATATTTTTTAAGTTTATTTTATTTTTCTGATATTTATTTGGTGCACAATAAAGTGCAGTGTCAGTATTCAGCTTCAATTTTGAAACTGATGACACGAAAATGTTCATCCGAATTTCCTTCTATGCACAAAAGTTTACCGTTGCTATTAAATTGAAACTGTTTGCCGCAGTTTTAGTTACAAAGTCCATTACTCGATTAACCGGACGCGGATGGTACGTAAATACCTGCATCTAAATTCACAACTGCATCGCTGTTAAATTTTAATGGATGCGCTTTATCAACATTGAACCCAAAATTAACTATATCAAAATATTTTCTATAGGTACATGTCACGATGGCAAGTGGACCTTCTCTCACGGGGGGAAAGCACCGCAACTGTTTTGTAGCAGGCATTGCCTGAAAAGTCTTGAAATTGTGTTGGTAGTAGGTAAATTGTACCAATACATTTTAAACATCTTTTCTGTTACGAGTAAATCTCCGTGAATAAATCTATAAGCCTATAATCGTTGAGGAAAGGACACTTTTCAACTTGCTGGATAAATTCAATAAGTATTATTTCATGTCGCATAAAAATGTTAAAAAGCGGTAATAATTTCATGAATAATGGTGCTTATAATCCGTCGGCAGCTAGCACTGCAAGTTGCGTAAGTATAATTCCGTTGTTGTTTCAAACTAGTTTTTGACAATTTGCTCCGTGTGAATCCCGTCATTAAAATGTATCATCATCATCTCAACATATCGCCGGCCCACTATTGGCCACAGATCTTATCTCAGAATGAAAAGGGTGTTAAACCTCTAGTCAACCATGTTGACCAAGGGTGGATTGGGTGACTTCACATACCTTTTGAGAACATTTTAGAGATCTCTCAGGCGTGCCACACGATGTCCAAAATGTACTTGCCAACGCAATTGGATTAGCTTTATAAAAGTACGCGTGTGTCAGCTAGTTAATAAAATTAAATGCATCGTTCAAACAGAAGCTGAAGCCATAGAGATTAGATAAGCGGATTTCTGATGCGGCCTTTATTACAATGCCTTTGAAGGTTTTTGTGTTCCGAGCATGTTTGTTTCTTAGCATATGTTAAAAGAGCTGTTGTACTTAAGAGCGCGTGTAACCCAAAAAAAAATCAGATTTCGCGATGAGATAAAACATAGCCACAACCTCATGTGAAGCGCGACAAAAGAAAGCGTTTTGCGCGGAATAGGAGTGTAGTAAGCGCCAAAATACTTTGTAACTCGTAAAATATTCATTTTCTTTTCAATTCGCTAGGCTCTCTCTTGATAATATCAGTCGGAATTTAATGTAAAAATTTTGGCTCTGTAATATGCAACACATTGAAAATAAATGAATATTGGTTAAAAATTAGACCTAACTTCGCGATTTTTTATTATCGAACAAATTTCATCATTTTATGTTTTTGCCCAAACACGTCCCTTGGCAGTATGATGTAATTCTTGCGTGTTTTTTTTCTGATAGTTGAAACTTGATCTACTACTGTAAAAATCAAATCTGTTTACTGTTAACGAGCGCACACCCACTCTTAAGCATATCCCCTTATATATGCTTATCTAATGGTCATAATATACTGAAAAGTTATTTAAGCTTAACGGGGGTAAGAAAAAAAGCATCTCTATCTTCCAATTATATTCTCTCAAATAAAAAAATATACCTATATAGATATGTATGATGATTTATATCTTTATTGATTTGTATCTATAAGCAAAACTAAATTTTATAAGGCTTAAAATTAATTATTGTTAACTAGTTTTTGCCTGCGATTTCGTGCGTGTGAAGCTTGTGTGGAGTTAATTAAAAAAAAAGAATGTGTATTTCCTTCTATTATTATCATTGGTAATTTGAGGTTATTTCGCAGTTAATGAATTTCATCATGACAGGCACCTTTGTCATGGTGAAACAGCTAACGGCTTTGCATTCAACTGCCCAAAAAATAGTGTTCAAAAATGTTGATATTCTATCACATAATATATTATTATCAATCATCATCTACGTATTCTAATACCGTGTTTCCAGAAGAAGCTGCTCCTTCTACTTCTGAGTTTTCTTTCGGTTCTTCTCAGCAGAAACTGCTTTTCGAACCGCAAGTAGAGACTTGACTTGTAATATCGAATAAATCATTTGAATTGGCTATCGAAATAAAGCATTTTGAATTTGGAAAGTACTTTAGTATATTTTTAGAACTACTATCAAATACTTAAAAAAAACTGAAAAAAGATTTTCGTTGGTCTTATAACTCTTTCGTTGGTAATAATATAATTTATTAATACTCGTATCTTCATAGGTGAGAGGATAATAGCTCCTTTCTATCACAATAGTTATATATTATACCAATTCAATAGAAAACAGTATGTGCTCACTTAGTTTGTAACAAGTTTCTCAACTCTGGCAGCGCAAATACGATGCTTTATACCCAAGTTCTTAGTGGGTACGAGTACATAATTTGTTCTTAAGCCTTTACAACTAGTTTTGGTAAGATATAAAACTTTACCAATTTATCTTATTACACCTGCGATGTTTAATTTGTTTAAACTTGTCAAAACTTGTCTGACGTTGCGGATAGGTTTGGAAATTTAAAGTACAAAGTTTATATTGTTACCTTTGTAATAGTATAATATTATGTTTATGTGCAAACGTTCTGAACGTTCGATAAAGTTAAGTTTCCAGACATGTCGCTAGGTTTGTGGAAAACTGCTTTTGTATGGAGTTATTAAAACACGACATTGAGAACTTTTAATTAATACAATAACACTAACTTTAGAGACGTGTTTATTAACTTGATAAACACTCAATGTTTAAAATAACAATTATTCTGTTAAAACATAAATTGGATTAGTATGCCTACTTGTGTATTTCCAAATAAGTAAAAAAACAAAAGAAACTGCTTTTGTATGGAGTTATTAAAACACGACATTGAGAACTTCTAATTAATACTAACACAATAACTTTAGAGACGTGTTTATTTACTTAATAAACACTCAATGTTTAAAATAACAATAATTCTGTTAAAACATAAATTGGATTAGTATGCCTACTTGTGTTACCTGCAAATTATCTAAACCAAACCAGTTGGTACTGGTCACATTCACTTATCAGTTTAAAAGCACTTCGCAAAAGTTTATTAATAAGAAATTAATTCTATTCTATTTTTATTATTTCCAAACAAGTAAAAAAGCAAAAAAATAACCTACTCACTTATTAAAATTTAAGTTCAAGTACTCTTAACCATATCAAGAAGTATATACAACAATTATTGACCTTATTGTATTATTATAGTGTGCATCCTTTATTTCGACTTCAATTGAAACGTGGTTTTATCTGTCGAGACCTTTGTTTTCATAACCACAGCGAAGTGTTGATGGCTAAAATAAGTTCGAAATAATCCGATAGAATTTTATTCAGTTTAAGTTTAAGCACGTTAAGAACATTTCATTTTCTAAATAAGTGAAAGAAAACTGAGACATAAAGATAAAAATTAATATCGCATAATATGATGATGAAATCAAAAAGAAGAAATCAAAATACATAATTATATTTTCAATTAAACAACTGCATGAGTCTTTATCACTTATAAAGTTATAATAAAGTTTATAGGTAGATAAGAATTTTCTACAAATTAACATTATCTACTTACGAAAGGTTGAAATAATAGAAGGAATATCAGTAATTTTTTTTTCAACAAAATGAAGTGGCGCTTATGTTTCTAACGTCCAATATCCTCGACAATGTGCATCTTGATAAAATGAAATTCCAAGAGTTCAAGCTAAAAGTAGCTATTTGTTACTTTTAAGCTCCCAGCTTTGAAGATGAGTCTTGAGTTGGAAACCATTTTTAGTTTACCCCTTTTATTGAACGAATAGTTTGAATTGTTGCCAGCCCTATAATTCCGGACATGGGATCAAAGTGTTTCACCTTTTGTACCAAACTTGATTTTTGCTCAAAGGAATTCTATGCAAGATCAAGGAGATCAACTTCATAAAATATTATCTATATTATAGTCGTTTATTCGATGTCGCTTTAAACTTTTAAATTATGTGTAGACTATTTATTTATTTATTTTTGATTATTAATTTATGACGACTTGTTGGAGCTGACAAAGTGAAAGAAGTGTTCACCTTATTCACCTCTTTCATCTCAATAATAATTAATTAAGTAATATTAATTAATATTATTAATATTAAATTTAATGGACTTATAAATACTAGTTGTTCGCCCCGAACTGAGACCTCGCGGTAACGGTATCCCATGATTATTCATTCAATCGATACATGATAACCAAAACTGACATTATTATTATGCCCGTTTTCACCAAACATACCTAAATCATCCCCTAAGTAGGAGTCTCTTAACGTAGGTAGCTCCTAAATACAATCCTAAGTCCTAACATCCGTCCCAATATCCTTTTAGGTGTCCCGTACAGGATCGTGATAAATAAGTTGACAGAAAACATCAATCACCTAACTTATAGGTAGCCCGTAAAGGTTAGGGAACGTTAGTGAAAACATTGAATTATTATGTAGGTACTAACGAGTGAAACCGGGTTACGGGCATCTGTACAAATCGTCATCTATCGACGCGAATAGAAAATATACAATATTTAACTAAAATTTAACTAAAAAATAATTTTAATTGAATAATATGGTACAAAAAAAATTACAATACAATTATTGTATTATAATAAGTAACTAAATAATAATGGTCGACGCAAAACTGTTTTTGGGATAGGTCGTTAGTCGTAACTCGTAGTTCCATGGGAATAGTTACTGACTGCGCCATCTATTAGCATTATTGTGAAGCTATGTTGATGCTATATGAATTACTGATGTACATTAAAAATTAAATAATCTCGTTTCTTTATAATATTCATATAATTTTAGTATTTGTTGTTCAAGTACAGGATATAAGTGACCTAAAAACATAAAATCAGTTTGAAAATCCATAGCGGATTTTCTTAGGGAGCGTCTTCAAGCGAGCGTATAAAATCGCCACTTTGAAAGCCCCCCATTTCGTCAATTTTAAGGGAAAAATTAAAAAAAAATATTTTTGTACTCAGTTCAAAATTATCTTTAAAATGATACGTAACAATTTTATGTAACGCGATATTTTTTTTTTTACTTCGCATTCGCTTCTATGAGAGCCCCCCTGAAATAAAGATTTTTATAACTTTTTAAGCCATTTTCGGCTGGAGGCCATCGGTTTACATATTATATCTAAATTTGAAGTAATTACGTTCAGTAATTCAAAAGTTATAAGGCTCTGACAGACGGACGGACGGACGGACGGACGGACGGACGGACAAGTGCAAATCGCTCTAGTTAACTCAAAGACCTTCGCTTCGCTCGGTCGATAAAATTGATTAATTATTATAGTTTAAAAATAAAAATTATGTGAAAGTTTGATAGTAATTAGATTAGTTTAGTTATAAGTTTTATTGTAACATCTTAATTAAAAAAAAGTAAAAGTTTATATCTCAGTATGTGTTAGTACCTACTATCTATTTAACGCGTATTGATTCCTTGCATTCATACTAATGATTACAAAACTATACTTTTAGAAATAAAAACTAGAAAAGTCGAATTAGATGAACGCAGTACAATTACATTTAGGAAGCAGTGATAGCCTGTGTAGAACTGTGGTCTCCTATTCTGTGGGTTGCAGTTTCGATCCCGGGACCTCTGACTTTTCGGAGTCAAGTGCATTTAAGCAATTAAATATCACTTGCTTCAACGGTGAAGGAAAACATCGTGAGGAAACCTGCACATCTAAGAGTTCACATAATGTTCTCGAAGGTGGTGTGAAGTCCGCCAATTCGCATTGGGTCAGCGTGGTGGACAATGGCCTATAACCCTTCTCTGAGAGGAGACCTGCGCTCAGTAGTGAGCCGTTGATGGGTTGCTTATTATGATGATGAGTACATTTACATCGATGCCGTAAGCCGACTATGGAAAATTTAATTTTACATTCGTCATATTGATTTAGTTATTGTAAAATATAGTCTATGTCTCCCGGACCATAATAACGAATCAATTGACATCTCATTCATCAAAATCGGCTCAATAATTTAGGCGCTACAGTGGAACATTCGTAATTAGTCACATACATACATAATAGGATAGGCTCAGGACCGCTCAGCGGGCGATGGAGAGAGCTATGCTCGGAGTGTCCCTGCGGGATCGAATCAGAAATGAGGAGATCCGTAGGAGAACCGGAGTCACCGACATAGCTCAGTGAGTCGCGATACTGAAGTGGAAATGGGCGGGGCACATAGTTCGAAGAGCTGATGGCCCTTGGGGTCCCAAGGTGCTGGAGTGGCGACCCCGCACCGGGAAGCGCAGTGTTGGCAGACCCCCTACCAGGTGGACCGACGACATCAAGCGTGTCGCAGGGAGCCGCTGGATTCAGGCGGCGCAAGACCGAGGCCTGTGGAAGTCCATGCAAGAGACCTTTGTCCAGCAGTGGACGTCTATCGGTTGATGAAGAAGAAGAAGAAGATACATAATAGACCGCTAAATTCACAATTCAAACCCTTCCTTTTGGCTTTGCCGTACCCGTACCTAGTCGGGTAAATAGAAAGTACGCAACTAAATCCCCGAAGGACATTTTGCGTACACTCGCGGAAAATGAAGTTTTGCAAAGATTATTACATAACGGGCGGACTCAGTAATTTTGATGAAATGAGGCTAATTATAACATTTTGCTTCCAGCGCTCTCGCGCTTCGCCGCCCGTCTCGCGGCACTGTGGCACGCTCGATTTGTTTTAACTGCCACTGCACGGGAATAGCGGCGAAATATTAATCCTCACTTACTTCCTATATTAAAATATAAAAATTGGTTGTCTGTAAAGTCGGTTTACGGACGATAGTTTAACGTGCTAACGTCCTAAAGAAACATTGATGAAAAATAGCATTCTTTTATGAATTGAACTGAATTATATTATCACAGAATTATCATTGTTTTGTGTAATACAAAGAAGGAGTTAATTGAAAATAAAAATTCTTTTCAAAAAACCGTTTGTATTTTAGGCACGCCCGACTTCAACAAACGGACAAACTAAAATTATTTTTATTCTTTGTAGTGGCGTTAGAAGTCGGTTTTTTGAAAAGAATTTTTATTTTAAGCTTTTAAGTGTAGTATCCTATGATTGAGGAGCTAGGACCTGGAGCTCCATGAATCATGATGTAGTCCATACTTGTTACCTACACTATCAATTCGTAATCGAAATTTCCTAAATCACTATAGTTTTAGGTAGGCAGTACCCTGCAGTATCAGGATTGAGGAGCTAGGACCTGGAGCTCCATCACGTAGTCCATACTTGTTACCTACAATGATAATTCGTAATCGACATTTCCTAAATCTCTTTATTTTAGGTGAGCAATATCCCTGCAGCATCAGGCTTGAGGAGTTGAAGGTGAACATTTTTATGGGACCATTTCGCAAACATTCTCTGTCGATTAAAAAAAAATCACGTGAATCGGTCCAGTAATCCCGGAGAAATCGGTGGACATACATAGAAAAAAAAAAAAGATACCTGCTGAATTGAGAACCTCCTCCTTTTTGGAAGTCGGTTAATTACAATTTTCTCTAGTCACAAGCCAACGCTTGGGCCGATCGTGCCTCTCTATCGCTTGTTCCGCGCTCTTGCTTGCACCCATGGGCTCAGGCGGAACGTGACACTTTCGTGCGTGCAGCCGGTGTTCATCGATTTATCGTTATCACTGGAAAAGTGTGTTTGTTTGTTGTTTTGTCCTTCAATCACGCAGCAATGGAGTAACGGATCGACGTGATTTGGTCCAAGATCCCAGTGCCGCCAGACCTAAGTTATTTTCTCAGCAATTATTTGTGTACGATAGAGTACTGTTCGAATGTCCTTTCAGTATATGCGTACCAGCTAGATTGTGCCGACGGCCAATTTCCAGATACCAGGTGCTAAAGGTAGGTAAAAACTAGAATAACTTATCTTAAATTCTCAGGGCTGATTTTCATATATGTTTTAAAGAATATTGTAAAAATTAGTAAATTAATACTGCCAGACGCTTACCGCCGGCGGTTACTTTAGCCAGACGCTTTGAAGCTCCCAAAAATATATATAACTAGCGGCCCGTCCCGGCTTCGCACGGGTAGACATAAATAGGTACAGATACCTATTTAAGTTATAAGCATGCTAATTAAAACGACCATGAATCACTAAATTAGAAAAAAATTGTATGCTTATTTTAAAGCCTCCCTGTACACTACGTTGGCTGCGGTATTTGTAGGTGGCAACAAAACGTATTGATTTTCAAAATGAAATCCCGTGGGAAAAGCACTCTTTCCTTAAGTCGATACCAACTATGGAAAAAGTTTGTCCCTGGGGTTTATTTATCGTTAGGGCAAAGGATATTTTTAAAGGGAACTGTAACCTTTTAAAAGATATGGGCAAATCAGTTGGTATCATCGGGATCCGCGGAACATGTGCGAGCTGACCGGCCGCGGGACCCGTAATGATAGTTGCTGCAATCACATTATCTCTTAATTCTTTGATCAATAGTCTTGTACCATTACACATATTGGGAGGGCTTAAATTTCTTAAAAGCATAACAGGCGTACCTATTTTTAATTTTAGTTCATGAGGTGGCAAGCCAGCAGGATTGAGGGAATTTAAAAATTCCTGTGGGTAGTGCACTGTATATCTTCGATGTTGCACACGGTGTCAACAGATTTGTAACATTTAAAATCACCTGGTACTTTTTCAATATGTCAAAAGACTTTTAATTGGTTCTGGTGGCTCATCAATGTTAGGGAGAACAACTTTTCCAGATGCACAGCACATACCTTTCGCTTCCTCAGCCCATTTTTTAGCGAAACATATAGGACAAATCTTATTCATTGCTCCGATTTGGATGCTGTTTTGATGAGCATATTCAATTTGAGGATCGTAACTAAATGCCGACCTATTACTATGAGCTAAAATTCTATTGCGCGTCCTAGCTGTTAACGACCGTTGTCTATCTCGCTGTGTCAGGAGCCGCTGCGAGCGTTCAGTGCTAGATTCCCGTGCACGCGTTCGCGAGTTCCTAGCTCTATTTCCTTCAAGTCGCTGCGAGCGCTCGGTGCTTGACTGTCGTTCGTATAACTGCGATGATCTCGCATTTTCCTCTGCACGACGAAGTGAACGATCAGTGCTACATTCTCTCGCCCGTGTTTGCGAGTTCCTAGCCCTATTTTCAGCAAGTCGCTGAGAGCGGTCAGCACTTGACTGTCGTTCGTATAGCTGCGACGATCTTGCATTTTGTTCTGCAAGACGAACTGAACGTTCGACGCTAGATTCTCTGGCTCGCGATTGGGACGCATACACTCTCATACTTTCCAGACGATCTGCATTTTCAGAAGAAGACTCTCCAATACGACGAACTTTTGCTAATCTCGCTTGGGAACTATTCTTATATAGCTGCGACCTTCTTCTTCTAGGCATATTGCTATGAAGGATATTTATTTTAA
This sequence comes from Oeneis ivallda, assembly GCA_029955525.1. NCBI lineage: Eukaryota > Metazoa > Arthropoda > Insecta > Lepidoptera > Nymphalidae > Oeneis > Oeneis ivallda. The sequence continues at coordinate 18,074,955 of JARPMR010000016.1, read as the reverse complement.
ATCAGAGAAACTAAGAATAAACTAATAACTAAGAATAAACTTATCTTTTGAATGGAAAGTCAGATTTCAATAATTCAAAAAGTAATCATCAGGTATTGAGACAGTCTTGAATATTAAATTATTTATTTGGATAAAAATTTATAAATGGTATGGATAACACGGTCTGATTTTGATCGGCATTTCTATCAATTTGTTAAATGTAAAAAAGTAGTTATAGTAACGTAACTACAATAGTTAGACACATGGTCTCGCGAAGTTTTTTGTAGATATTGATATATTCTATAGTATTGTCGAACATTTTTTTGTCCTATCATTAATACTCTTCGCAGCGTATGCGATGAAAGACATTTTATGGCTAATTTTTTTACACCTTCGGTTGGTTTTAATAGGAATTTCTAAAGATTTCTATAGTAATCTAGTACTAAATATAGCCTATGTTACTCAGTGATAATGTAGCTTTCTAATGAAAAAAAATTTATTAAAATCGGTCCAGTACTTTTTGAGTTTATTCGTTACATACAAAAATACAAAAATACAAAGCTTTCCTCTTTATAATATTAGTGTAGATTTAAGTTAACTTATATTCTCAGTTCTGATTTTTATACATGATACTCAGGGAACTATTGCGATATTATCTGTAAGCTGCCAGACCTATTGGAAGGGTCAAACATCCCCCCAGACACACATTATGCGTCCCCATATGTATGAGCGCTAGAAAATGATTCACTTGTTTAAGTGTGTGAGAGATAATATCATCATACTATAATATTATAAATGCGAAAGTGTGTTTATTGGTTTGTCCTTCAATCACTCTGCAACAGAGCTACGGATCGACGTGATTTTTTGCCTGGGTATAGCTTAGGATCTAGAGAGAGAGAACTATTGCAATATCTTCTGCAAGCTATACCCAGGCAAAAAATCACGTCGATCCGTAGCTCTGTTGCAGAGTGATTGAAGGACAAACCAACAAACACACTTTTGCATTTATAATATTATAGTATGATGATATTATCTCTCACACACTTAAACAAGTGAATCATGTTCTAGCGCTCATACATATGGGGACGCATAATGTGTGTCTGGGAGGATGTTTGACCCTTCCAATAGGTCTGGCAGCTTACAGATAATATCGCAATAGTTCCCTGAGTATCATGTATAAAAATCAGAACTGAGAATATAAGTTAACTTAAATTATATATATTTTTGGGAGCTTCAAAGCGTCTGGCTAAAGTAACCGCCGGCGGTAAGCGTCTGGCAGTATTAATTTATTAATTTTTACAATATTCTTTAAAACATATATGAAAATCAGCCCTGAGAATTTAAGATAAGTTATTCTAGTTTTTACCTACCTTTAGCACCTGGTATCTGTAAATTGGCCGTCGGCACGATCTTGCTGGTACGCATATACTGAAAGGACATTCGAACAGTACTCTATCGTACACAAATAATTGCTGAGAAAATAACTTAGGTCTGGCGGCACTGGGATCTTGCTCTATTGTTTGTTTGGGTGAAGTTGACAACTTTAAGAGTGACATTGCAGCGTTGGTAGAAATGGTAGACCCCCACTAGATGGATGGATGATGTCAGACGAATCGCTGTCAGCCGCTGAATGCAGGCGGCACAAGATTGTTCATTTCAAGAGAATTTTAGTTAGTTTTACACTGAGGTGCAGCTGTGGATGTCTGTCGGTTGCGATGATAAAGAAGATTTCTTTAGAATAAGTACAATCGAATAGAATAGAAATATTTTTTATTCAAATAAACTTTTACAAGTGCTTTTGAATAGTCGATGAATCTACTACTGGTTCGGAATGCTGTTCCTGCCGAGAAGAACCAGCAAGAAACTCGGCGGTTGCTCTTTTCAAAATAGTTTACAATAGGTACTATGCCATGTATGCAGTGTTTCCACAATGAGGGGAATTTCCAAAAGCGGATTTACTTACAATTTATTACATGTTAAGACGGGAGACAGAAAGTAGCCCCATTCCCGACGGCGGCACCCGTTCACGAGCAAGACGCATGACCTAGCCGTTGCTTCGCTCAACCATATTTGAGGTCTAGTTGTTTTTGTTGGTCTAGTTGCTAGCTTATGCGGCTGCGGATCTTACGGATCCCTGACGTGTGGAAGTTATAGGTGTTTTCTGGTAAGAAATCTCAGTAGCAGCCCAGAGTTGAGTCTTGGAAAGTTGGCGGTATTTCACCTACGTGGTTTCCATCCAGATCGAGAGTACAACTTTGTTTGCGAAAATACTTTTGCACTCTTATATTATTAGGTCTGTAATTACCTAATCGCTGTTGGGATTGGATGCTGCGAGCGAAATCCTGACAGGAGACCGTCAGATCGTTCGACTATTATTCCTTTCTTCATCTTGTCTGAGACATTTTACCAGAAATTAGATGCCATTTTTGTGATCTAATGTGAATGATCCAGAGACATTTATTCGATGTCTCAAGAAATAAAAAGAAAATATTGTTCCATCCTGCATGTACCTATGTAAGTATGTAACAATTAAAATATTATCACTTGACGATTCGAAAGCACTTTGTTTAAATTTATATGAACAAAAAACTTTTCTATTCAATTCTTAATTAAAAAAAATCACTCACGAGTAATAATAAAATGGAGTAAAAGCTTGGTATGACAGCAGAAATTATGATAGTTAATATTTCGAAAATTCTTACTGTCGTAGACAAAACAATTATTCATAGTAGCATGCGTTGTTGCTGCTCTCGGTATGCCATATATTACGGAATACAAGCGGAGGACCAACGCTGCGTTTTATAGCCCAGTCATGTATCAAAGTTTCTCGTATGCTCCGAATATCTGCAAGAGTATTATGAGACCCCCAACCATGGCGGCGACCCTACTTTGTGGTGAGAATTCCAAAATCTCACTAAGTATAATTAGTTACAACATTTCTTCCTCGGTTTTGAATCTGTGTACTTGATCAAAGTCGCGTTTTGTGAAGATATTCTACGATTACTTGCTTGTTTTTGTATATTTTTAAACGACTTCAAAAAAGGAGGAGGTTCTCAATTCGTCGGAATCTTTTTTTTTATGTATGTCCACCGATTAGTCGAAGACGTGTGGACCGATTTGAAAAATTCTTTTTTTGTTTCAAAGGGCATACTTCGCAGGTGGTCCCATATAAATTTTATCGAAATCGGTCGAGCGGTTTTTAAAATATCAACAATAAATTCAATACTTTTTATAGAAGCATATATAGTTTAAAAAGATATATATAATTTATATTATATATATAATATTTGATAAGATGTATATAGTTGAAAAAGTTTATGTCGATGGTGCTCTATCATGTCCTCACTGCGCGTGGTCATTTCGTGCAAAAATAGGGTACATCAGCCACATCAGGGCACACGAGCGAAGCCCTTATTGAACTCTTTCTAATAGATTCTATCTTCTTTTTACAGGTATGTATCTCCTTATTTTTTCGGTGGAAAAGATTTCAACGTTACAAGACAGGTAAGTACTGAAGTACTTACGTATTGCAAAATCGAATTGGCAGCCTGACTTTGACTTCAATAGGACAAGTAGCCTGTAAATTATTAGGAAGAGTAGTTTTTAAAGATGTTCTTTTACCCATAGTAACTGAGGCTCGCAATAATCCTATCCCTACTAGATTTGAAGCGTTAGTAAAAAGAAATTGCGAGTGAAAATAGAACGTTTGTGTTTTCCTCCTTTAGCAGTGTTTTCAAATATATTTTTGCACGTCTGTTAGTATAGAAACAGCAACCAATTCGGGCGTCAGCATCAGTCGCTGCCCAATTTTATTTTCACCAACCGATGTGTGCGTTTTTTGCCCTGTACGTGCGTTGTTTAACCCGCTTTAATTTTATTATTCTCTTCGCTTCTGTACCCTTTCGAATAGTTTTCTGGCTTCACACTATGTATTCGATAACTTGTACCAAAAAGCTGAGGTACTTGATTCTAAAGTTTGACATGCAAACCAGAGACCCTAGTGTGACTTTTCAAATTTACATTAACTGTGCGTAAATACGTCAATTAGTATGTACGGGAAAGGGACGGAGTATTTTTCCATCCCTTTTCTGTCCATACTAATTGACGTATTTACGCACAGTTAACGTAAGTTTGAAAAGTCGTACTAGGGACTCTGCCCCCCTAGCCATGTTACACCAACGATTGTCTATTTCTCTTTCTACGATTGCAAACGCTTGAAAGTTTGGCTAGGGCTAGACTAGATGGCGCAGTAGCTGATCAAGGACAGAAGTGTATTGATAATATTTCGCGGCATTTTATATTTTAAATGTTTTTTTTAGCATTTAAAATGCATAAATTATTCACTGTAGTGTCCATTTAAAATGAACATTAAAATAATTAGGTAATTTAAGTGCCATCTAGTTAGCAATGTTGAAAGATTTGTTTCAAAATTGAAAACTAGATGGCGCTTAAATTACCTAATTATTTTAATGTGCATTCTAAATGGACACTACAGTGAATAGTTTATCCATTTTAAATGCTAAAAAAACATTTAAAATATAAAATGCCGCAAAATATTATCAATACACTTCTGTCTTTGATCAGCTGCTGCGCCATCTAGTCTAGCCCTAGCCAAACCTTCAAGCGTTTGCTATCGTAGAAAGAGAAATAGACAATCGTAAGTGTAACATGGCTACGGGGGCTGGTCTCTAATGTCCGTTTTCAGAAACGATACCTAAATTATCCCCTAAGTAGGAGTATTTGTATGTAGGTAGCCCCTAAATACAATCCCTTACCCAATAGCATTTACACCTTTAGGTGTTCCCTAAAGGTTTGTGAAAGCGATGTTAGCAAAAAGCGTCACCTAACTTAGCTTAGGTAGCCCGTAAGTTAGGTAATGTAGGTGAAAACGAGCACAAGTCATAACTCTCTTACTATGTATTCCAAAATGAACGAATTTATGTCTGATTAAAACCGGTCATACAATCCTTCATGGCACAGTTTGACAATCAATTTTAAGCTGGCTCTAATTTGACAGCAAAAAATAAAATTAATGTTATGTTGTTTTATAATTTCTCATGGAGCAAATCGTAAACAAAGAAAACATGCAATATTCTGACGCAACAAAATTCACACTGAAAGAAAATATATCTTTCAAAGGATGTGCTCGCTTTTTCCGTGCGACATGTTTTAATTTTTTTTTATATACTTTATTTTTCTCTTTTTCACGTATATCGTACAAATCTGTGACTCGTCTGTTGCATAGTTTTGTTTATAGAGTTTGTATCGTGACACTTTTTAACAGAGTTCAATAAAGGAGGAGGTTCTCAATTTGACGCTGTTTTTTTTTGTCGATTACTCCATAACTCTGAACTCTGAACTTGAAATCTGAACCGATTTCACTATTTTCTGTATTTGTAAGGACGTTTGTCCTTACAAATTATGTTTTGCTCTTTTCTACTGTCTCTTTCTCACATAACATGAAAATGAAAATGAAAAATGATTTATTCATAAAAAGTCTTTGGGCCTCATACTCCGGTCACATAAAAAAAAAAATTTCTGTGATCGAAGGCCTCATACAATACTCTTTCTTTAATCAAATATTATGTTACATTTTTTCCTATAGATATTTGCACAGACTGTTACATGCACCTACACTAGTGTAAAAATAGAGCAGCCAATATCGTGCGTCGATGTCACTCGGTGGCACCGAATTTCATTTTCTACCTTCGAAAGTGCGCATTTATTTTTTTCCCTTGCCGTTTTTTAATTTTATTACTCCCTTTTTAGGGTATCGGTGACGCTCGTCTCTCGGACATTTTGCTGATGAAGTGTGCATACTGTAATGCAGTATTGATGTCGCTTTGAATGTTGAAAATCCATTTCGTAATTGAACGTTTATTAATATAGTTAAGGTTTCATAGCGCTTTGTTTCGATCATATTGCTAATTTTGTTTACCTAACTATAGACTTCCTTTATTTGGGTTTATTATGTGTATATTTTTTTGATAGATTCTAGATTTTAATTTATATTTTGCCTTTCTTTTTGTTGAAAGTTGGGTTTACAACATTTTTGCTCACTCTTTTCTCGCTGTTTATGTTAAGTATTTAAATATAATGTAAAATATTTAAGTACATAATATTATGTAATTCTGTTAAGAATCACATAAGTATCTTCTGCAAAATTACCTTTGATATTTTTTCTGTTGATCGTGATTTTTAGGTTTTGAGTCTCTTTGAATTCTATTTGGAAACTCTCTTCTTTGTATCTTCTCTGATTTCAGTGACAAATTATTATTTATGTACACAACCCTAAGGAGAACATCCTTTCATCCGAGTAGTATTTCGTTGTTTATATCTCTATTATTTTCAGCTATAGATTTATGTTCTTATCGCTATTATTTAAATAAGGTCAACAGTAGTAGAACCGCAATGTAGTTTAAATCCAAAACCAGGCATAAGCTTCGGGCAGTCTCAATCCTTGTAGATTTATAGCGCCATATTATTTACAAGATCCTTGTTAGTGTGACATCAATCACTGTGAGTTTCATCTCTTTAATAACCAGACCCCCTAAATGTCCTACCTACATCAAAACCGACCCGGGTCGACTTAGGAGTAAGACGCTTTCGCAAGTTATGAGCTGCTGGGTGCAAGGTTTAATTAAAGTTAAAATTTATGCTGTTTTGATATTAAAGTTTTAACTTATTTTATGGATAAGCTATAATCAATAAACTGGGCAGTGGGACTATTAGACTACAAAAAGTGTGTAAAATAAATATTTATGTTCTCACAGTTTACTATCTCATACAAGTTCTCATACTATGCATGCGGTTTGACATTGATTTTGATAGAGTTGCTGGTTTTATTAAGAGGCAAAATCCATTTTTTAAAAATTACAGCGATTCCGGTAAGCTTGAACGACAATTTCTTGAACACCCTTCGTGGATTATAAAATTAAATATCATATTAAGATACGGATGTAAGGGAGGGAAATTTTCATTCAAAAAGTTCAGCTCTTATGTAAAGGAAGTATGAAATAATAATTTTACAAATCCCGCGCTGAAGGAAGCTATAAAAGAGCCGTTTGAGAAAATTTCCCGTTAAGTTTACCGAAGTCTGCAACGCGATGAAATCTTTGTCAAAGGCGGTAATATGAATCTTTGCGAGTTATTCTGGCTACTTCATGTTTCATTATCTTCCGTTTATGATCGCATCTCAGATTATTTTATTAACCCCGACACAGAAATGACCCTGTCGTACGTCTTTGTGTTCATTACCCGTTTGTCTGTTTGTGCTTCATTGCGTTCAAAGGGATCAATCAATTTGAATTTGGTTTCTTTAGATGAGTGAGATTATAAGGATACATTACTGTGAACTGTGTGTGTGATTTGAGGGTATAGAGAGTGCACCTATGTTGGCGCATACACTTGTGCACAATAATATCTCCAGCGCAGATGGCTAATCTCTGTGGAGATTGGCTGCCGTGGCCAGACACCCTCGCACGGATATTATATTTATATTACAGAATAGGTTAGACCACCCGTGTGAAACCAGGGCGAGTCAGCCAGTTGACAATAATCACAGCAACGTAGTATTGTTGCATTTATTTAATGTTGAAATTAATTTCCTTTATTATTGTACGGTTGCGGACTGTAAATTTATTTAATTTGTCGCCCGCCGAGCGTGCGGTCACTGCGGTCTGACCCGGCTTCTTGTTGCAAGAAATAAATAAGCTCCTCTCTCCTCCCCTTTTAAGGTACAACCTCAGTACACTTAGGTAAATGATTTCTTGTTCTATGAACAAAAGAAATTGTTTATTCGTATGTGCCTATAACCCAATGGTTAAAAGTGTGGACTGAAAACTGCAACTGGTTGCACTATTGTCGCAACCACTCCTAACACAAGCTTTCTACTTATTTGGTGAGGAGAAAAGAAAGGATATATATTATGTAGTTACTTCTTGTCTTGTACCGCTGCAAGGTAGTGACGTTTTGTCTATTCGATGACGAAATCTATTATCGGATACATCAAAAAGATTTTCTATTTTGATGTATTAGATACCTATCTACTTTGAACCACAAAGTAGATATCTGATACAATATTCAAAGACTTTGAAGATATTTCGTCGATTATAGCAATTTATTCTTGTTTTTGCTTTAATGCCCGCTACATATTCAAGAAAAAAAGATTTTCACTGTAGGGTTCAACTTCAGAAGGTCGTTATTTAAAAGGGCCTTCTCAATTTGCTGTAAACTATGAGCCCGTTGTATTGTGGAGGCTCGTAAATTTCGCTTTTAAACGTTATTAAATTTTGGAGGAGTCAAGTTTTACAGGCGACTTGATATTCAAGTTCGAGGAGCATTCGAGTGATCTTATCTGAAGTTTAATTATATTTCGTTAAGATATTACTTATTTATACGATGCTTGTCCTTTTAAAATGTATGCATACTTATCGTTAGATTAGGTACTTTTATGAGTTAAATCGAAAACATTCGTTAGCGATGAAAAAAGTAATCTCGCCGTCTTAAAACATTTAATACATTTGAATTGCAACAATTTATGTTACTCATAGCTCTTGAGTCCTGACCCTAAAACATTAATCCACATAGCAAATCTGAAAACTTTTCAGAAATAATGCAAAACCTTTGTCTAATGCATGTAATATGTTGGTATTTACATAATTGATTTAAAATTCTGAGCGTGGAAAAACCACAAAAGATAAAATCATAATCACTGTTGTCACGGCAGATGGCACTGTACGTATATATATCGCGCTAATATGTAGTTGGGCTGTGAGGTATAAGACAATAAAAATTTGCATCAACAGCTAAATTGGTTCAGTGGTTTAGAACTACTGTTATTTTTGAATTGTTGTGGTTTAGACTTTTCCAGTCTTTACTGACATAATAATAAGTATTTTACCCCGACATCTCCGTTCCAATCATCTCGTTTATTTTGTAGTTCTCATATAGGTGGTGTTTGTGTTCCTGTTCATGCTTGTATCACCGGATTTCTGAATCAGATCTTAAAAAGGTACTATCAACTACTCTCCGAGAACAGTCTACCAAAAACAACCTCAGTGGGCCTCTCTATCATCAGACCCTGTCCACTTCTCATCAAGACCAAATCAATTAGAGTAAACATGATACCTTATTGCCCATGTTGGAAGTATTGTGGAAACCACCTTTATTATATTTACTCGTAAAAAGGAATTTTGATAGAAAAACGTTTCTAATAAAATAGTGTTGCTTTGCATAACTCGATTCAGAATTCTCGGCTAGTCGCCTCAGTTTTCCCCGAGCTTCAATAATTTGTTATGTCCCTTGAATCTTTTCTGCCCGATCGCTCTTTTTGGATCGCGCGAATGTTCCGAGTGTGAACTGGGAAGCGATATTGAGAAACCAACTCACGTACCGACACTGTCCTGCGGAAGCTACGTTTTTCCTTCTGGCGTTCGCTTGATCAAGAAATCCTTTACAATCATAACGTTCTTGTTATTAAGGAAAACTTCTCTTGTTCGCAATTTCTATTTGATCTTTTTATTCTTAACTAGTTTTGCCCACGGTTTTATCCGCGTAGAGTTAGTTAGGTTTTAAAAACCACATTGTTTTTCTGGGATAAACCTAGTTTTACTTATCCCGGATAATAGAAATTTCCCCCGGAGTTCCCGTTTTAAGAGCCTAACTCCACGCGAACGAATTTGCAGGCAAAAGATAGTTTAGGATAAACGACCAAACGTACTATTATGGTTTTACAGCTCTAAGCATATTTCACAGAATGAGGACACATTTTTTTATACTCGGAAACTTGCACTAGGGCCTTGTTCACCTTTGCATATTTTTACAAATCCAATTTGCAGTTTTGTCGAAGCGCGTTTGTGAAACAGCGTCAACTGCACCCGAAAACGTCGTCATGTACCTACGTACAAAGATCTGTACGTACTAGCAGTCGTGACTGTGCAAAGTGCGAAAAAATTGAATTTCAGTTTAAAAAGAAAATATTTGCATTGGGCTAGCATGGTTGACTATGGCTTAAAACCCTTTTCAGAGAGCAGATCTGCGCTCAGTAGTTAGCCGCTAATGGGTTGTTAATGATGGTGTAACATACGTAATAACAAGCATACCTACATAGACTGCTAAAATAATAACACTTCCTTTTGGCTTTACCGAAGTCGGGTAAAAAATTTGAATTTCAATTTAAACAAGAAAGTAGGGTAAAAATAACGAGACCCCTTTCTTTGCGCGTGTTATTCTCTTAATAAAAACACGGGTGTCGCCTCCCGCTATGTGGGGACGACATCGCCGGGTAACACAAAATTGGGTGTTTTTTCCACAACGAATACAAATAGGGGCACGCACTGTATTACCCCAGTTTAGCAACCATACGGTTGAGTGATTAATGGAATAGAATTTGCGCGTAGACACAGCTAGGGCATTGTAAAACAATGGCATATCTTTAGATTGATGCTGGCGAGCCGGAGGCCTAGACTTTTACTTCTGGAGTACCCTCAGTGCGCGAGTCCGACTCGCACTTGGCCGGTTTTTGGAACGTAGTTCTTTATCGCGCGGTACGGAAGGGGGCTAGACGGAAAAAATTAAGGAACCGACACTCGACACATTTTTGAAACCGACACTTTTTTGTTGAATGTGAATTTTGCATTGTGTTCGGTATTTTCGCCTTAGAACACGGCGTCTGCATGGCCTAGTGGTTAGGTCAGTCGCCTAAAAGTTCAACGTCGATGGTTCGAATCCCAGCTCGACAGACTGAATTTTCTATTTTCAATTTTATTTAAAATAATTTCTAAATGTGGAATTTTTCCCTAATTTTTTATTGTATAAATTAGATAAAATGTTATTGTACTACTAACGTCATCTGTGAAAAAACAGTAACTCCACCAGAGTAACTCTTTGGCTTTGTAACAGTGCAATAGAAATAAACTAAATAATATAATTCATCGTAGTTAATCAATTTAATACTAGATGACACCACTAGTTTATTACAATTCCTTCACTAAAATTAATCGAAAGGAGCTACGTTCCACCCGGGTGTCCCTTGACACCTCTCAAGTTTTTTTTTCTATATAAAGAAACGCGATTACAACGCGTCGCGGTTCCGAAGCGCACTGGGTTTTATTTATGTAAGACGACGCAACAGCAGCGTTGAAGTTAGCTGAAGAGCTTGAGAAATGCTATCTATACCTTAAATATTTATTGCTGTGTTCCAAAATAAACGCTTCTACTTTCCTTCTAAAATGAGATATGCTTGGGAGAGATTTAGTGAAATCAAAATTCCATTCCAAGCAATTTTATCTTGGTACTGATTTATTCTTTGTAGGAATCAAAATTATGTTTACAGGATCATGATGGTATGGTATGTCTATATCATGCCATTAGTGGTACCTACGCGATAAAAGACATTTTTATTTTTTCAGAAAATACCTAATTTAAAAATCAAAAACAGACATTGTCCAACTATTATGGTTTATAAACAGTGGTATCATTGTATTATGTTAGTTGAATACAGTCTGCACTCATGTCAGCGTCACAGTTCTTAGGCCTCGTTTTCGCATAGGCGTGGCGTTGCGCTTCTCGCGGCGCGTCGAGTCGCGTGAGCGGTCGCGCGATATGGCCAAGGTATGAGGGCGAGCGAGAGCGAGCGAGCGACGCGCCGCGCGACGCGCAACGCCACGCCTATGCGAAAACGTGGCCTTAGGAGCAAGGTGCACGAGATAAATGTACCTACTCAGTAAACATTTTTCTGGTGTAAGGCGTCGCTAAATATATTTAGGAAGATAGATACTTGTAGGATATTGGAAATAGGAAGGTACAAAGAAAATATCAGTTACAGCCGATGTTTCCACTGTTTATTGATATTATTTTCGTAATTTTGTCATTCGGATTGAAACTCAGGTATACTGAAGTTAATCTATGAATAAAGTAAAAATCAATCCCACCAAAAACATTTTCACGTAAAATTTTTCACGACGAGTCCAATTGCTCGAACTGTGAAAAAGTTATCATATCTCATGTAGATTGTAGAGCCAAGCTTCTTACTCTACAAAACCCTAACTCTGCATGCCCTAACTTCATAAACTCTACAACTTAGTCAAATTATGTGGCTTGGCCATTTTGCTACATTCACATGGGCGTATGTTGAAAAATTCATTCACTGTTCATTACTTTTCTGTTATACAATAGTTCTTGCAGTAACCAAGAAGTAAGAAAAGGTAGGTAGTGCCCTTGCGCTTCGCTCTTCAGTAATATATGTTCCTTGGCTTCGCTTGGCTCGTCGTGGCGGGGACACTGCCGTCTACCCAGATAGTTGAGGTAGGGTAGGTAACTATTGAATTAATTCATATTATCACCGAATATGTTTTAAGTCAAATGGTATTTGCATAGACGAGTTTTTATTTATTATTGATTATTTATTTATTCAATTGGTGTGAAAAAATATGATTCAATTATTGACACAAAATAGTGTGATGACTGATGACTATATCGCTATTGAAATGTTAATATATATAAATTACGTGTCACGTTGTTTGTCCGCGATGGACTCCTAAACTACTGAACCGATTTAGATCAAACTTCGTAACTATCTGTAATTTGGTCCAACTTGAAAGATAGGATAGTTTTAGTCGTTATTTGTTTTATTTATTTAGATAAGTTGGCGGTACGAAGTTCGCCAGGTCAGCTGGTAAATATATAATGTTTAAAAATACAACTTAAAATTAAATAAAAAAGACCAAATTATTTAAAAAGCAATAACCAATGAATAGTATAAAATAATAATATCAGAGCTCACGCAAAAATATAACGCCAATAAAAAAGAAAATTGAAACAATAAAACCTCCCGATTTCTTGCAGGCATTTTCAATTTTATTGCGAAACCACGCGTCATAAATACGCTATCGGCACGCCTGAAAATTCCTCTGTAACAATTGTTTCGGTTTAAATTTATGATGTTTAAGAACGCGTATAACACCAAAAAAAAAATCAGATTTCGCGATGAAATAAAACAGCCGCAACCTCATGTGAGGCGCGACAAAAGAAAGCATTTTGCGCGAAATAGGAGTGTAGTAAGCGCCAAATACTTTGTAACTCGTAAAATATTCATTTTCTTTTTAATTCACTAGGCTACTCTCTTGATAATATCAATCGGAATTTAATGTAAAAATTTTGGCTCTGTAATATGCAACAAATTGAAAATAAATGAATATTGGTTAAAAATTAGACCTAACTTCGCGATTTTTTATTATCGAACAAATTTCATCATTTTATGTTTTTGCCCAAGCACGTCCCTTGGCAGTATGATGTAATTTTTGCGTGTTTTTTTTCGGATACTTGAAACTTGATCTACTACTGTAAAAATCAAATCTGTTTACTGATAACGAACGTACACCCACTCTTAAGTATAAAGTCTGCAACACACTCAACGCGCGACGCAAATTTCATTGCACGTATCACTGAATGCGCCCTTTTACGATCCGTAAATCTTGATTAACACCAAAGCCGCATGTTACTGAAGGTCGGATGATAGTTGATACTTATATTCAAAACAACATTTTGACTCCGGCTTTCTCCGCGTGGAGTTAGGTTTAAAAAATAATAACCACGGTAACCATTTGGTGTTCGGGGATAAAAAGTAGGCTGTCTCAATATTCTGGACTTAGGTGTAAGCACCCGTATAAATCGAAATAAAAGCGATCAGTAGCTCTGTTTTGGATTATTGAAGGACATACAAACAGACTGAAAGACTTTCGCATTAAATGAGTACGTTACGATTTGGTTAAAGGGTTTTTGTAGAACAATTGTTTGACTAATGGTTTTCGAACATCGAATCGGTTGGTCGAACCGTTATTCTGTTGCTACTTGGTTGAAGGACAAACAAACACCAGGCGACTCTGTGACACCGCTCGTCCTAGTATGATCAAACTCTAACTCTAGACTGGGGAGGAAAAAATATATGTTAGGTACTGTGCAGTTAGTCCGAGTTTTAATTCATTTGATCGTAATAGTAAACGATGAATGAACCATAATGGTATCGATTTAGTCACAAATTCAATACAGATTTTACTTTGGAGCGTTTTCGTTACGTAAAAGTATAAGAATACATACACGAAATTGAGCTCAACTCAAGACTTGTGTTTAAATATCCCACGGGAACCATTTTTCAAATAAAATGTAGCCTATATCACTCTCCAGGTCCTCAACTATACCCGAGCAAAATTCGCAGCAATCCGTTGCTGCGTGATTGAAGGACAAATCGACAGAAACTCACTGTTACATTAATAATATTTGTAGGGATTTTTGTAAATTTCAATCATCTGACCTGGCCTTAATCGGATCTAACCTAACTATACCTGCAGATATATCACAAGATATATTTTGTCCAATCATAGAACCTAACCAGAAAGACCACAGTCCTTACAAGTTATCAAATTAATATTAAAAAAGACTCTTTATAGTTATATACTTTATTAAAAAAAATAGTATCTGTCTTCTAAAAATAAATGTTTCAATTTTCATTTTAAAAAACTTTGAAGGACTGAGGTCTTCATAAAATGCTTCTTTAAACCTGTAGATAACAGAAAAAAATTATATAAAAAATATATTTTATACATCTTCTATTATGAGTTTCAATAGATGGATTTTGATCCAATTTAGAAGTTTCTTGTTTATTATGTTACGCTTAAAAGCCTCGTTAAGCGGCTCCAGACCTTTGTTACAAATTGTCTCACTCGACTGATCACTTCACCCTTTTCATTTCACCCTTTATCCTATTTTATTGGAAAAAACATTGTTTCCGTTAAAATACAATAAAGAGTGAATTGTGTTTATTATTTTTGAAGAAATTCTTCATTACTCCACTTAATTAAATCGATGATAAATTAAGTATTCCTTAAATGGACATGTGAGGAATTTAATTTAAAAATGTCTAAGGGCCCGTTATAGAAGTGGCAAAAACGTGGCGTGAACGTGTCGAGGACACGTCATGTTTTTGATAGAACAAAATTTAAATAATAATATGTACAAAGAAATAGTAAAGCCGGTAACACTAAATTTCCCGTCATGCGGAATCGAAAACTCTTTATGGGAATTAGTAATTAACAATTGAAGGATAAATTACGCTTGGTATGCGTTCATTTAAATAGCCCAAAAATAAAAAAATAAAAATTAATGCAAAAATGTATTACTGCTATCGCGGATATTGATTGTTTGCATTATATTGGATAGAAATATTCGTACGTTTTCAGAAAAACGTTATGTAAATGTATAAGATGACGGAGAAACTTTAAATCATTCCGTACACTTGATGTAAGTAAGTATGTGAGGTTGGTCCGGTCAAAAAAAGTTGTTGGTGCAATGTTCTCCTGAAAGAGTACGAAATTTTCTATCGAATACAATGCAAAAACGTGTGTGTGTCAGCTCCGACGCACGACTGGAGTTTACTCCTTAAGTACGATTGTCTAAACATACGCAAAAAGTTAATTTAAAAAAAAGTTAATGATTTTCCGATATGCCAACCCTAAACCGCAACGTCGTAATGCATTCGCGGCGCTCGCTGCGTCTCGGCGCCGCTCGGACCCGATCAGTACGCGCTCGGCTTCCCTCGGAAAGCTCAACAACTCAAGCGAAAACCAACCTTATTTACTCAACGTTAGGGTAGAAATTTGCATCGTTGTGAAAAACGTAACGAGGTCATTCATAAGTAGATTTTACTCCTCGAATTTTTCTCATACCGGGCGCCTTATATATGAAAATCGATTCTTAAGGAGTAAACTCCAATAAACTCCAAAAATCAATATCCATGATGATGGTTATACATTTTTGCATAGAAAAAAAATTGGTTGTCTTTAAAGTCGGTGTACGGACGATAGTTTTAAGTGATAACGTCACATAAAGAAACATTGACGAATCTAGTCACAAGCCAACGCTTGGGCCGATCGTGCCTCTCTATCGCTTGTTCCGCGCTCTCGCTTGCACGCTCAGGCTCAGGCGAAACGTGCCACTTTTTCGTGCGTCATCGATTCATCGACTTATAAGACATTATCACGTCAGTATAATTGTTTAAAATGACGAAAATGACATCTGGTAAGGGGTTTGTTTTTAAGGTCTACCTACGTAAATAGACTTACTCAAGGAATGAATGCCCAAAGGATCTCGTTATTAAAATACCAGTTTATTACAATATAAATATTTCCACGAATCACCATCTTGCGTCGTTTACCACAGCGTAATAATATAGTTCTCAAATAAAACGTCTCTCTTGAGATATCCGTTGCGATGTTTCCGCAAGTTTAGCCGTTTCCCCCTTTATTTATGAGCCCTTCAAGACTCAGGTGTGTCTCAGCTAAAAACAAACTTCTCACTCGCAATAAAACTGACTGTATTTTCTCGTTTGGTGTTTTGCTACGATTCGACTTTATCATTTTCTTTGCTTTTTAATGCCTTCCTGATTGTCACACTGAAAAGCTTATATTTATTTTCATTAAAAGTTTTTATTCTTTTTATTGAAATTCTAGGCTTTAAACACTATAAAAACCTTATTATACTAATTGTAATAATATATTATCTTTATCTTTAGAAGACATGAATATTATGTCATCGTCGTCATTTGAAGGTCCATAGTTGGACGATGATACTTGTATGCCTTATATAAGGATTTTCACAAGCCATGGTCTTGTGCCGCTTGTAAGTATCCAGTAGCTCCCAGCGACTTATAGGTTCTGATGGTCTGGCCAGTTCTTTGAGCTATGTGCCTCGGCCTCGGCCCCTGCAACTTGAGTTTCATGATTATAACTCTGAGGTATTATTATTATAGTTCGATGTACTTGTATTTTTTTGGAACGTAGTTCCTTATCGCGCGGTGCGGAAGGGGGCTAGACGGAAAAAATTAAGGAACCGACACTCGACACTTTTTTGAAACCGACACTTTTTTGTTGAATGTGAATTTTGCATTGAGTTCGGTATTTTCGCGGTACAATATTGGGTCTCCGTAGCCTTGTGGCTTCGGCAGTCGCTTAACAGTTAAAAGTCGATGGTTCGAATCCCAGCTCGAAAGACTGAATTTTCTATTTTCAATTTTATTTTAAATAATTTCTACATGTGAATGTAAATGAAAATGGAAAATTCGGTCTGTCGAGCTGGGATTCGAACCATCGACCTTTGGCTGTTAGGTGACTGCAGAAGCCACAAAGCTACGGAGACCCATTATTGTAGCGCGAAAATACCGAACACAATGTAATCGAAAGGAACTACGTTCCATCCGGGTGACCCTTGACACCTCTCAAGTTTTTTATGTGTGTTCCTCCCTTTTCCCCTTCGACATGGGGGTCGAAGGCTGTTCCAGGTCAGTACTTAGCTCAGATGCTTTCTGTTTACTCTTTTTATTTGTGCAACTCATACATTTCATTATGCATAGATGTACTTGTTTTATAACGATACCAATATACATAAAATAAAGTATGATGGGAGGTTTAGCGTTCAGATACGATGGCGTGTAGACACGGATTAAGGGGATTGAATGTACACTGCCAAAGCCCTTCCAAGTTAGCCCGCTGCCATCTAGGGTTGCATCGTCACATATCATTGGTGACATCGCAGTCAAGGGATTTCTGGTCATCAAAAGAAGAAAAAAATATTTAGGACCTGTTTCACCACTTGCTGATAAAGTGTATAATATAGTGTGTATAGTGTGCTGAAATAGCACAACTTGTCTTGACATATTGCGTTCAAATTTCTGTTTCACAAAGGACAATGCCAAAAATCGCGCGCAATTAACGCGCGCGCGCTACCGTGCGGACGTGTTTGATAGCGAGTTAAGAGAAATTAAAAATGAGTACTAAGTGTAACGGATGCAGTGCTGTGATATATGATATATCATATATGGAATGTGCATATGACAAATGTAGAAAAATATACCACCTAAAGTGTTTGGCGGTATCGACGAAGCAGTTTGAAGAAATGACAGAGGAATACAAAACCAGTTGGAGGTGCCCGGAGTGCATGCGAGGGGTCCCGAAAGGAAATAATGCGGATACTCCAGTTCGAGGAATCACCTTGAATAAGACGTTTACTCCGAGCAGCTGCTTTGTGAACACGGAACGGGGTAATCGGGTCATCTTGGATGAAACTAGGATGGAAGCCGAAGATAGATTACTTGATGAGATGCGGGAATTTCGTTTCGAAATGAAATCTCGGCTGGAAGAGCAAAAGAAGGAATACACACTTCTTTCAGATAGATTTTCGAAGGTGGAATCAGAGTTGCGCGAAATAAAGCAGTCAATGGAGGTAGTCTTAAAAAAAGCGAACAAAGTAGATGTATTAGAAGCTAGAATTAAATCATTGTTGGAAAAGAATGAGTGTCTTGAAACTGCTCTTAGTGCTTGTAAAAAACGTATTCAGGCGCCTAAGGAACTGTCTCCAGTACAAAAAGGGCCCGAACTATCTTTTTTGAACGCCAGTGAGCGGAGTCAAGATATGCAGGTAGATGCACAAAAGTGTGTGGCCACAAAAACGACGGATGATGTCATTGAGGAAGAGAAAACCGTGCGATCCTTTGCAAACGCCGTTAAACAGACTCGAAACTTGAAGGGTGAGGCACAAAATCGCGTGGCCACGAAACCAGTGGGAGTAGTCATCGACGAAGAGAGAACTGACAAAGTAAATGGAGAAAATGAAGGGTCCTGGAAAGTAGTTAATAGGAGGAAAAGTAGGTATCCCAACAGTGAAGTAAAAAGAGGGGGAAGTACGCAGATAGCTGAAATAAAAGGATTGGAAAAACAGAAATTTTTACATGTCTGGCGGCTCCAGAAGGACACCACTGAGGAAAATTTGGAGAAGTTTATTCGGGATAAAGTAAAGGAAATTCCAATCAAAATTGAGAAAATAAAACATAAGACTCAGCTAGATTATGCCTCATTTATAATAGGGGTGCCGGAGAGTAAATATGATCAGTTGTGTCAGTCAGAAATTTGGCCGGTAAACGTCGAATTCTGTGAATGGGTATGGTTTCGTAGGACAGCCAATCGCCCAAGATCAGAGGACAAAAAGTCGGGATAAATTTTTGGAATTATATTACCAAAACGTTCGGGGACTGCGAACAAAACTAGATGAGTTTTACGCTGGGGTGGCCTCATCCAACGCGGATTTGTTCGCAGTAACAGAAACAGGTTGCAACGAATCTATCCATGACGCGGAGTTAATTCCACCAGGTTATACAATTTTAAGATGTGACCGAGCCAACGGACGCAAGCAAGGCGGAGCGTTTCTCGTGGCCACACCGCGCTTGGAACTACGTCGAGTGCAAAGTGACATCAACATCGACGCGCATTCGTTCGAACTGGTTTCTGCGACAGTGCACATACGCGAGCGATTGTTGTTTTTGCTATGCGTTGTTTACATACCACCTAATAGTCGTGAGAATGAATATATGGTATTGTTTAGGATTATTGAGCAACTTTGTAATAATTATAGCGAGGTATTAGTAATAGGAGATTTTAACTTGTATTCGTGTTCAGTAGATATAAATAAGGATTTCGAATACTTTCAAACGTATTGTGAGTTCACTCAGAGTAACACGGTAGGTAATTGTAATGGCAGATGTTTGGACCTTGTTCTGAGTGCGTTATCAGCTGACGGGAGTGTGAGCGTGCGTGCGGCCGCGGCGCCTCTTGTGCCGGTTGATGCACATCACCCGCCGCTGGAGATCGCGGTGACGTTGCGTTCATAACCGACATCAGGCTGACGTCTTGTTACCTGAAGTGCGCCCGCATACACCTACAGGTTGGAATTTTTATAAGGCTGATTTTATGTCACTGTACTCAGCTATTGCGGCCGCAGACTGGACTCCAATGTATGAGTTAGAATTGGAGGAAAGTTTGAAATACTTTTATGAAATTCTTACATCAATTATCGATGACTGTGTTCCGAAAAAAAAGCGAAGTCCTGTAACCCCGGGGTATAATTACCCCGAATGGTACACGGTTGAAATAATTCGCAACATAGAACTGAAAGCGAATCTTCACCGGCGGTATAAAGCTTGTAAGTCAAAAGGTAATTACGATGCATTTTCTCAGTGTAGGGCAAAGGTTAAAAACATGATAGAAATTGCTCACCAACACTATCAGCACCGAATTCAAAATCAGCTCCTCAAGGATCCAGCATCGTTCTGGAACTATACCAAATCAAAAAGAGGTAGTAGGGTTCCGCGAAAAATTTTAAAGAACGGGGTACTGTTGACTGCGGAGCAGTGTGCTGTGGAGTTTGCTACCTTTTTCCATTCCGTCTATAGCTCAGAGCGAGCCGAATTAAATGTTAGCGCGGCCATAGAAGCAGCGGGTAGTGAGAACGGAGCGGCGCGGGTCCATATCGACCGATTAACTTTGGACGAGGTTATGCAGGCACTTAAAAAACTTAAACCAAAAAAATCTGCGGGACCAGATTGCATCCCACCTTACCTGTTTAGAGACTGTCGATTGGTTCTGGCGGAGCCGTTGCTTCACATATATAATCTGTGTTTGAAGAAAGCTGTGTTTCCTGAGACATGGAAATTAACTCGAGTCGTACCGGTACCGAAAGGTGGATCAGGAACACAGTTGGAGGGATACAGACCTGTAGCGGTTCTGTCCACACCGGCAAAAGTGTTAGAGTCGGCTATCCATAAAATCATCTACAACCAGGTAAGCGCGCAACTCTCTGATGCTCAGCACGGATTCCGGCCAGCGAGGAGTACTACGAGCAACCTTCTCGCTTATATGTCTGATATTGTTCCAACTGTTGACAGTGGGGGGCAGGCTGATGCGGCATATTTTGACTTTAGAAAGGCATTCGATCTAGTAGATAACGATGTGCTGCTCAAAAAGTTAGCATTTGTTGGGTTCACTCCACATTTACTTAATTTTTTTGCGAGTTACTTAAGAGATAGGCAACAATATGTAGACTATAGGGGTCATAGGTCAGACCCGTATTTTACTAAATCCGGTGTGAGTCAGGGCAGCAATCTGGGACCCTTACAGTTTATTTTAATGATAAACGACCTACCACAGGTGATAAAGGATGCAAAGTGTTTGCTTTTCGCGGATGATCTCAAGCTCTCTCTGGCTATAGATGGCGAGACTGGCTGTGAGAGACTGCAGTGGGACATCGATCGAGTAGTCAGATGGAGCAAGGACAACCTTTTGCAATTTAACACTTCTAAGTGTGCAGTGATCACCTTCTCTAAGGCACAGTCCCCTATCCGTTATGATTATAAGATCGATGGGGTACCAATGGTGAGAGTTTCAGAAGTTAGAGACTTAGGGGTTGGTTTGAATACGGAGCTCACATTTCGTAACCATATTGTAAAATGCTGTAAGAAAGCTTACAAAAATTTAGGATTTCTGCTTCGTACCGTTAGGGGCTTCAACAACTTAAAGGCGGTGGTAGCATTGTACAATGCTTTGGTTAGGAGCCAATTAGAAAGTAACTCAGTCATTTGGGCTCCACATGAGGCTAAATATAGCCTTATGTTAGAGCGGGTGCAAAATAAATTTGTTAGGTACTTATATATGAGGCTATACGGGGTATACCCATACTACCCATTAATGTACCCAACCTTATTTGTTCTAGGTATGGTTGGGTATAATGAATTAAGGGTTAGGAGGGAACTAGCACTTGCATTGTATATTTTTAAAATAATTAGGGGGAAATTTTTTAACGCAGAAGTTTTAGGACAGGTCAGTCTCCGTGTCCCAGACCGGTATGTGTGGCGGAGGCGCAGGCCACCGCTGCTGGCGGTGCCGTGCGGCCGCACTAACTTGCTCAAGAAGGCGCCGCTGACGCGCGCGATTCTAACCCTTAACGTCATAGCTGAGAGAACAGATCTGTTTTGGTGCACTCTGGGTGAATTCACAAGGATTGCTCTGTGGTCTATATGTTATAATAAATAATAATTAGTTTAACATAATATTAGAATAAGAATGAATTAAGCTTCACTAGTGAATTAGGAAAAGTCCTGTAACGCTAGTTGTAAGTTGGGAAATACATAAATAAATAAATAAATAAATAAATGTTTGGAACTTTGACCCACAATACGAAAAGTCGTTTACAAGAATGAATTATGCATCATTTTTTTGCTAATTGTTAGTAATGAATTAACATAAGTTTTAAAACTTCTAGAAATTGCGGTTTTTGATTGATTCAAAGTCAAAGTTGGACTTACAGGTTATAATTATGATACTGTTTTAAAATTAGACCAGGGTAGATAATTTTTGAAAACAAAAAAAATTATAGTAGGATGAAACCCATTGGAAAAGGAAGAGAATGCAACAAAAATGAAAGGAAAAATAAATTACGGGCGATCTGAGGTCGGGAAATGGGGGGAGGGGGGGTTTAAGGGTAAAAAACGGTTTATCTCAATTTCTGGAAAAACTACAAGTTCTATGGAAAAAAGTTGAATGGCAAAGTTGTAGGTAATAAAAAGGTCTACAACTTTTGTATTTATAGTCTATTCGCCGAATGAACCAAGCACTGAGAATTTGGACTTCCACGTGATTGGTTGGTTGGTTGGCAGATAGGGACGCTTAGGCCGTGATCACAATGCATGTTATGATTAGTCTGTCGTTACACTGCGTACCGTTCAGACATCTCCCACGTACCTGCTTCGTTGCGAATTGCGATCATATCTATTTATCTTTGACCTGGCTTGTTTTTCGGACTGTTGTTTTGTGCTCATTGTGTGAACTTGGCTTGTCTACTGGATTCCGTTTGATTGCTTACCCAACGACTTGGCGAATTTATTGGTTGTTGTGAATATGGCGGAAAGAAGAGTGCAAAAAAGGCTTAGATGGGCCTTTTCTTCAACTGAAAAGGTTATGATGTGTAACATGTTTAACACCTTTAAAATTGCTACACCGACTGCTTCCCACAACGAGATTTGTAAAACAATTGCATCATCATTAGGTGTAAACTGGTGTTCAGTTTATTAAGTGGTGAAGGAACAACAAGCCAATGCACGTTTGAAGTCCCCGATCAGAACGAAAGCACGCCTCACAAATTGTGATAAAATCGACGATTTCACAAAATGTGCTATTCGAATTATATAGTACACAACTTTTTTCTCAATAATGAAATTCCCACCCTTGATAAAAAGATGAAAAAAATTGAAGAAAACGGCACATTGATTAATTAATGTTGATTTTATTTTATTACAAACAAAGACCAAATCACATGGTAGCTCTTATTTCATTTATAAAAAAATTCTGTTTCAAATTACTTATCGATAATAGGTATAAAAAATTCTTTTCAAAAAACCGACTTCTAACGCCACTACAAAGTATAAAAATAATTTTAGTTTGTCCACGTTTGTTGAAGTCGGGCGGGCCTAAATTCAAACTATGAAACCGATGCGTGACGCTACACAATATGAGAGACTCGTTTGTAGAAGTTGAGCGAGCATCGCGAGTCGGTTTCATATAGTTTGTATTTTAGGCCCGCCCGACTTCAACAAACGTGGACAAACTAAAATTATTTTTATACTTTGTAGTGGCGTTAGAAGTCGGTTTTTTGAAAAGAATTTTTATTTTAAGCTTTTAAGTGTAGTATCCTATGATTGAGGAGCTAGGACCTGGAGCTCCATGATGTAGTCCATACTTGTTGCCTACAATATCAATTCGTAATCGAAATTTCCTAAATCCCCATAGTTTTAGGTAGGCAGTACCCTGCAGCATCAGGATTGAGGAGCTAGGACCTGGAGCTCCATGATGTAGTCCATACTTGTTACCTACAATAATAATTCGTAATCGATATTTCCTAAATCTCTTTATTTTAGGTGAGTAATATCCCTGCAGCATCAGGCTTGATGAGTTGAAGGTCAACATTTTTATGGGACCATCTCGCAAACATCCTCTGTCGATTAAAAAAAAATCACGCGAATCGGTCCAGTAACCCCGGAGAAATCGGTGGACATACATAGAAAAAAGAAAAAAAAAAAAAGATACCGGCCGAATTGAGAACCTCCTCCTTTTTGGAAGTCGGTTAAAAATAGGTATAGGCATTAACAATATGAACGTGCCCTATGATTTCAAACGGGTCGCAAGCGCTCCTGGGCGGAGCTAGACAGTTTTCTGTCTTTATCAATTTGTATGCAAATGTGGGACAGAGAAAGCGCTTTGCTTGGTTCACTCCGTGAATAGACTATAGACTTTTTTCACATAACCTCAAAATGTATGTGAAAAATTCAAATAACCAAGTTTTTGGTTTTTTATTTTTATCTTTTACAAAAAAAAATATTTTTTCACGAAATTTGGTGAAAACTTACCTTTTTATGTCCCAAATACACTGTAATTTTTCTGATTTAAATTATTTATTTTTTCACCTTTTTTTTGACTTAATATTGAAAAAGCACCTAATTTTCAATCGAAAAGTCTCCCGTCAAAATATCTTCTTTTTTAAAAAGTCGGTGAGCTTTTTGTTCGTTGAAATCTCTACTGATGATGATTTACATTCTGATGGTGTAAAAAAATACATACATTACTATGGTAAATGCTCTCAGAAAATGCAGAAACGAAATACGAAATAACACGTAGTAAGGCCCAGACCCTCCTAGCCCCTATGAAATATCTTTTAAATTACATGCGTAGATGGCTATTTATTGCTATTTTAAGATAAATTATATACCTGAGTGACCTACGGAAAATTTTAGCCCATCAAAAGGTACTTCATAGAGAAGTGGGGAAGGGGCTAGGAGGTTCTGGGCCTTACTACCTGTTATTTCGTATTTCGTTTTTGCATTTTCTGAGAGCATTTACCATAGTAATGTATATATTTTTGACACCATCAGAAAGTAGAGATTTCAACGAACTAAAAGCTTACCGACTTTTTTAAAAAAGCAGATATTTTGACGGGAGACTTTTCGATTGAAAATTAGGTGCTTTTTCAATATTAAGTCAAAAAAAAAGGTGAAAAAATAAATATTTTAAATCAGAAAAATTACAGTGTATTTGGGACATAAAAAGGTAAGTTTTCACCAAATTTCGTGAAAAAATATTTTTTTTTGTAAAAGATAAAAATAAAAAACCAAAAACTTGGTTATTTGAATTTTTCACATACATTTTGAGGTTATGTGAAAAAAGTCTAAATACAAAAGTTGTAGATCTTTTTATTACCTACAACTTTGCCATTCAACTTTTTTCCATAGGACTTATAGTTTTTCCAGAAATTGAGATAAACCGTTTTTTACCCTTAAACCCCCCTCCCCCCCACTTCCCGACCTCAGATCGCCCGTAATTTACTTTTCCTTTCATTTTTGTTGCATTCTCTTCCTTTTCCAATGGGTTTCATCCTACTATTATTTTTTTTCACTTTTTATTAATTTTTAAGGCTTCTACCCTGGTCTAAATATCGTGAGTGGTTTTTAGTAAAATAAATATTTTATTAAATATTGACGGATTTTTATCCTCTAGTTTTACGATAGAAATGATTTATTTTAAAACTATCTTAAATTAATAGGATATTTTTAATTAATTTACTTTTTCTGTAAATTGCTGGGTCACGATCTGTCGTTCTCCTTTAGTGTCCGTTAAGACAATCTAGTAGATAAACTCTCTGATAATATCATACAAATTTATCTAACAGCTATTTTATCTGTTAAATATAATATACCAGACACTTTAACGGATAGCGGTGAAACTGGCCCTTAAGGATATAAAATATGATCTAGCTGAGTATCAAAATAGTTTTTCTTTTTAAATACAAAACCTCGTGTCTACTGGAGTGTGTACAGCAAAATGTGGCTCCGATAAAAGACTCATGACTACGCAAAAATACGAAAAGATATTACTAGCTTTTCTCTTGAAACTATGCTAAGCAATATCAACCCTAACGCATGCTTGATTAAAGAACAATATCGTTTTATGTATCCAAATGTTTCTCCGTAAGTAGTAGTATGTAATGCAAACGTGATGTATGACGTTCTTGTGGGTTCACTAACATCAATATGCTCCTTTGACAAATCACATCTTTGAATGTTCAAAAAGACGCAGGTCTTTGAAGTGAGATGTGAAGTCTGAGACTGCGTAGTAATAACAAAGAGTCATAGGAAAATGCCTTACGTAACCAAAGTTTTATTTCAAAAGAAAAGCGTAGTAGAAGTTCACCTATGGCAAAGCCCAAAGTAAGGGTTACAGCAGTGATAGCCTAGTGGTTACGACTGTGGTCTCCTATTCGTGGGGTCGCAGGTTCGATCCCGGGTACCCACCTCTGACTTTTCGAAGTTAAGTGCGCTTCAGAAATTAAATATCACATGCTTTAACGGTTAAGGAAAAATATCGTGAGGAAACCTGCACACTTGAGAGTTCTCCATAATGTTCTCGAAGGTGTGTGAAGTTCGCCAATTCGCATTGGGCCAGCGTGGTGGACTATGGCCTATAACAATTCTCTGAGAGGAGACCTCGCTCAGTAGTGAGCCGATGAATGGGTTGATAATGATGATGATGATGATGATGATGATGATGTATGTCTCCATGTTTCTATTTACGTATTTTCGTAGTGCCCTAGGTGAGAATCGATTCATTTTTATAGTCCAAGTGACAAAAGTTACATTTTATTCAAATAAAATCATTATGACTAATCTTATATTCCACAAAAATTGACAGATTTCCGATTTTTACGATATCCGATTTTCCGATTTTGCATGCCCTACTTATATCCAATTTCCCGTATTTGGGTTACAGTTCTCAATCTTTTTAATTGTTTTGTTGACTTTTTATTTGAGTGTCATAATCGGTAAGCCAACAATGAAATATATCCGAAAATGTGTATGTCGTGAAGTGGGACATGTTCATGGGTGATATATGGTCTCTTACGTTGTTTATTTTTATATTTTTGTTTCGTTACTTCTTAGGACGTGCCTCAAAAAGATTTTTCCCCAATCTTTGTTGTGTTCATGCAAAGTTAATGTGGTTTGCATGATGTATGCCTTTCTTTTCGAGTCTCTGAGGACACGTGAAATCCACATGGCTTAAGATGTTTGCAAAAAGGACTTAAGCTTTTGAGAAATTTTTATCCGTTTAGGTAAAATATTGGTTGTGCAAACAGGTCTCTCTATTAGCTCTCTTTGCAAAGCATTGTTGTATTGGCACTGGCAGGTAAGATATGGAACGATTGTGTAGTGGTTACTTAAAAACTAAATCTTCGTCTATCTATATAAATAAAAAATGTGTTTAAGTCGTATTTGGCGAAATACATACTCTTCAAATACATGAAATAAATCAGCCGAATAAAATAACACAAACTTATTATAATATGACCTTTGTTGTATGCAATACGCGCATTCGACATACAAAAATGAAAGATCGAGAACTATTATTAAAATGAAAAACAAAAATATTTTACTTAAGTATTTCATAAATTAATCAAGGCAGCTCATAAATTCAAAGCTCAAAATTCATATCTTATCATAATATTATGAGACCCACTCTCAGGTTTGATGAAACACCTCACAAGATTTCTTTGGACTCTTGAGGTATCTTATTTTTGTTCTTCAAGTTCTTAAGATTTGTCTTCTAAAGCTCTCTTGCAGCAACGCTGGGTTATCCTTTTAACCCAGAGTTAGCTGCTGCTTTGACAGATTTCGTATAAAGCTTCTGTCAAAATTACAAATTTACTAGCTGATGCCCGCGACTTTGTCCGCGTGGATTTAGTTTTTAAAGTCCCTGGGGAACTCTTTGATTTTCCGGGATAAAAAGTAGCCTATGTCACACTCCAGGTCCTCCTATACCCATGCAAAAAATCACGTCGATCCGTAGCTCTGTTCCGGCGTGATTGAAGGACAAACCAACAAACACACTTTCGCATTTATAATATTAGTGTGATTCTTGGTTTAAACCTAACCCGGCGACTCTGTAAGCGGGCCTTAGTAAAAGTACATACTCCGATTCTCATAATATTACGAGACCTGCTTTCAAGTTTATTTAAACACCTCAAAAAAATTCTATTTTATTGCGCTATCATTATCCTTACATTCATTGATATTTCAATTTAGCAAGTTAAACCATGCTGCTAGGAAGTGCAGATATTATCAACTTTAATAAGCATAAAAAGCACTTAGACGATCGCAATTTGCTTAATAATATAGAATTTTGCGAGCCCCTCCGCTTTATGGTTGCAAAACGAGGTGGAAATAGTCTGGCTTGTGAACTATTCAGGGCTCCGGGTCTCACAATCGATAAGACTCTTGGAGGCTTTGTTTTATTATTTAATAAACATATACAAGTGCAAGAGAATTCCCTCAATGTTGATAATGCGAGCATTCTCGATCCAGTTTTATGGAGGCTAAGTTTAAAATATCGTATCGAGGATCTCTGTAATGATTAACCTGTAAAGTCTCTTTTTCCTCATTGTAGAAACACTGCATACATAGCATAATATCTACTATATTGTAAACTTGTTTTGAAAAGAGCAACTGCCGAGTTTCTTGCTGGTTCTTCTCGACAGGAACGGCATTCCGAACCAGTGGTAGACTCATCGACGATTCAAAAGCACTTGTAAAAAAGTTTATTTGAATAAAATACATTTCTATTCTATTCTATTCTATTCTGGATTTTTCATCGGTTACCTCACCTTGGTCGATTTGTTCGACTAAGGCCCACTTGCAAAAACGCCGGGTTATCCTTTTGACCCAGAGTTAGCTGCTGCTTTGACAGATTTCGTATTAAGCTTCTGTCAAAATTACAGATTTATTCCTGGGTAAATTTAAACCTAACCCGGCGTCTCTGCAAGCGGGCCTAAGTGCTAATTTCATCATCGCCAAGAAACGTTTAGATGAAGAATGATTGTGATGATGATGAACGTTTTGGTAGATTTTCAATAGGTACAAAAACCGTCAGATACGTCCAAATTCCTGGGTTAAATATTACTCGGGGTTGGTGAAATAAATGGTCACTTAGCTAATAAAAATTGAATTCACAATCGGCAAGTAAACTCAAAGCTATGAAAGTAGAAATATAAATCCATGCAAAGTTAAGATGTACAGTAAGAAACAATTTTATGATTAAAAATTTTACATTCACAAAGCATCAAACTTTCTCACGAAATGTAATGAAACTTCTTTTACAAATAATATGTAACAAACGATTTTACCAAAATCCTTATTGGTCGGTGAATGAGGGTACCGAAATAGTTTCTGAAAGTACCCTACTACGTTTTATATCTCTGACGAAGTTCGAAAGAAGCTTTATTGTGTAGGCTCGTGAGTAAAAGCTTTGTTGGAAGCCAATTTCTCTAACGATATTTTACAAGTAGGTAAGTACTTGATTTCACATTGTTATAAAGTTTCTTCAAAACTTTATCTATTTAAAGCCTTTATTTTTTAATTTATGTTGGCTGAATGCGCTTAGACAGTGTCGACTAATGTGTGAACCTTTTTACCAGACTACGGCAAAGAAAAAAGGAAAGGGGTATGATTTTAGCAATCAATGTATGAAAGAATAGAATAGAATAGAATAGATTAGAATAGAAATATTTTTTATTCAAAAAACTTTACAAGTGCTTTTGAATAGGCGATGAATCTACCACTGGTTCGGAATGCCTTTCCTGCCGAGAAGAACCAGCAAGAACTCGGCGGTTGCTCTTTTCAAACCAAATTTACAATACAGTAAATACTATGCTATATATGCAGTGTTTCCACAATGAGGGAAGTTCCAAAAATGCATACCGACTAACTTCTATCTTAAGATGGGCAGGCATAAAGTAGCCCCATTCCCGCTGGTGGAACCCGTTCACGAGCATGACGCATGACCCAGCCATTGCTTCGCTCAACCATATTTGAGGGAACGTAACAACCCGCATCACACGACACCACCACAGAAATGTTTAAAGAGTGCGTGACATACTTATGCTACCCATGTATACATGTACCCGCATGCATACAAAGTATACATTGATCTATGTATGTATGTATGTGTCTATTTACGTATGTTCCACCGTATAGCCTTGATCACTACTCAGCTGGTTTAGATGAATGAGATGTAAATTTTCATTCGATGACAAAGTGGCCCTTGATCTTACCTGATGGTAACTGATGATGCAGTCTAAGATGGTAGCGAGCTAACTTGGAAGGGTTATGGTAGTATGAATTAAAACCATTTATATTCATCTCGATTGTCTTTACAAGTTATTTTCAAATCAATATTTTAAAGTCTTATGTTTCTTTTATTAATTAAGTATTCCAATTTAGCATGTTCAAGTGCTTAATATGAGTTACAAGATAATATGGAAAATCTAAACGAACGGTAACCTGGTCAGAGTTGGTAAGCGGCAAATGTACCAAGTGGCACTGTACAGTTACACTTTTGCCGAGCTCGTCGGAACAATGTATACGAGGAACTTTATTTAAATTTAAAGGATAGTAATTTACTTATGTAAGAGTAATTTGTTTGAATAGGCTTTGTTACGTCTTGATATCTGATTTCATAGACTTTGCATATTGAAATCTGATTCAAAGGTAACTTAAGGGGCTTAGAAATAAAATTACTTAAAGACTTTATTCTATTTCAGACGCAGACTTACTATGTGTGATCCTTTGCACATTATTTTTAAATTCGATGATTTCAAATTCAAATTCAGAATTATATATTTAATTTAAACCTTTGGACTCTTAAGACAAGTCAAGATTCCAACACTGCGCGGTTTAGGTTCGGAAAAAAGATTCTGCTTAGAGGCGCCGGCAAGAAACTCAGATGTTCTATTAAAAACAAGAGTGATACATTATGTAGTTTATTAATTTATCATAATAAATACACACACACACATCAAAAGTGTCTAGGGATCAAGCATTTTTATGCGGATTTCTTGAGATTGAGATGTGGCTTTGTAATAAATTTATGATTTTATAAATTTATATGGATCCTTTTTGGTGCATTTCATAATTTGAATCAGGAACTGTCAATCAAATTCGAGTAAAAGATGAAAATCAGCTGTCAATATTTTCCCTATAAAAACATACAACGCATTGAAGACATTATTAGTGCTACTGTTTCCCTACTACTGATTAAAACCAACGTTATTATGGAGCGGCGACGTCATTTAAGCAGGGAAGAAATGCTCAGAGCCGTGGGAATGATAGAAGCTGGTTCCCGGCAACGTACTGTGGCTTTAGCTCTGAATACAAGTCAGAGTGTTATCAGTCGACTTTGGACACGTTACCGAAGCACTGGTACCGTGGCTGAGCGCCATGGAGGACGGTATCGCTGCACCACACGGAGACAAGACCGATACATTCAAATCTTAACTCGAAGAGCTCCAACAATAACCGCCATGATGTTAATTACCAGAGATGATGTTAATAACCGCCAGGGAACTTAATTAGCGACCAAACAGTCAGAAACCGCTTGCATGAAGTGAACCTTTATTCCCGAAGACCGCTACGGGTACCACCTATAGCAATGCACAATCGTAGGATTCGATATCAATGGGCTCTTGAACACAGAAATTGGGCAGAAGAACAATGGCGTTTCGTGTGCTTTTCTGATGAGTCTCGTTTTGGTATGAGACCGGATACAAGACGTATACGACACTGGAGAACCCCTGGACGCCAACAGCGATTAAAATCCTGCCAGGAAGTCCATCCTTATAGTGGTGGAACCATCATGGTATGGGCGGGTATTTG
Organism: Oeneis ivallda; assembly: GCA_029955525.1. Taxonomy (NCBI): domain Eukaryota; kingdom Metazoa; phylum Arthropoda; class Insecta; order Lepidoptera; family Nymphalidae; genus Oeneis; species Oeneis ivallda. Next base: position 18,043,349 of record JARPMR010000016.1, on the reverse strand, counting down.
GATCGGCGGAAGAACTGAGTTGATTTGGATCAGAGGCAACCTCAACGCTCAAATTTATGCTGAGACGATTGTATCAGACGTCATCGTTCCTCTACAAGTGCAAATCGGTCCCTTATTTCAGTTAATGCATGATAATGCACGACCGCACACCGCAAGAGTTGTAAGACAGACTCTCGCCGCAGCTAACATCAATGTCCTGCCCTGGCCTGCTCAGTCGCCAGACTTGAACCCGATTGAGCATGCATGGGATATGCTACAGAGAAGAGCTCTGCCGAATATGGAGGGTATCCAGTGGCAAGAAGACTTTTTTTGTTGTTGCAACGAACATGGGCGGCCATTCCACAGCGTGATTTGGATGAACTCATTTTGAGTATGCCAAACCGATGTTCTTGTGTTGTTAGTGTTCGCGGTAGAAACACGGATTATTAATTGTTTAAGTTACCCAATAAAATTTTAAAGAAAACTGTTATTTCAGTCTTTTTTCGAACTTTAATGTTAGTGGTTCAAATGTCAAAAATCCCTTTATTAGGAAAATGGCAAATTTCTTTATTAATGCAAAGGTGACTTGGTTTATCGTTACTGTGACAAACGAAAACACTTTATTTGATGAATCCTTAAAGAAAATTTTAATTAATATCAATCAGGAGAAAAGTTATTGCAAAAATATATGTTGATCCCTAGACACTTTTGATGTGTGTATATGTGTGCACTATCTTTAAAGCAGCTGAAGCAAAACGTTGCTTGAATGCTTCCCAACTTTTTATAAAAAAAAACATTAAAATGCTTAATCATTTTATTTATTGTTGTTACCTTATGATTGATTATTCTTTTCAAAAATCTTATTTCTCTGCATCAATTTTATAGCCATTGCTTTCTTTGCTCAAACTGCTGACATATGATTGCTGCCACACATCCCTCTGATAAATAATTATCAAAACGAACTTCTAACACGTTGCATTTCACAAAAAAGTTCCCAAAAATAGAAGTGTGAATTCCCGTTTTGCAAGTAGACATATTGCTTTTGCAATATGAGCTTTATTTTAAGTAAGGTATAGGTCATAATTTATAGCAAAGTTATAGCTCGCGATTCCGGTGCGCGTTACACATTTGCAAGACAAATGTGTGTCAAGCGGCGTCTAGATTACGTCATTTATTACGCCGACATTTTTGATATCAGATTGGATTGAGCACGTGCCATTGGGTATACGATACGGTAAATAGTTAAATGTAGCAAAGGCTTTTGGGGAAATATATTACGAATGTAGGACTTATGGTGAGAACTATAGATGGCACTCTCACTCAGCTCAGACTCAAGACTGAGTTAAAGCGAGACAGATTTATGTCAGGACATATTTGTGTCTCATTTTAACTTTATCTTGAGTCTTGAGCAGAGCCAGAGTACGATCTATAGATCTCAGCCTTAATGTACTTTAGACTGGTGATAAGTTAGGTTTACTGATTCAATGACGGTCACATTTGCCAGTAAACAGTGGCACTGGATCATGTCCTTTACACGTGTCGCTATTCAATCCAGAGCTGGCAGACAGCGCTTGATTGGTGGAAAAAAGCAGCAAGTTATAGCACGTGGCGCGTTTCATGCTATTGGAACGATTAAAAGTTAAAACCTGTCAATATCAAAATACCATAACAAAATTTTGTGCTGATTTTTCATGCTATTGAGATAATGCAATGGTGACTGATATTTTAAAACAAATAGCGAAGATTTTGGAATTCCTTATCGCGCGATGCGGAAGGGGGCTAGACGGAAAAAATTAAGGAACCGACAGTCGACACATTTTTGAAACCGACACTTTTTTGTTGAATGTGAATTTTGCATTGTGTTCGGTATTTTCGCGATACAACATTGGGTCTCCGTAGGCTCCGGCATTCGCTTAACAGTTCAAAGTCGATGGTTCGAATCCCAGCTCGACAGACTGAATTTTCTATTTTCTATTTTATTTTAAATAATTTCTACATGTGGAATTTTTCCCTTATTTTTTATAACTTATAAAAAATTAGGGAAACACAATGTAATCGAAAGGAACTACGTTCCATCCGGGTGTCCAGCACCTCTCAAGTTTTTTTTATGTACCTAAGTAAACTCTGCACGCTTTGTTTGAGCACTTTAAAAAACATTGCAAGAGTTCTATTAAAACTTGATAAATTTTCTAAATTCTAAGACCCTGAAGATAATACCAGTATGAAGATTTCAATTATAAAAGACTTAAAATGGGCACAGTTGCACGAGAAAGTTGGAAAGTTCGAATTATATTAAGGGGTTAAAAGCTTACATTAAAACCAACCCTGGTAACTATTTGTCATTCCGGTGGAAAAGGGGATTTAAATAGAAGTGGAAAACGGAATTTCTATTGCGAATACAATTCTCTAAAATGTCACACGTGCTAGAAAAATGTCCAGCGCGGATTCAATACATTGCAGTTTTCAATACGAAATCAGGTAGCGTTCGGGTGGGGTATACGTAAATCGTCGATCCGAAACGGAATCGAATTTTTAATAGAACACTATCGTTTCGCTCAATAAATCTCGCGCCGGATCCACACGAGCCCAGATCCGGTGTTTCCGGCGAAGCGACATCTGGCGTTGACTGGAAACGGTCCAAGAGCAAACTATACCTGCAGACACGATGAACCGAATAAGTTATGTGGGTTCCAGCGATCAGATATCAGGCATTGTCGTAGTTGAAATTCCCTTTTAATGTCATAATCCTATATTTACCTTCGTCGAATTATGCAATACTAGCTGATGCTCGCGACTTTGTCCGCGTAGTTTTAAAATCCCTCGGGAACTCTTTGATTTTCCGAAAGAAAAAGTAGCCTATGTCACTCTCCAGGTCCTCAACTATACCCATGCAAAAAATCGCGCTGATCCGTAGCCCTGTTGCGGCGTGATTGAAGGACAAACCAACAAACAAACACACCTTCGCATTTATGATATTAGTAAGGATTTGGTTTTTACTTTCATTTCAAAAATGATTTATTCTAACTCTTTAGATGTTATAGATATCTCAATATTATGTGATATATATAGTGAAGTTAAAATAATTGCTGCAGCTAAGAAATCGAAAGTTGCAGTAAAATCCTAGGTACTCGGCTCTTAAAGATGTTCGCTTTAATATCGAAACTAAATCAGGAGCATCGAAGCATTATTGGTCGTAGGAGGTTTAGGTTGTCGGGGATGCTCAAAAGATGAAGGTGCTTACTCGGCATTGGCGTCGGCATCGCGGCTTGATTTATTTGCCCTCCGTAGCACTGCCTGTGAAATATACGACTGCTTGCTGTGAACATTGAAAGTGGATTACTCCTAATATTATTTCTCATATTATTCTTCTGTCCCAGCATATTCCCTTCTACCAAACTATTGTCTTGTTTCGCCCACTTGCAGCCCACTTGCAGCTTAAGTAGTCCACCTATTCTTTCTAGCTTTTTATATAGGCCTGGTTCTTTGATTGTTTGATGGTGAAAATGTTATCAAACTTGATGCTCCACCACTTTCCTCATCAATGGATTTTCCGTCACTTCTACGATTCATTACTAACCGATTTGCAGTTCCTACTACAAAACGCGTACTCTGGACCAGTAGTTTTGATTTTAACAGGACACTTTACCTTTTCCGTACTAAACTAATTTTTCAGGAGCATTTCCAGACTCAGAAATACGTTGTTTCCGTCTCGTGTATGAACCTCTTACGGCTTCACGATTATGAAGATCGCCCCTTTTTTGGGGTGTTTAAAGAAGCCATTATTTCAAACACCCCAAAAAAAGAGCTATAATAAATTATTGTTTTCAAAGTATTACGAACGGAATGTTTTATATTAATTTTTCTAAACCATTGGTGTTTTCAATCTACATTAGCGAGTTGATCGTGGCTTTGTGTTTTTTTTTTGCTAAGAAGTTTTATTTTACGTCAAATCGAAAAAGGAAAGGCGAGCATCGAGGGGTTTCTGGTAAGAGGTTTAAATCGTCGGTGGCGCCCAAAAGATGAAAGAGCTTACGGAGCGTCGCGTCGCGTCTCGTCTTGATTTATTGGCCTTCAGACCGCTACTGGTGCTGGCTTCGAACATCGAAAATCGATTATGGGGTGATATTGTTTAATGGAGTAAGACTGTATCTGCTCGTTAGTAGATATCTAAATATATAAAAGAAAAAGATGACTGACTGACTGACTGACTGATTAATCAACGCACATCTCAAACCACTGGACGGATCGGGCTGTTTGGCATACATATAGTTATTATAACGTAGGCATCCGCTAAGAAAGATTTTTTGAAAATTCAACCCCAAAGGGGGTAAAATAGGAATTTGAAAAATCGTATTTAACGTGAGCGAAGCCGCGGGCAAAAGCTAGAATGTTATAAAGAGTCACGTCATAATATAATACGAAATTTCCGTTTATTTGGAGGGGAGAGGGGAATATTAATCAATTTCAGCAGTTTTACAGTTCAGCATTTTTAACAGCTGCGCACGGTTGAACCGACTGTTGTTTTTGTTGCACTAAGGGCCGATATCACGCGTTATTATGGCAGATTTACAATACAAAAACTGTCGGAACACCCAATTTATTCATCGGATAAACGTCACTCTACGTTAGTGAAATCGACACTATCAATATAATCGTAGATATTTCGTGTACAAATAAATAAAATTTCAAGAAGTATTTTTAATTCAATTATACTACACATACCTACCTAGTGTGTGTAGTAGTAGTATACTCTACATCTACAAGAACAGTAATTCCCTAAAAGTTAATAAGAAACTCCATTTACAAAAGTGATAAAGTTTATGCTTAGTTTGTTTTATTGTTTTTCAAATTAACACCTAACTGAAGTCTATTCACTCGTGATAAGCGATTTAGCAGTTAAACGGGCCGAGTGGAAAGTGGGCTAAAGAAGGCAATTAAGCTTTGCGAGCTAACTACCTACCGCTGTGTGCTAGCATTTCTAGGGTCTATGCAGTTATATCACAGTTTTGTGATGAAAATTGAGAGGATTTCGTGTGGATTTGATTGTTACTTAAAGGCATAATTATAGCACATGTAGATACTGGTCATGATCTATTTAGTGTAAGTAGTGTAGTGTAAGTGTAGTGTAAGTGTTTCCAATAGCTGTAGTCTCTTAAATTTTCTATTCACATTCTTAACAATTACATAGGAACAAACACAGGGATCTTGATGAAGTAATGAAATGACGGACAGAATAATAACATTAAATATGCAATAACACCGATGAAAATGAATATACTTACAACAAATTTAGACTATGGCCGGCCTGGACGATATAAGAGTAATGAATGCGCGCATCAGCTCGCGCAGCTTTTATTGTTTTTCACATGTTCCATAATCAAAATTTAAAACGTTCTCGTTGACAGATAGCTGGCTAATTCAAACCTAATTTAAGGAGGTTGTACGCCACACACAAAATCTTACACAGATTTAGCTTTTTTTAGATTTTTTTTATTTAGCTAAGCTCGCAACTGCGTCCACGACGTGTTGTTACTTTTAACAAAATCACGCTGGAAACCTTTGTTTTCCGGAAATAAGACTATGCAACTCTCCAATTCCTTAGTTATAGTACCCATGCAAAAAATCCCTTTGATCCTTGCTCCCTTACAACGATATAATATTATGACGGTACTGTACCAGTCTAGAATAAATCTAAATAAAGCCTTGGTAATTCAATCAACGCGACTACAGATTATATCTAAGCCGGCTACTATTAAGGCTATTTTATGCCGGAACATGCGTTAATCATATTAATATTATAAATGCGAAAGTGTTGGTTGGTTGGTTTGTTCTTCAATCACGCCCCAATAGAACTACGGATCGACGTGATTTTTTGCATGGGTAGTTGAGGTCCTGGAGTGACATACTTTATATCCCGGAAAATTAAACAGTTCCCGAGGGATTTTAAAAACTAAATCCACGCGGACGAAGCCGCGGGTATCAGCTAGTATTAGTATGGCATATTTTGGTATGTGGCTGTTTGTGGTATAAGTATACTACAAATGGACACGTTTGCGGCTTAAAGTGCTTAATGCCGCAAATGGTTCCATTTGTAGCGTGCCGAAAAATGTCCGGTGCCACAATGTCGCATGTCTTTGCTTTTAGCTTAAAACCGCCTTTAAATGGGAAAATTTAAAAAGTACGTACATTGTTACACTTAAGTTGCTAAATGAGAAACTTATACTCGTAGGTTATTCATATTGCACATAAATTGCGCGTCGTCCACAGTTGCAGATTTGCAGATGCCGACTAGAAATACACTTACCAATGTTTGAGTAAATTAAAAAAAACTATAGTCTCATTAGCTCAACGAGCAAGTGGCCAGACTTATATCCGAAAGGTTAACGGGTTCAATCCCAACCACACAATATTGCACTAATTATCGTGTTCACTCTTTAACAGCACAAAGTTTACGCTTCATTTGGAGGGGAAATTCATGTTTGACATGGCTAATATTCAATTAGGTGTCTGCGCTTTCAACTTGCCTTAAATGCATTATATGCAGACGTATGCCTGTGCGCATGCCTCATAATATGTTCACTGGTAATAGCTAAATGTCGACCGGTACACGTCTGCGCATGGGTAGACACATGCGCTATTGCATACATTAATGCTTCTGCAGGTTACATGTCGCATACTTCTACCAGAAAGCGCACCAATGTATACTACACTAGTGTGCGGTGGTGTGCTAGTGGTAATGGTGGTGGTGGTGGTGGTGGTGGTGGTGGTTGTGGTGATTACTATACACCTGCCGTGCTTGTGCCGTGTGGTGACGGCAGATCAGAATACAGTTGTCACCACCCCTCCTCTTCCCGCGGGTGTCGTACGAGGCGACTAAGGGAATATAACGGAGAACGAGCAGCAGCGTCCTCTGTGCTACTAGTAACATCTACTGCGATCACCAACCCGTCTGCCCCGCGTGGTGATTATGGGCAAACCCTCCCCTTGGGAGAGGCCTTTAGTCCAGCGGTGGACTGTTATAGGCTATTGATGACTATACACCTATATAAATAATAAAATTCCTAGAATCAACGCTGTCAATTGTCACGTGTGAAGCCTTACCGACCGTGTAGTTACCGTCACGCGTTTAGTCTGTACACGTCTTTATACTGCCTGAATGCAACACTAAACCGTTGACCTATTTAAACCAAAATAGTTTAGGCTACGAGTGGAGTATCTAGTTGTCAATCGATAACACCTAATCAAGTGTTAATCGAAGCCGAACAATGGCTGGCTCCTTTGAACGCTAACACGCTCACGCTTGATCGTGTTACTGCAAACTACAGTTATGTATTTAGATACAGGTGTAGACCTGTATAAGTTTCAGCTCTTGAAGATTTATGTGCACCCCTATCTAAATATATAAAAGGAAAAGGTGACTGACTGACTGATCAACGCACAGCTCGAATCACTGGCACTGGACGGATCAGGCTGAAGTTTGGAATACGATAGTTTTTATAACGTAGACCATCCGCTTAGAAATAATTTTTGAAAATTCAACCCCTAAGTGGGTAAAATAGGGGTTTGAAAAATCGAACTTAACGTGAGCGAACCCGCGGGCAAAAGCTAGTACTATAAAAACTTTACTATGTTTTAATCGAGAAGCTGAAGGTGGGATATTACATCCCATCTTTGTTTGAAGAACCAAAAAACGTTGTGGTTCCAAGGTGCTCGAATGACGACGAAAAACCTCCCAATACGAGTAGTGAAAATCTCAAGCGAGTCGCTGTAAATCGCTGGATACACACGGCACAAGACCGTGTGCTGTGGTGATCCTGCCAACGGCTGCGATTTACTTAAAATAAATCTTTAATTAACAGATTAATATCACAAAAGTGTGATTATACTTACCTAAGTAACTTCTTCATGATGGATGGCTTATGCAAATTGAAATAAGGACATTGATGACGTTCGTACCTACGTCATCGCATTATTTAGTGGGGGTGCACTAACTTTATAGTTGTAGAATAGAAAAGTTTTTATTCTAAAAAACTTTTACGAAGTGCTTTTGAATCGACAAGTGAATCAACTACTGGCGGGGAATACCGTTCCAACCGAGAAGAACCAGCAAGAAACTAATGAGAACTAGCAATTAATCAAACTATTGAGAACAAAGTATAGGTATACTTGGAATCTTCGGGAAGAAATTTCAGTTACCTACTTATTAAAATAAACAATAAATTTTTAGTGAATCGAATACATTTTGATCACATTGAATATGTAGCAGGTAGACACGACGAAAATATAAAGCAAGTGAAAAACATAAATGTGCCCAAACTCCATGTTTCATTCAACGCCTTCATCTTACTTATGGATGGCATTATGCAAACGGGAACAATGACGAAAGTAATCTATCAAAATGATCCGAACGTTGGCGTCTCATACTCGGCACCCTCATTAACTTTACAGGTCACGAAATGATCCCCAGAGATGTGCAATATTGGAGGATGGAGCGCGCGGGAAAAATCGACAGTATGAGCAAAAGTATTTGAGAGAAATCGTTTGAAGGGTTTACAGGCTCCTAAAGCCTTTGATGTTTATATGAGTTTGTATGGAAACTTTTCAAAAGGGGATGTTCGAACAATAAGCCTTCATAAATCTTTACTAATAAAAATGCAAATATTTTTATTTTGGAACGTAGTTCCTTATCGCGCGATACGAAAGGCGGCAAGACGGAAAAAATTAAGACTAAATTGAACCGACACTTTTTTGAATGTGAATTTGTCATTGTGTTCAATATTTTCACACTACAATATTAGATCCCCGTAGCCTTGTGGTTTCTACAGTCGCATAAAGGTCGATGGTTCGAATCCCAGCTCTACAGACTGAATTTTCTATTTTCAATTTTATTTTAAATAATTTCTACATGTGGGATTTTTCCCTAATTTTTTTATTTTTATTATTAATTTATTATTAAAAGGAACTTCGTTCCAACCGAGTGTTCCACGACACTCACGCATTTTATTGGAACGTAGTTCCTTATCGCGCGGTACGGAAGGGGGCTAGACGGAAAAAATTAAGGAAACCGACACGACACATTTTTGAGACGTCATTTTTTGTTGAATGTGAATTTTGCATTGTATTCGGTATTTTCGCCTTAGAACTCGGCGTCTGCATGGCCTAGTGGTTAGGAGAGTCGCCTATAAATTCAACGTCGATGGTTCGAATCCCAGCTCGACAGACTGAATTTTCTATTTTCAATTTTATTTTAAATAATTTCTAAATGTGGAATTTTTCCCTAATTTTTTATTGTATAAATTGGATAACGCCATCTGTGAAAAAACAGTAACTCCACCAGAGTAACTCTTTGGTGTTGTATCAGTGCAATAGAAATAAACTAAAAATAATTCATCGTAGTTAATCAATTTAATACTAGATGACACCACTAGTTTATTACAATTCCTTAAGGTACTACGTTCCATCCGGGTGTCCCTTGACACGTCTCTTTTTTGTTTTTTTGGTTGGTCTTTCAATCACGCAGCGACATAAGCTATTTATCCGGAAAAAACTTTTTACGCGGGATTCTTATAACCTTCAACGATTCCACGCGGATCACACGGATTTAAAACACGGCACGGGCATCAGCTAGTTAAAATAACAAAATATTTCCTCTTTCACACTGTTCCGCGGATAAGGACAATATTCAGAATTCAAATGAAATGTACACGGGAGAATTGAAAATTATATTACACTAGCGGCACGCTATGATGGCCGGTTTGACGTTTGTCCGCTCATGAAGTTCCGTATTAATTGATAACGACTTTGAAGGAAATAATTGTATTACTTTATTGACGATAGTGATGTGCAGAGATTCATAAATTTTATCGAATGTAGTTTTAGGTTTAGGACTCAAAATTTATTTATTAAATTGATTTCTAAAATGTATACAAGTGTAGAAAAATCAGTTTGCACCATTTAAGGGGTGAATGTACTTGTGAATATGAACAATTTTCACTATGTGGACAAACCTCTGAAATCGCAAAAAAATATCAGCTGTTTCATACAAAAGGTAAAATTTTTATTTTTATATGATATATACCACAACTCGGCATTTGGTTTTCTAAATTGAAAATTTTTAAAAATGGAATCTAATACGATCGTCACATAGGATCGCTGGCTAGCACAACTACTACCTCCGGCAAACTCGCGTCAATGCTCAATGCAAAACAAAGCAGTTTCGAATTGACGTTGCTTCGAAAAGTATAAACTGTCAGTGCAATGCGATTGTGATATAGTTTTGACCTGGCTTTGGATTTCAAATATTGATACTGCATTACTGTTGACCCTTGCTCGTTAATTTGGACTCTGTTCAAGCCCTTTGTTGTGGATTTCGTCGATATGACCGAACGTACGCAGAGAACTGTTCTAAATAGTCAGACACGTGAGTTCGTAATACGCCTTCGTAACTATTTCGATCGTGAAGCTCAAAATGGAGGGCCAATTTTACCTATAACGTCAGTGGTTGAACGCGTAGCTGATGCGCTTAATATTGGACAACGAACTGTTAGACGGATAACTAAAAAAAAATATGGCGAGACTGGCACAGAAGAAAATAAACTTCACACACCAAAAAAGAGAAAACGAGCAAAACCAGTCGTAGGCATCGATAGCTTTGATGCCGATGCTATCCGAAGACATGTTTACGGCTACTATTTACAGAAGGAGTATCCAACAAGAAAAAAGTTGGTGCATTCACTGAAGGAAGCTGGATTATTCTTCGGTGGGGAAAGTTCTTTAACGAAGATTTTGAAGACCATTGGATTTCGATACAAAAAATGTAACCAACGCAAAATATTGATGGAAAGATTTGATATAGCGATGGCAAGGTATACTTTTTTACGGCAAGTGAAAGAAATCAAAAATTGGCAAAATGTTGTGTTCTTGGATGAAACATGGCTTAATGCTAACCATACTGTAGGCCGTTTTTGGAACGATGACACAGCAGCATCTACTTCCAAAGTTCCTGTAGGAAAAGGATCGCGACTTATAATTTGTCACGCCGGAACCATCAACGGGTTTGTCGAAGGTTCTCTCATGGCTTTTGCGTCAAAAACCACTGGAGACTATCATGAAGACATGAATGGAGAAAAGTTTACTGAATGGTTTACCTCAATGTTGTGTAGCCTCCCTGAACCATCTATTATAATTATGGACAACGCCCCATACCACTCGATGCAAATTGACAAGCCACCTGCCCAATCCCAAAAGAAAGCTGATATCGTCGCATGGCTTCGTAAAAATGGCGTAGATGCAAACATGAATATGTTAAAAGCGGAATTAGTACGTCTTTTAAAAGAAAACAAACCAACCAAGATCCGATACGTCATTGACGAAATAGCATTAGAACATGGGCACAGAGTTATACGGTTACCGCCTTACCATTGTGAGTATAATGCGATTGAGTTGGTGTGGGCTCAAATTAAGGGATATGCTGCAAGACACAATACAGAACCCCCATTTACCACAAAAAAAATGCTAAAATTATTAGAAGAAGCTTGTGAACATGTGACTAAAGGAGACTGGGAAAAGGTTGTGAATAGAACTGTTAAATTAATAAGGGAAGATTATGAAAGAGATGTGAAAATAGATAATATTATAGAAAACGAACATATAATTATTAATGTAGGTGATGATAGCAGTGACGACAGTGAAAATAGTAGTATGGACGAATCTGATTAATTATGGCCTTTTGTGGCACCTTTTTTGGTATCTTTTGTATTCATATGTTTCTTGTGTGCATATAAAGTATGTATATTCATTTTCATTCAAATATTCAGTTCGTTCAAATAAATTAAATAAACATATACATTTTTGTTTTATTAAACCTATTTAATCAGGTACAAAAACAAAACTTAATTGTTTTTTGTTCGAGAATAAATTGACATTCCACATCACTATTGTAATGTGTCAAACCGGCCATCATAGCGTGCCGCTAGTTTAATCACTTTTAAACGCATCTTAAACGGTACTGATTTATTATTAAAAATGTATAATGCTGATTCTAATGTCATAGTAATGACTAAATTCGCTAGTAGAATAAGCAATATAAAAGCATGTTAAGGTCATGTCATGATCATTGATCAGGTATTATAGGTGTCCTAATAGTCCAACACGATTTGTTTGCATTACTAAAGGTACTTATGCACGCATTAAACACAGCCATAATATTAATGCGGTATTTTTATTTGAATTTTTAACCGATTTATCTATAGTAGTATATAAATTTTAGTTAGTTAGTTGCGGTATTTTTATTTGAATTTTAGTTAGTTAGTATAGTTTTATTTGTTCAAGGAAAATATATTTATTTCTTGTAAATTAAAATGTTAGATAAAAAAACTAATCATATTACTACACACATCAAAAGTGTCTAGGGATCAACATATATTTTTGCAATAACTTTTCTCCTGATCGATATTAATTAAAATTTTCTTTAAGGATTCATCAAATAAAGTGTTTTCGTTTGTCACAGTAACGATAAACCAAGTCACTTTTGCATTAATAAAGAAATTTGCCATTTTACTAATAAAGGGATTTTTGACATTTGAACCACTAACATTAAAGTTCGAAAGAAAGACTAAAATAACAGTTTTCTTTAAAATTTTATTGGGTAGCTTAAACAATTAATAATCCGTGTTTCTACCGCGAACACTAACAACACAAGAACATCGGTTTGGCATACTCAAAATGAGTTCATCCAAATCACGCTGTGGAATGGCCGCCCATGTTCGTTGCAACAACAAAAAAAGGTCTTCTTGCCACTGGATACCCTCCATATTCGGCAGAGCTCTTCTCTGTAGCATATCCCATGCATGCTCAATCGGGTTCAAGTCTGGCGACTGAGCAGGCCAGGGCAGGACATTGATGTTAGCTGCGGCGAGAGTCTGTCTTACAACTCTTGCGGTGTGCGGTCTTGCATTATCATGCATTAACTGAAATAAGGGACCGATTTGCACTTGTAGAGGAACGATGACGTCTGATACAATCGTCTCAGCATAAATTTGAGCGTTGAGGTTGCCTCTGATCCAAATCAACTCAGTTCTTCCGCCGATCCAAATACCCGCCCATACCATGATGGTTCCACCACTATAAGGATGGACTTCCTGGCAGGATTTTAATCGCTGATTATGAAATTATGAAATGCACCAAAAAGGATCCATATAAATTTATAAAATCATAAATTTATTACATAGCCACATCTCAATCTCAAGAAATCCGCATAAAAATGCTTGATCCCTAGACACTTTTGATGTGTGTACATAAATCATGTTTAACTCGAGTGGAGATAAGAGAACTACCTGAAGTTAGGCTGATTATTATTTACGAAAAAAATTTGTCACCTTTTTTGCCACAGGATGAGACATTAAACCACGATGAAAATTTTCGTAAGATATTTTTTTACACTGAGACTCCATGGCCCAACAGGACCAATAAATTAATTAAAATTAATGCACAAATACTTACTTATTTATACTAGTGGTTCGCCCCGAACTGAGACCTCGCGGTATCCCATAATTCTCATAAGGTAGTTTTAACTATATTATATTGTAATTAAAACGCGCTGAATCTGATGACGTCAATCGTCATCTGCTTTCGTGGATGGGATGCGTATTTACAATATGAAAGACAGCGCCATCTATTAACAGTATAGGGAAGTTTTGTTAAAAACATTGATGCCCATTAAAACTTAAATAATTTCGTTTCTTTATAATATTTATCTAATCTTAGTATTTGTTGTTCAAGTACAGAATATAACTCAAATTATGTGTAAGTTTCAATTTTTAAAATAAAGTTGTTTTAGAGATCTAGCCTCGAATAAAATCTCCACTTTGAAAGCCCCCCATTTCGTCAATTTTAGGAAAAAAAATAAAAAAAATACTTCTGTACTCTTTTCCAAATTATCTTTAAAATGAGGTACTGCAACCCTATGAAATGCAAAAATATTTATTTTACTTCGTATTCGCTTCTATGAGAGCCCCCTGAAATAAAGATTTTTATAACTTTTAAGCCATTTTCGGCTGGAGGCCATCGGTTTACATATCATATCTAAAATTGAAGTAATTACGTTCAGTAATTCAGAAGTTATAAGGCTCTGACAGACGGACGGACGGACGAACGGACAAGTGCAAATTCACTCAAGTAAACTCAGAGACCTTCGCTTCGCTCGGTCGATAATTGATTACCGGATTCAGCCATTTTAGCTTAGGCTCCCAGTCTTGATGTCTACCTGATAAGACTGCTAATATTGTGACAAAGCACGTTAAGTTCCGTCGCTTTTCTTAAAGAACCACCATCAATCTATCAGTTTTCTATTCAGTTGTAGATATTTTGTAAAAAGCTAAGATTTATGGATTTATTATATGAAAAAAAACATACACAGTAAAGCAAGGAAAAACGCTAGAGCAAAAGTGAAGGGATAAAATCTTGTATCGCAAGACGCTACATTAAACGTATCCGAGCCTTTAGTGTGCGAAAAACGTGACATTTTTCACAATTTTTCAATCATACTATTGGATCGTGTCGACAACCCGATGTTGCATAGTTGTTGTCCATTCGGGATGTTTATTGACTTTACTCTATCGAGAATATATTTTTCTAGTTATTGAGCTAGTGAAATGTGTTCATGCGTTTGTAAAGTTTTCTACTTTTTTAATTCTAATGTTATTTTGAAGTTATTTTCAAATCAATTCATGGTAACTAATTTTACAAAAATGGTTTTGATGGTCGTCTAAGCGTATAATGTCCTTTTCTCAAAATGTCGTTTTGTTGTCAGTCAGTTGTTAGTTTTTTATATATACCTACTAGTTTTATTTACGGCGATTATTTGCAAGTGTAAAAGGTTTCTTATAACTATGGAATTTCCGCTGCTCTAATTCATAATTTGATTCTTATTACAATAGTGTTTGGAATTAAAGTGACACTAATACTTTGTTATTAGATATAATTAATATTTTATGCATACGTTACAGCTGCTCTCAATCAAACTCGTGAGTCATTTTAACGAAACTACATGAATACTTACTTTTTTCGAGGGTAGACACTCAAAAAGCGCACACGTATTTTTTTGGGTGTGGAGTTATTTTATTAAAGTAAAATTGTTTAAAGTTTAAATATTTATATGTACTAAGTGTTTTTGTACTTACCAGCCTTAACTCCAACCAAATAATCCATACTTGGCAACGTGACTGAAGGATTTAATTGTTAAACACATCACCAAAGCACATTCACTATGGAGGCCATTCAAAACTCGATTCAGTCACTGACTGAGCATTTCAACACTCAAATGGCAGAATTTCAGAGGAGTCTACAGGGTGCAATTCCTGCAACGAGTCCCACTGCTAACATATCTGTTCAGTTTAATGAGTTCCGTGCTTTTGTGTTATCTGCACTCGCCGGTCTGCAGCAGCAGGTAGAAGTACTGGCGCGACAAACTGATCAGTTGGAAATGCGGAGTAGGCGGAAGATGCTCCTGATCCACGGGATCCCAGAGGGCAACGATGGTAATCTGTCAGCCACAGTGAGTGCTTCCTTGTCCGCTCATCTGAAATTACCCAACTTGCAGGATGATTGTTTTAACCGCTGCCAGCGCTTGGGTCAGCCTAAGGCTGACAAGCCTCGGGCTATACTGCTGAAATTCCGGGATCTAACAGTGAAGAATCAGGTCTGGTTTGCAAAAACTGCTCTCAAGGGTTCAGGTATAACTTTGTCTGAGTTCTTAACAAAAGACCGGCACAACGCCTTCATGGCTGCAAGGCAGAAGTTTGGAGTATCAAAGTGCTGGACGAGAGAAGGGCTCATCACAATAATCGGATGCGACGGCAAACGCCACCGGGTAACCTCCAAGGCGGAGGTTGACGCCATTCGGCTGCGCAGTGATGATCAGGTTCCTGCATCCTCAGCGGCCACTTCCTGTGCCAAAGTCACTTCTCAAGTACCGAAGACCGCTAAACCAGTGGTGAATGAGGCGGTAAGGTCGAAACGGATTGTTAGGAAGTAAGGCAGAGTAAAGCACTCTAAGTCACTTTATTTTATATTTTTGAATAATGCGGGTTTGCATAAAAAATAAATACCAAACATTGTCAAAATATGTCATTGTCAACGTCAATTGTCAATTGTCAAACGTATAGTGGAAATGTCATAGATGATTGGCAGCCATAGACTAAGAGTGACTTTTTATCGTGAGTTAGGCTCTAAATTCAAGTATCTTAAGTTTTAATATAACTATTTGCGGTTATCGTTAGTTTTTGTTATTGTTTAAATTAGAATGCATTGGTTGTAGTGTAACTTTCTGTATTTAATTATTGAACAAAACTTGAAAGTTACTTATCTTAATAATTAATTATCATATAGTTTGATGTGTTTTTAAGTTTAATTATCATTTTTTATTTTATTTTTTATTTTTTATTTAGTTAAGTATACCGATTCTCATGTCGACAAGCAACATTGCGTAACCTTTGTTAAATGATTGGGAAACTCTTTCTACTGAAAAAGACCACCGGCGATGCAGCGCGCCATGGGAAACGAGAACAATAGAAGAGCAGTCCCTAACTTGGCTCGTTAGCGTTAAGACATTTTAGTTTTTATAAATATTATAATTAATTTTAAATAAAGTTTTCAATTTCTTTTTTACTTTTTAAAAACTAATAACTACGCACCCGAAATTTGACTGGCGCAGCCGATGTAGATATTTCGTGAAGCTGTATATCCAGAGGTCCCAAAATCGACTTCGCTTACGGCTAGCGAAATTACGAACCACAAATCAAATAAATAAGTCATAAGTGGCGGTGTTCCTGGAAGAAATAACTTACCTTGAACGGGAGGATGCAGATGCACAGAGGGTGAGTAGAACTTTTCGCTTTCCTGTGTTCCCATCCTATACCTGTTGGTGTAGCTATTTTTGTCCGTAATAAAAAGGGAAATTGAAACGTACTCGATAGTTCGGTCCAAAATCACCGATTATCTGATTTTTATTAGTCCTGTAATGCACTACATAGGCATTATTTAGGAATTAGTATTAGGATAACCGTGAAATTGTAAAATTGAATTAATTAAAAAGAAAAGTTGAAAAGAAAAGTTTTATTAATATTTTAATGATTATATTATAATTAAATTAATTTAAAAAGAAAATCTTAAAAGAAAAGTTTGCATTAATATTTTATATTTTAATTGCTAATATTATAACATCTTACTATTTTGTGTTATTATCTAATCAAAATGGAAAAAGTAACTATTGTCCCCCGCGAAATTGCGGAACTGATTCCGAAATTCGATGGAGAGGCAAATTTATTGAACATATACCTAAGAAAATGTGAATACATCATTCACAACTTCAGACAGTCAGATAGTCCAGCCCAGGAGCTCTATTTATTCCATGTAATAACGAGTAGGCTAACAGGAAAGGCGGCTTTCCTAATTAGCGAAAGGGAGGATATTCATTGTTGGCAAGAACTGAAAGACGTTTTAATACAGCATTTCGGTGACCCTCGTTCAGAAGAATGTGTTGCCATCGAAATGGAGTCATTAAAAATAAAATCCGGTGAACCTTATTCCGATTTCTGTAAACGTATCCAGCACATCAGAAGCATTTTAATTTCGAAAGTAAATAGGCTGGACGATGTTTCGCTCAAGGAGTCCAAAATGATCATCTATAATAACTTGTCGCTGAACGTATTCTTATACAACTTACCAGAGCATTTAATACGCATTGTTAGATTAAAAAATCCCAAAACACTAGAAACAGCTTTGGAATACGTCACCGAGGAAGTTAATTTTCAATTCCAGTATGACTCCAAAAATAACAAAAAATCTCATCAAAATCAGTTGAGCCCTCTCAATAATAAGCTGAGCACCCCACAAACAGCCTTTAGAACGGCAGTGAATCCATTTCAAAATCGATTCACTATGCCTAGCCAATTTAATCAAGGGTTCAGACCCCAAACTAATTTTCAAAGCCAACTGAGGTCCAATAATAATAATTTTAAATTTGGATCCCCGACGCAATCTAATAATTTTAAATTTGGAATTCCGAACCAACAACAGAATTTTAAATTTGGCATACCTCAACAAGGTCATGGTCAAATCAGAAATTTACAACACAATAATAATTACCAGAATTTCAATAGACAAGTGAATAACCCAGTCCACCCTGGAAATTCAAATCAATTTAAGTTCGGCATACCAAGGCCACAGAACAACACCATGCCGACCGACGTATCCATGCGTACCGCTCCACAAATAAGGCAAAATATGATGGAAATTCCGGAAAATGTATTTTATAACAATGACCTAGACATAAGCGAAAATTATTGTTACGATAGTTGTTGTGAGACCTACCCAAATTCTAATTACGACGAAGGAATCCCGGAACCTTATTTCACAGAAAATCCAAGTTTAGAAACCGAGACTTTTTGCGAAAACCCAGAATCAAATGTTGACGAAAATTTTTGCGCAACAGCCTCGAAAAACCCAGGTCCGAGATAATACGTCTTAATTGTGATAGCATATTAAAATTGCCGCATATAGAACTCCCTGAAATTCAGGCTAAGTTCATGATCGATACCGGGAGTTCTCGATCTTTTATAAGCCCTAAAAAGGCAGACCAATATTTCTCAAGATTTAAACATGCAGAGCCTTTTGAAGTCATAAGTACTCACGCCCGCAGTAGACATAGTGAGGTGATACTCATACCTCTTTTGAAAACTTTTAAAAGCAACTCTATTCATAAATTTTACGTCTACGACGTAGACAACCGCTACGACGGTCTCATAGGATCAGATTTATTAAAACAACTCGATGCTACAGTGGACATGAAAAATCAAATTTTACACACGCGTGACACTGACATACCTATTGTATACAAAGCTCCATACGAGTTGACCTTACAACCTCGAACCGAAACTCGTGTAAAGCTACCAACTACTTTGGAGAACGGGGAAGCTATACTAAACTTCATAGATTTCGGACAGGGCGCACGTATGCCTAGTGCTCTAGTGAAGTGCGTAAACTCATTCGCGACAACGGTAATTCAAAATTCTTCTGAAAATACTATTACTTTAACCATTAACAAACCTTTTAGTGTTACGAAGTTTGAAAATAATGCATGTAGGGTGAATGCAATCCGTGAAAATTATGAAATCGATGCTTTATTGAAACAAAACTTATCGAAACTTCGCTTAGACCACATGAACTCGGAGGAAAGCCAATTAATCGCTGATCTTTGTTATGAATACCGCGATATCTTTTATTGTGAAGACATACCACTATCTTTCACGAATCAAGTGAAACATTCCATCCGTACGAAACATGAAGATCCGATCTACATAAAACCCTATCGGCACCCCCCTGCTCAAAATATTGAAATACAACATCAGATAGATAAATTGTTACGGGATAATGTAATTCGCGAATCGTATTCTCCTTGGAGTGCCCCGGTTCACTTAGTTCCAAAAAAAATGGATGCATCAGGTCAACCTAAGTATAGAATGGTAATAGATTACAGACGATTAAACGAAATAACCACAGATGATAAATACCCACTGCCGAATATCACAGACCTCTTTGACAAATTAGGTAAATCTGTTTACTTTAGTACACTTGATCTTGCTAGTGGCTATCACCAAATTGAAGTAAAAGAGGAAGATAGGCATAAAACGGCATTTACCACCCAAGCAGGCCATTATGAGTTTACCCGTATGCCTTTTGGATTGAAAACGGCACCAGCCACCTTCCAGAGGGCTATGGACAATGTTTTGCGCGGCTTACAGGGTATCCATTGCCTAGTTTACCTGGACGATATTATAATCTATTCGTCTAGCCTACAAGAGCATATTGTAAAACTAAGAAAGGTATTCGATCGGTTAAGAGAGACTAACTTAAAAGCTACCTTAGATAAATGCGAGTTTTTAAAGAAGGAAGTTCTTTATCTAGGCCATACAATCACAAAAGATGGCCTTAAGCCAAATGACGATAAAATAAAAGCAGTGTTAGATATACCAATTCCTAAAACACCAACGGAAATTAAAAGCTTTTTAGGTCTCATTGGATATTACCGTAAATTCATCAAAGATTTTTCAAAAGTAACTTATCCTCTTACATCTTGTCTTAAGAAGGGAAGAAAGGTAGTATTCACTGAAGAATACATTGCAGCTTTTAACAAGTGTAAAGAACTCCTAGTTAATGCCCCGTTATTACAATTCCCTGATTTCAACAAACCATTTATTTTAACGACAGACTCATCCAACTTTGCCCTTGGTGCTGTCCTTTCTCAAGGAAATATTGGTAGCGATTTGCCTATTGCCTATGCAAGTCGCACCCTCAATGATGCCGAAAGTAGGTATAGTACAATTGAACGCGAGTTACTTGCTATTGTATGGGCCGTAAAAGTTTTTCGCCCGTACCTTTATGGTCGAAAGTTCCGTATTTACACAGATCATAGACCTTTAGCCTGGCTAAACTCTATAAAAGAGCCTAATAGCAAGCTTACACGATGGAAACTGCGATTATCAGAGTTCGATTACGATATAGTATACAAAAAGGGATCACAAAATACTAACGCAGATGCACTCTCAAGGATAAAACTGAACGCTTTAGAAGACGATAGTTCCCTACAAGTAAACGTTGACACCATATCCCTCAGTAGTGATGACGAGAGAGAAGATAACGACAGTATTATACGCATTCCAGACTCTGACGGTTCGAATATGTCTTTTCCCATTCGTACCCCATCTGAAAGTACGATAACTTGTAGCTCTAGAACCGATACTGCCCTCTCTGCCCTAGACATGGACGGTGAAGTCATCCCCGTACTTAGCGAAGCTATTGACACAAAACCATACCAATTTCTCATATTCACTTGGAATAGAAATCATACCGTAGTTCAAGATTTCTCTCGGGGTAAACAAAAGGCTTTTGAAGCACACATGCCTGAAGGAAATCCGGAGTTAATTAAGGATTTCCTGAAACAATATATAAACCCAAAAATTAGGCACTTTATCTATTTTGAAAGCGATACTCATCGTAAGGATTTCCAAAAATGCGTTATGGAATTGTTTAAAAAGGACTCAGTGAAAATATACGAATGCACCAAAAGAGTAGTTTACGTTTCAGACGAAAATGAACAGAGGTATATTGTCATAAAATATCACCAGGGTCCATCTTGTCATAGGGGAATAAAAGAAACCCTCATGAAAATAAAACGCACTTATTACTGGAATAATATGGACCAAACTGTTTCATCAGTAATAAATGCCTGTGAAGTGTGTAAGAAAATGAAATACGATCGTAAACCTCTAAAGCCTAAACTCCAGCTTACCCAAACTCAAACCAAGCCCTTCGAAGAAGTTTTTATGGATATTTTCTCAATAGAAGGAAAATATTTCTTAACCCTTATCGATGCTTTTAGTAAAATAGGGCAAGCAATAGAAATTAGTAACAGATCTACCCCTGAAGTTGTCCGTGCCCTAATTAAGTACTTTTCATTTTATGGTATACCTAATAAAATTAATTGTGACCCCGCAACCGAATTCAATAATATATTATTAAAAGAAACTTTAAATTTCTATAAAATCGAGCTTCACATAGGCACACCACATAACCCTAACTCAATGGGCTTAATAGAACGATTCCACTCAACCATACTAGAAATATATCGTTTAGCTAAATACGAGCACAAATTAACAGATGCTTCTTCTATTATGACTTACGCGATAATGTCATATAATCAAACGATACACTCGACTACAGGTCTTACACCCCTAGAAGTAGTTTTTGGCCATACCGATTCCTCAAATCCATTCAACGTAGATTTCAATCAACAGTACACGCAGAAATTGGTAAGAGACCATGCTAAGCGAACAGCCTTCCTTTATAAACATCTTTCAGACAAAATGATAGGACAAAAGGAAAGAATTAGAGAAAAACGTGGTGGTGAAACATCATTCGACGTGAATGATGGCGATGAAATATTTATAAAGGGTGTTAATACTCGACGTAGCAAGGATAAACCCCGTTATCAGAAGGCAAAGGTGACTGGAGATATCTTCAGGAATACTGTACCTGTAAGAACCCAAAATCGCGATACTAAAGTTCCACTTAAAGATATTAAACGTCCTCCACAGGTTCGTCCTTCTGCTCATTCCAGCCATCATGATCCAGGCCCTAGTACAGAAAATGGAACATAACCCAGGTATCTTACCTGTAAAAGAAGGCCAAGCATTTATAGTAGACGATAATTGGTCTTATATTAAGGTTTTAGATTTAACTTCATTAAAGGAAGACTTAGATTATAATGTTAGAATGTATGAGCACTTAAATAAAAATTTATTAAAATACTTTGGTAATAGTACGCACTATAGCGATATAACTAATATTAAGACTCAAACAGATCATTTCCTAAATATTACATTGGACAAATGTAGGCAGCTTATTCCGACTAGTAGGGTTAAACGCGGCTTATTAAATCCCTTAGGTTCATTCATTAAAATTATTACCGGAAATTTAGACAATAGCGACGCTTTAAGGTATGATGAGTTAATCACGAACCTACAGACGCGACAGGAAAGGATATCAAGAAAAATAACCATAGTTTCTGAAATGGTGCAATCTTTCGTTAATATTACTGGTTTCTCAAAAAATAATTTAATTCAACTAGACAAGGAAATTTCCGATATTAAGACATGGATAAATAACACAAAACAAGTAATAAGCGATACTAGTTTAATTAGTACTTTTCAATTATTCTTGAATAACTTCCAAATGATTTATGTTAAAATAGATGAAATTGAAACAGCTATAGCTTTTAGTAAGTTAAGAACTTTACACCAGTCTGTAATTGATACAACCGAATTGTATAGCTTGTTAATCGATATTGAAGTAACTGATAAGCTTGTATATCCTGTTAATCTGGATAATCTTTTGTTAATAGAGCAATCTATCGAACTTAAAGCTTATTCTAAGAAAAATCAGATAATTTTTATTTTGGACATTCCCCTTGTAAAAAAGGATCTTTATAGCTACTTCCGAATGATACCTCTTCCCGTCACAAATTCATTTAACCAAACATCCCTTATAATCCCTAAAACTCCTTACCTATTGGTGAAAGGTTCGAAAACCATATCGCTCGCTCAACCCTGCAAAGAAATGGACAAATTCATGTTTTTATGCCACGAAATAGAAGTCGAACCTCTGATGAAAGATGACTGTTTAGAGGCACTTATGCTACTATCCCAAAATACTAGCGCTTGTAGCCCAATTCTAGTTGAAACATCTGGAATAAAAATAGAACCCATCAAATATAACCAATGGATTTTATACAGCAAATTTGAAACACTCCTCTTGAAAGTATGTAACACAGAAGAAACTCGTGAACATATAAAAGGAACCTACATACTTACCATAGATGACACCTGCAGCTTTAAAGTAAAGGGATTAACACTGAGAAGACATCAAACTGTTGGTAGAACTATAAACTACCCCAGAATATCAACTATTCACTTCCCCGAGATACTTACTTCAAGCCCGCTACCTGAAAAGAAGCTTTTAAACCTAGATGGCGTTAACCTTCAGCATCTTCAACAGTTAGCATACAGTTTAAAGGAAAGTGATAGTGAGAATGTGTTCGATCAAAGTGAAAGCTCTATAAATGTGAAAAGTGTTAGCGTCGGAACACTAATTTTATATGTAATATTAGCACTAAGCATTTGTATTCTTTTAATGTATAAATTCATCCCTTTACAATTTTTCCGTCAAATTCAGCAGACGGAAAATCATCCCTCTGCTGACTTTGAACTTAAGGAGGGAGGAGTTAAGTATACCGATTCTCATGTCGACAAGCAACATTGCGTAACCTTTGTTAAATGATTGGGAAACTCTTTCTACTGAAAAAGACCACCGGCGATGCAGCGCGCCATGGGAAACGAGAACAATAGAAGAGCAGTCCCTAACTTGGCTCGTTAGCGTTAAGACATTTTAGTTTTTATAAATATTATAATTAATTTTAAATAAAGTTTTCAATTTCTTTTTTACTTTTTAAAAACTAATAACTACGCACCCGAAATTTGACTATTTCTTTACTCAGTAGTGCTAGTATTGTTATTAAGTTTATCTGCTGGTGGGTATAAAGGAGTACTGCTTTTAAGTAGTCAAATATTTATATTAATAATATTATTTAACTTTATATTAATTATATTTTATTATTTCATTTTTAAAGATATATATTTTTATTATTGTGTATTAAGTATGTTATTTCAAGATATAGGCCTTGACAACTCTTTTTTTTCACTTTCTTCTAATGAAGAATTGAGTAATGACGACAGTTTTTACAGTATACCCTCTCTTTCTGAAACTCTAGACTCGCACTTTTCAGACGTCCCAAAAAATTTCAATATCGTTCATATTAATGCTCAGAGTATTCCTGCACATTTTCCAGATATGCTTTCGTCGTTTGATAGCAAGAATATCCACGCGATTTTGATCTCGGAGTCATGGTTAAAGCCGTGTTTGTCCTCCGCGTCGTATACTCTTCCTGGTTTTCACCTCATTCGGAATGACCGTGCTAATCGGGTTGGTGGAGGTGTTGCTATATACCTTCGTACTCACATACCATTTAACATCCTCAGTATGTCCATGGTACAGGCTGTTCCAGAGGCAGAGAATTTATTTATTGAAGTTATTCTTTCCGGTGTGAAACTTCTGCTTGGCGTGTATTATAGTCCCAGTCTAACAGTAGACTACTTTCATAGCTTTGAAACTCTTTTGGATAAATTCATTCCGCTATATGAGCACTCAATCATTATGGGAGATTTTAATACTTGCCTCATAAAAAATGATGCACGTGCATTCCGTTTGAAGTCTGTAGTGCAGGCATCTAACCTGCATATTCTTCCTCTCTCTGCAACTCACTCTTTTCCTAATTCTACTCCATCTCTTCTTGATTTGATTCTTGTTTCCTCAGTAGACTTTGTGGCTAAACACGGACAGTGTTCCGCAGATGCTTTTTCTTACCATGATCTGATCTTTATGTCTTATAAAATACGTCCTCCCAAAGCTAGATCAAGAATTCTTCTCAAGCGTAATTTTAGTGGTATGGACACTGTTAGGCTGCGAGACGACGCTTCTAAAATTGATTGGACTGAAGTCCTTACTGGTGATTGTATTGATGACCGGGTAGATATTTTCAATTCACTCTTAACTAACTTATATGATATTCATGCTCCAATACGCCCAGTAAGAATTAAACACCTTCCTGCTCCTTGGCTAACTGAGGAAATTAAAACGTTGCAACATAGGAAAAATGTAGCTAAATCTAATTACAAATTGAATGCCAGTGATGCCAATCGAGACAAATATAAGCACATTCGGAATCGATGCAACAGGTTGTGTAGAGACAAACAACGACGTCATATTCATAAGTCCGTACTCGAGGAAGAAGACTCCGGACGGGTATGGAAGTTTCTGAAATCTCTCGGAGTTGGGAAAGCAAGTAGTAATAGTCACACTAGTAGTATTGATTTTAATCAACTTAATCAGCATTTTTCCTTGTCCAGTACTATTGATAGTACTATAAAATTGAATACAAAGAATCAAATTCTAGCTTTACCCACTCCTGATGATCCCGCTTTTATTTTTAGTCAAATTGACTGCAGTGATGTTAAGAGAAGTATTAAGGAAGTCAGCTCTGATGCTGTGGGTATTGATTGCATTAGTCGTAAAATGATTATTCCTCTCCTTGATCTTCTAGCTCCTGTAATTGCTTCTATCTTTAATCACTCTATTCGTACAAGTGTTTTTCCTTCTCCTTGGAAGGAGGCACAGGTTACTCCTATTCCAAAAAAATCGAATCCAGTCAGTTTTTCTGATTATCGTCCTATTTCTATTTTACCATTCCTTTCAAAAGTTTTTGAGCGTATAGTTCATAAGCAAATGACGCTTTTTCTCTCTCGATATAACCTATTAAACCCTTTTCAATCCGGTTTTCGACCCGGACATAGTACGACTACTGCATTAATTAAAATAACTGATGACATCCGCTTTGGTATGGATAATCAACGTGTAACATTATTGACCCTACTAGATTTTAGTAATGCTTTTAACAATGTTGATTTTGAACTGCTATTAGCAACTTTAACTTCTCTTAACATATCTCCTGGAGTCGTTGACTGGTTTCATAGTTACTTGCATGGGCGCAGGCAGCGTATACGTGTCGAGGATCATTTTTCTGATTGGTGTTCGATAAGTGCCGGCGTACCGCAAGGTGGCGTGTTGTCTCCTCTCCTTTTTTCAATTTTCATTAGTTCAGTTACTCAGCACATAACTTCTCACTACCACCTGTATGCTGACGATCTCCAAGTGTATGCTCAATCTAAACTACAAGATTTGCCCAGGACCATTGACTTGGTTAATAAAGATTTAGACGCCATTGTTCACTGGAGCAAATCGCACGGACTAAAAGTAAATCCAACCAAGACTCAAGTCATTATAATGGGAAGTCAAAGTCTAATATCACGCATTGACTGGACTACTCTTCCTTGCGTTACTTTTGATGGGGTCCAATTACAATATAGTGATACTGTCAAAAACTTGGGCATTGTATTTGACAAGTTTCTTTCTTGGGTTCCTCAGGTTAGTGAAGTGAGTAGGAAAATGTTTGCAGCGGTTGGTTCTCTCCGGAGGTTAAGTAACTTTCTACCCATACCGACTAAAATTGCGCTTGCACAATCTCTCCTTTTACCAATTCTTGATTATGCTGATTCTTGTTACCTAGACTTAAGTGTGGAGCAACTTAATAAGCTCGAGCGCATCCAAAATCTCTGTATACGGTTCATATTTGGGCTTCGTAAATATGACCATGTTTCAGAATTTCGCAAAAAACTCGAGTGGCTCCCAATTCGCCTTCGCAGGAATACTCGAATTTTATCTCTCTTATACAGTGTCCTTTTCAATCCAACTACTCCTCCGTATTTGAAAATTTCGAGTTTCTCGGGGATTCTCATCCGGGTCGATCTCTCCGCTCTGGGGATAACTTGACTCTTAGAATTCCTTCCCATAGCACATCTTTCTACTCCAAGTCCTTCTCCATTACAGCTGTTCGTCTTTGGAACTCTCTCCCTGTCAATTTGCGGCGGGCACAATCTCTGCCTATTTTTAAGCAGCTCCTTAAAAAACATTTTATGCCCCCGTAATTTTGTATAGGTAGATATTTATCTACTTAATTCCTTATTTATTATTATGGCTAATCATATAATATGGTACTTAAGTATATATTGTATGTATGTATTTATGAATGTATGTAACAATTATGTATATGTAGGTATGTTTATTATATATATATATATATATATTATTTATATAATATATATATTTATGTATATATTATAATATTATATATATTTCACCTAATTTTTATTTTCATAATTTATTTATTTTAAGTGTACACCCTCATCCAGTATTTCTTATTACTGTTTCGTCATTAGGTTGCCTGGAAGAGATCGCTTCTTAGCGATAAGGCCGCCTATTGTACAGCTTATATCCTTATATTATGTATGTTTTATGTTCTTTTATTTTATGTTAATTGGTGTGCAATAAAGAATATTTTCATTTCATTTCAATAAAAATACGTGACTGACTATGAACCGTTACCGCGAGGTCTCAGTTCGGGGCGAACCACTAGTATAGTTAATTTTAAGAATTGTAGAGACAGAATACTTGTTATCAGCTTTGAAGCTTTACAATTATTGGGCTTTCTTACTAACATTTTATGATGCTTTTTTTCCTTAACCATACGGAATGCATACCAATGAATTATAAACTTTACCTCTTAGTAAAGAGCAGATTCTTATACCATTAGGTCGGAAGTGTATTCATGAAGCAATGGCGTGATGAGTTTTCCAATTTAACTTTTTCAGTAAAGTTAAAAAGTTTTAATTGATGAATACCTTAAACGTAAAAAGGGAATGGATACACAAAAATGAGGTATCAACCCCGCATCAACACTCTCTGAGAGGTGAATCGAGTCAAAAAAGAGCTTAGCTCACTTAGCTTCGGTACCTTTTCACTATACCGCTTACTTTCGAGTTCAGATGAACGAGCTAACTGAATTGTAGGTTAGGCTATCTACTCTGCAACGATTCCAGCTAAGCAAAGTGAACTAGGTCGCCCTTTACCCCCGCGCCGCGCGTCGGTTTCAGTAGGAACCTACATATTTAGCTCGCATATTTGGTCGCTCCTAAGCTAAGTAATCTAAATTTAGTTAGAGTTCTGGTTTGGCTTGCGTTTATGAGTGAGAGTTTCCTTCACGTCTGCGTACAGTGCACTAGGTATTTGGTGTCGAATTTTTGGCTGCAGTCATAGTGAGTGGGGACAGTGAGGTGCAGAAAACTCAATAAATGTGTAGGGCCAGGGTGAACTGGCACTTGCGTGGACTCTGCTTGACGCTAAACACTCGCCCGAGGGCCTACCGGACGCGTGTTAATCCGTTATCCGGGTGTACAAAAACGTGATGCAGCTTACGCATTAATATCAAGTCAACAAACAAACAAGTCCGTAACAAGTCTGTCTCGTTGGTCTAGTGGTTAACATGTTCGACTGTGGGTGACGAGATCCCGGGTTCGATTCCTTGGTTGGACAAAAAAAATGTATAGGGTTTTCCTGTCAATAAATTCTCAGTTAGGAAGTTCGGCGGTGTGTCACCCTTGTGCCGTCTTCAATCCTGCGCCTGCTCTCTCCAATCGAGTGGGATATCCGTCCTATTAGACCGTCAGAGTAAAGGAATAGCGAGTGCACCTGTGTTTGCGGACACAATTGTGGACTATAATGTCTCCCGCGCAGTTGGCTAATCTCTGTGGAGATTGGCCGTTGTGGATGGATTTGGTCAGGACTCAGGAGGTCATACATTAATATCAAGGGAGCCATATTCCCCTTTCACCCACTTCGGGTCTATAGCCCAAATTTTTAGATGGACCATTACGCTGCATTGTAGAACAGGCACTGAATGTGAACATGTGGATACCTACTTTAATTAGGTTATATACGGCCTTCCGTAATACTACAATGGACTGGCCTCAGACAATTGCGCCTTTGAAATTCGCGTATGAATGTTGGTAATTTAATGTTCATTGTGCTGAAGCTCGTTTAATTAGGTTACTTTTGTGAAAAGCTTAGTCTAAATTTTAGGTTGGATGGGCTACCTACCTAATTAATACACCTTCAAAATCGTGTCAGTATCAACTTGTATGGAAATAAAATTCACTTGGGAGACAATATTATTTTGTAGAATACGCTAACTTAAATTCATAAAAGTTCAGCCCCCCGATTGTCTAAAAGTTGCCGATCAAAATAGTTTCATTTCATGGCATTAGCGTCAAAGTAAAATTAACCATAACAGTATTAAATTAGAGCTCAATTTCGTGTATGCATTCTCATACGTTTAGGTATGTACGATACGCTCCATATTTTAGAATTGGTTGTACTGAATTTGTGATTTTAAATGAATACAGTGAAGGAATATTTTACTTTGACCCTAATGCCATGAAATGAATAAGATTTTGATCGGCTATTTTTAGACAATCGCACCTCAATTTGGATATAATAATTATATTAGCGTAATTGGAATACGGATTGTATCTACGAAAAAGTGGTCTGAATTAAATTAATGATTACACCAAACTAATCTCGCCCTCGAAACTTTGTATACCTGTTATCTAGGTACTTATTTTTTAATATTAGCCATGCTGAACTTAGTAAAGCCATGCTGAACTTAATTAATACTAGCCGTGCTGAACTTAACTAATATTAGCCGTGCTGAACTTAACTAATATTAGCCATGCTGAACTTAACTATTATTAGCCAT
Organism: Oeneis ivallda; assembly: GCA_029955525.1. NCBI lineage: Eukaryota > Metazoa > Arthropoda > Insecta > Lepidoptera > Nymphalidae > Oeneis > Oeneis ivallda. The sequence goes on along the minus strand of JARPMR010000016.1, from coordinate 18,013,492 downwards.
GCTGAACTTAACTATTATTAGCCATGCTGAACATAGTAAAGCCATGCTGAACCTAACTAATATAAGCCATGCTGAACTTAACTATTATTAGCCATGCTGAACATAGTAAAGCCATGCTGAACTTAGTAAAGCCATGCTGAACTTAACTAATACTTAGGCATGCTGAATTTAACTAATATTTTCTTCCCCCTTCCAAGCAGGCGAAAAGCTTGTGTGGTGGGTACGATATTAGTGCAACGGGTGGGGGATAGCCGTTGACCTCAGAGTTTTCAGTCTGCATCTTTATCTGTTGGGCATCTTGCTAATTTAAAAATGTGAAAGTGCGTTTGTTTGTTTATTTGTCCTTCCATCACGCTGCATGTGCTGTTTTTGCATGAGTACCTATAGTTGATGATCGGGAGTTTGATATAGGCTATCTTTTCCCGGAAAATCAAAGAGTTCCCGCAGGATTTCAAAAACTACATCCACACGGACAAAGTCACGGGCGTCAGCTAGTTGAGGCTACACTGTCTAATTAAATTAAAATACCCAGTCTCGTCAGGTAAATCATAATTTCGCCATCATTTCCCAGTTCTCAGACCAACTAAGCAATTCGAGTTTCCGAGTCGACGCGCCTCGAGGCCCTTATATTACCCGCGCCGTACCTCCTATATCCGTCCTTAATAAGGGCCTCGACGCCTAATTGACTTAACATAGGATTAATAACGGTTTAGCGTTAAAATATGCACAGCGGCACTTCTAAGTTCAGGTTCATTTTAATACCTACACAAAACTACTTACAAGAGTTCTTAAAGAGCTGAAAGTATTTTAACCATTTGCGCCCATCATTACATTTCCAAAGTTATAAATATAAATTTTCCAAATACCTTTATGAAATCATAGATGAAAGAATAATTATATTTTTGAAATTTCGAATGCGTAAAATTCAATTATTCATTCCATAACACACACCACACCTTGAAGGTGGAATATTTTTCAAATTTAAACGCCCTCTCTCTCTCGAGTCGCCTTTTCAATAGAAATAAAAAATTAGTTCACAACGGTGAACATATTATTATTCGCGAAAAATGTATTTTTTTGCGAATCTAATACCTCTAAACGAGCAATTCTTGTATAGAATAGAATAGAATAGAAAAGAAATGTTTTTTATTCAAATAAACTTTTTTACAAGTTCTTTCGAATCGTCGATGAGTCTACCACTGGTTCGGAATGCCGTTCCTGCCGAGAAGAACCAGCAAGAAACTCGGCAGTTGCTCTTTTCAAAATAAGTTTACATCCAATAGAATAGTTAAACAGTTCAATTACCACCTGCTGTCTCATGAATCGCTGGAAAGAATTATGTCCACGCTTTTTTATCATCTAAATAGTCTTCAATTGCATAATATGCTTTCTTTCCAAAAAGGAGGAGGTTCTCAATTCGGCCGGTATCTTTTTTTTTTTTTTTCTTTTTTTTTTCTCTATGTATGTCCACCGATTTCTCCGGGATTACTGGACCGATTCGCGTGATTTTTTTTTAAATCGACAGAGGATGTTTGCGAAATGGTCCCATAAAAATTTTAACCTTCAACTCCTCAAGCCTGATGCTGCAGGCTAAAACTATGGCGATTTAGGAAATTTCGATTACGAATTGATATTGTAGGTAACAAGTATGGACTACATCATGGAGCTCCAGGTCATAGCTCCTCAATCATAGGATACTACACTTAAAAGCTTAAAATAAAAATTCTTTTCAAAAAACCGACTTCTAACGCCACTACAAAGTATAAAAATAATTTTAGTTTGTCCACGTTTGTTGAAGTCGGGCGGGCCTAAAATACAAACTATGAAACCGACTCGCGATGCTCGCTCGACTTCTACAAACGAGTCTATCATATTCTGTAGCGTCGCGCATCGGTTTCATAGTTTGTATATAGGCCCGCCCGACTTCAACAAACGTGGACAAACTAAAATTATTTTTATACTTTGTAGTGGCGTTAGAAGTCGGTTTTTTGAAAAGAATTTTTATTCATGAGATTAGTTTTTACTGATTTCTTAAACTTGTGTAAAGGCAAGTCTAAGATCGACTGTGGAATTTTATTATAAAACGTTACGCCCATTCCCACAAATGTCTTTCGGACCCTCTTGAGGCGACATCGAGGAATCACGAGCCTGTTTGGATTTCTAACTTGCCTATCGTGTAAATCACCCTTTTTTTTGTAATTCACGATGTTTTGTCTGACAAATATTATATTGTTGTAAATATATTGTGAAGCTACTGTAAGAATGCCTATTTCTTTAAATTTTTCTCGAAGGGAATCCCGCGGTTTTAAATTATATATTGCGCGAATTGCCCTCTTCTGCAATACAAAAATTTTTCCAATATCGGCTGCTTTACCCCATAATAAGATTCCGTATGACATAATACTATGGAAATATGCAAAATAAACAATTTTTGCAGTTTCTATGTCAGTTAACTGTCGAATCTTCCTAACAGCGTAAGCAGTAGAGCTAAGCTTGCCAGCAAGTGTTGCTATATGGGTGCCCCATTGCAGTTTTGAGTCCAGGGTTAATCCCAAGAACACTGTGGAGTCCTCACTTTTCAAGGGTTCATTACTTATCTTTAAATTTTTACTGACAGTTCTGGTGTTGGGCAATAAAAACTCAACACACTTGGTTTTTTTAGCATTTAAAAGTAGATTACTTGCCGTAAACCATTCAGAAACTTGAGATAATGCAATATTTACATCGTCAAAATTGTCTTTCGTCCTATCGACTTTAAAAATCAAAGACGTATCATCAGCAAGTAGTACAATATCGCAAGTATTTTGGACAAAATGTGGTAAATCATTTATGTAAATCAAAAACATGAATGGACCTAGAATAGAACCCTGGGGTACACCCATTACCGAGGCTGATCCGGATGATTTCACATCATTGACACATACTCTTTGAACACGATTACTAAGATAAGACGCAATGAGGCTAAGCGCAAAATCTTTAATACCATAGTGGCTCAGTTTAAGCAAAAGGGTCTCGTGATCAACGCAGTCGAAAGCTTTTGATAAATCACAGAAAATACCAATGGCATTCTGTGAGTTATTCCATGCATCGAATATGTGTTGCAACAGCGTTGCGGCTGCATCGGTTGTTGATCGACCCATAGTAAAACCGTACTGCTCAGGGTGAAGAAGTTTATTTAAATTAAAGTGTAGAAGCAGTTGGTTGAGCATTTTTTTTTTCAAATATCTTGCTGAGAGTTGGCAAAATTGAAATTGGTCTGTAGTTATTCGGGTCACATTTGCTTCCCGATTTAAAAAGAGGTATTAATTTACTACATTTCATCAGGTCTGGAAAAGATCCAGAATCTACAGACTTATTAAAAATTAAAGCAAGATAGGGCGCAATAATATCAATGATATTGTGAATTATTTTAACTGATATTCCCCATAGATCTCCTGTTTTTTTATTTTGCAATGATTTGAATGTTTTGATAATATCATATGGGGTAACGTGTTTAAACCTAAATAATTTATTGCACTCAGAGACATTGCTTCTTAGAAGATTATAGGCTTCTGTTGGCGAGGAATTTAGAGAACTGGTCGTGGTTACTGGTATATTTTTGAAAAAGTTCTCAAATGTATTTGCAATTTCTATATCAGAGTCAATTATCCGGTTGTTAATTTTAAGCTCCAGTTTATTATAATGTACCTTATTCTTACCCATTTCATCACCAATGATGTCCCATACTGCTTTTATTTTATTATCCGAATTGACAATTTTTTGTTTTATGTGAAGTGACTTTGCTTGTATGCACACGTTTCTAAACAATTTGGAATAATTTCTTACATATTCTATAAACGCATATACGTATAATATATATATAACGCATACGTATATATATATAATCTGAATCTCGGAAACGGCTCCAACGATTTTCATGAAATTTAGTATGCAGGGGGTTTCCGGGGCGATAAATCGATATAGCAAGGTTTCATTTTTAGAAAATGTCATTTTATCCATGTTTTCAGGCAATAAAAAACCCCCTACAATATCATTAGAATACGAAGGTAAATTTCGCCATTAACTATCTTTATAGTACTGGGAATTTTCCCAGTAGCTCAGTTAGGAAATCGACGGCCCCGAAACCAGAACACCCTGGTTCGAGTCCAGACGATTAATTTTCCCTTTTGAATTTTATTATTATTTATTATTTTTATTTTAAAACTAGCTGATGCCCGCGACTTCGTCCGCGTGAATTTAGTTTTTTGTTTTTTTTTTTGTATTAAAACCTTCCGTGGAACTTAAGGAACATACAAAAAAATAAATTAACCGAATTGGTCCATCCATTCTTGAGTTATGCGCTTACCAACATTCATTTTTATTTATATAGAAGATAGATAGAAGATATATAATTTCCAAAACCACGATTTACCAAAAAAAAAGCAGCGAGCAATGCTTGGTCACCCATGTAGTTACTAATAATGAATACGTCCAGTTGAGTAAATAATATCTTCCTTTTTTTGAAGTCGATTGAAAAAGTAAAGGCTTTCTTTATGGGTACTAGAGAGGTTTTATTTTAGTCTAGATTTTTAGACGCGTAAACCTAGAAATTGAATGTCCACGAGGCTCTGTAGTCCGTGCCTCTGTAACGAGCGTTGCGAAGCACCCTCGAGAATGGCGGCAGGGCTGCCAAATTCTCTACATTAATTAAGGAGAGATGCTCGTTTATCGAAAGTTGGTACTTAACGATTACTTGATTCGTTAAGTTTCGTTTATCGAAAGTTGGTACTTAACGATTAATTGATTCGTTAAGTTCTTCAATTCAGAAATTCTTTCAAGCACTTCCAGCTTTAACAACCTCGAATGTGTGAAGAATAATTTGAGACCTTTCTATTTTGTTAGCAAAACTTAGTCATTGTACGCCAACTACCTATTTATCCGACTAATCAATGAGTCCATTCACGACACACCAAGGTACTGGAATTGTCGCATTCCAATAAAAAGTCTTCATTCAAAACTGTTCGTTACAACGTTTTGCCGGAGGTCAGAGAAGTCAGTATCCAGCAACCCTTTATTTGCGTCGGCGGTAAAAAAATATTGTTTCTCTTGGTTTTTAGAAGTGTCGAGATAGAAATTGAATAGTCGAGGATCCCCCGCCCCAGTAACGAGCTCTGACAAGCATCATTCAGTTCCTGACAGGGTTGCCAAAGAGTAAATACGCTTTGTGCGGGGAGTTTGAACATCTGGCTCTCGAAAAGTGAATTGTCATTTGGATATTGTTATTTTTTTTATTTTTTTATTCTTTTTTATATTAACTTACCTGTTACGTACGTATCAACAGGAACAACGTACGTACGTAGTTCCTGTTGTTCATAAGGATAAATTTAAATTATATTTCTTTTTTTTTTCTATCTTATGCAAACTCAAAAATTCGCGGATGCATCATTCATTCAGGATCAAGCTGATTCACATAAATCATGAGGTGTGCAGAGCAAACGCAGTTTTTCAGTGATTCTAACAGACTTTCTACCTACGATTAAAAAATTTTTAAACATCTACGTAACAAATATTTAATTTTTATTCCTGAAATAAATAGAAATGCTTCATATTATATCCATGGACAAACGTTGTCGTGTCAGTTGTCCTCTATATTTTTTTTACGTTTACAGTCATGTAACAACTGCAGGTCTCTACTTAATTCTCTAAAACATTATATTGTTTTTAAAAAATATTCGACGTCTTACTTAGTCTTAATATTTTATTTTCTATATCATAAAGAATGTGAATTAAGTTTTATAAAAGTAGCAAGTAAGATTTTTAAGTAAGTAAATAAAATTAATAAAAATATACGATTCAACCAACCCTATCCGCCGCGAGCCCTCTAACCGCTAGGTTCTAAACGAGTTCAGTAACTCAAGGGTCTTTTGCGAGATCCTTTGAGTGCTCCATGATTTTCGGTCACCTGACTCCGTATAGCGATCGGGTTAAGCCGGGCTCAGGTTCTCTGCAGTTAGGCTGCGTAAGTACAAATTGTGATATTTTCTCGTACCTTCACTTTATTGGTGATTCGAAGCAATGAGTTAAGACTTAAAGGTTAAGATTTCAGCTTCCTTTTAGGAGGGTCCGGATTTCGGTCCCTGACGCGAATCTCTGACTCTTCGGAGTAATGTGCGTTTTAAGCAATTAATAATATTATTTGCTTTAACGCTGAAGGGAAATGTCATGAGGAAACTTGCAAGCCTGAGAGTTCTCATGAGAGTTCATGTGCGTATAGGTGTGTTCAGTATGCTTATACGCACTTGGCCAGTTTGATGGACTACCCTCCTCATTGAAAAGGAGACCTGTACTCAGTAGTGGGTCGGCGATTGATTGAGATGAATGAACGAATGCATTTGGTTTCGCTAATTCAATTTCCCAATGTGGTTGTCCCTCCTTTCTTCAACCGATAGACGTTCACAGCTGGACATGGGTATTCTACTCTCTTGCATGTACGTACTTCCACAGGCCTCAGTCTTGCGGCCGCAGGAATCCAGCGACTCGTTAGATATCGGCGGTCACCTAGTGGGGGATCTAACAACACTGCGCTTCCCGGTGCGGCGTCACCACTCTAACCTTGGGACCTTAAAACTCCCTCTTTTAGTGAAAGCATAATCTAAATAATATATAAAAGGAACAGGTGCCTCGCTACTGATTAACTGTCTGACTGACTGATCTATCAACGCACAGCTTAAACCACTGGACGAATCGGGCTGAAATTTGGCATGCAGATAGTTATTATAACGTAAGCATCCGATAAAGATTTTTTTAAAATAGATAAATAGTTAAAATAGATATTTTAAAAATCGAACATAACGTGAGCGAGCCGCGGGCAAAAGCTAGTATAATAATATAGGACTATTTCATAAACTTTTCGAATGTCTGTCTTTCATCAGAAAAATTTACCTATGCGATCCTAATTTAAGTATTAATAATATCATTGGAGCATTTTATCTTCATTTATATTCAAATTAATTCTTTACGTGAAGTCATCTAATACATGTGGGTATTATACAATATTTTAATAATAAGAGTATTTCTTTACCCGAAACATCTCCGTTTTGGTCGCATCAAAAGGTTAACTTGAATTCGATCTGCACAAATTCCAAGGTCTTATCAGCTAAAATAGTAGTGGGTAGTTTGCCCCGAGCTAAGATGTTATTTTCGGCTTTCGGCCATAGATTTTTGTGAATATTACATCAAATTCACAAAAATCAAGAAACCAATAAGCAATATGTTTAGACGGGCAGACAGAAAGTAGCCCCATTCCCGTCGGTGGGACCCGTTCACGATCATGACGCATGACCCAGCCGTTGCTTCGCTCAACCATATTTATTAATTCAGGAGTTATGAGGCTATGACATACACCAAGACAGACAGAGACAAATGCGAATTCACCCAAAAACTCAGAGATAATATTAATTAAAAAAATAATTTAAAGAAAGCAAAACATGATAAAAAATATTTAATGATTTAAAAAAGATGCTACGAGTAAGTTAAATATACGTATAAGTGTACTATTTTATAAGAAAATATTATGGTAGTAGAATCGATTCTATAAGGCTAATTTTATACCTTTTCATTCATACTAGTCGGACCATAGTACTTTAGAAATGCCAATGGTATTTTAAAAATGCTATCATAAGGAAAAGTCAAATTATTATGAAAGGATTTGAAAATAATAGATACCAGTTTCTTCAATTTATTATTATTGCTACCATAATTGCTCATAAATAGAAATTGTTATTGTGTTTATTGATAAATGTTCTCTTTTGTTCGCAGATTCTGTGGCAGAATAAACAGAAAGGTAAGCTTCAGGTATCTTTTTGTTACAGTAATATAAATAGGAATCGTAAGAAAACACATTACCAGTCCTAATGGAAATGAAATGGAAAAAATACGACTAACGTTAGAGAATACCATTAAACATTTTCAATAAGGGCCGATTGATGTCATTTTCTTTCAGCCATTAATTCACCTATTGTGAGTAACGTAGGGCTATCGGGGTTCGGATTCAATCAATTGACCCAAACACGGTCGGGTCGGGCCACTGAGGGCTCGAACTCTAGGAGTCTTTGATGCAGAATCATTACTTACTTTGACCATACATTAATAGAGTCAATTTGATCTTAATAAAAAAAACTTCTTAGTGATAAGGGAGTTATATATTTTTAGTCATCCTCAGGAACTGAGGGATTCAGCCCATTGATCAAATGGACCAGGTTAATGGATTCTAACTCTGAGATAATTGATTAAATTATTTTAATCATTTGGTCAGGAGAATTTTCGATTGGTACCTAAAAATAGCTATTAGAACTGCGCTCTCCAGTTTGTAGGGTTGCGGGTTCAATCCGTGGACATGCACGTCTGAATTTTCGTGGTTATATTGTGCGTTTGAGCAATTCAATATCACGTGCTTCAACGGCCGAGAAAAATATCTCTTTAAGGCGAGGAAAGGGGTTCTTTCAAATATATATTATGGAGCCTGGGCCAGGTATTAGTACGGTCTTTCAAAATGTTCGGGGTCATGAAATAGTGATTATTTGTTCTTTATTTCTCAGGAAAAGGTCCTTTTTAAGAGGTACAATGCGAAAATTTTTTGCATAATAAAAGCGCTACAACATGGCGTCCTTTTTGACAATGACACGTTACCTACATGAGTCATGATGACGTTTGACATAAAAATAACCATAATTGACAGCAATTGACATTCGACAATTGAAATGATATTACGTTGACGTAATGTCAGTACAAACATCGACAACAATAGCAGATGGATGCACTCCGAGAGTTGCTATTCTACAATTAACAATTTTATATCTTTACCTCTTATTCACTGTAAAACTGCAAATAAGCATATTTTATTTTAATTTCTATGATTTTATATGATTTTTTGATATAGTGTTAAGTACCTGGCCCAAGATGAAACAAGCCCTTTGCATGCGTGTGAAGTGTCAAATGTGTGTGAGGTCTGCCAATTTGCATTGGGTCATCGTGGTGGTCTATGGTCTTCAGTTTAGTAGTGAGCCGTTGATAGGTTGCTGGTGATGTTGATGTATACAACAACAATACAATGCTATCGAATGAATGCACGCGAATGTATTTAATTTTAACTATTGAAATTCTTTTCAAAATTTTACCGTTTAAAAGTTGGGATATTACGATACGGATTCAATTAATTGATCCAAAGGCGGGCGAGTGAGTGCTCAAACTATGGGAGTCTGCATGGAGTCTGCACTCATTACTTTGGCCTTTATTAATGATAGTGTTGCGCCTAATGGGGACGATTTGGTTTCGAGATAAATTAAATGATACGCGCGCGATAAATCCTGGTCGATCCCAATTGCTATCTATTAAATGCCTGACGCGGACACTTTTGTTAAGTCGGTAATTTTAAATCGAAAACGCAAAGGTTTATTTCGTCACTATTATACTACTATTATTTATGTATTTAATTTGTTGGAAATTTCTCTAGCTTCTGCAAACTAGATGCATTACCTATCTTATTAATTAGTCCTATAACATACTAAATTCTGCAATATGAAAAAAAAAACAACAATGAAGGTTAAAATTCAGAGACCAAAGTTTTTAAATACAATGTAAATATATGAATTCGCGACTTCGTCCACGTGGATTAAGGTTTTTAATTCCCGCGGGAACTCTGAAATTTTCCGAGATAAAAAGTAGCCTATATGTTAATCCTGGGTATGAGCTATCTCCATTCCAAATTTTAGCCCAATCGGTTAATTCATTGTGGCGTGAAAGAGTAATAACAAATATCCATCCATTAATCCAAACATCCATCCATACATCCTCACAAACTTTCACATTTATTATATTAGTAGGATATTAGTAGGATAGTAGGATTAATTTATTATATCTACTAATATTTATACGAAATTGTGTTTGTGACATCTTTCCTTCATTTTATCCTTGAAAATCAAAAACTTCCTACGGAATTTTTAAAAACGTAATACACGCGGACGAAGTCGCGGGCATCAGCTTGTAACGTTATAATCTACGACTTAGAATTATAGCCATTTATATTTTAAACTAATAAAAATCATGACGTGGAAGTAGGGTGAAATATGTAGGAACAGTGAAAGGTTGCCGGCCTTAGACAGGATGACAGCGTTTACACGATCATTTTATGCGACAACACTATTGGTATAAGTATAGGTACTATATCTATGATTTTATGACTTTTAAATTTTATTTAATGTGTGGTACTGATTGCGTTTCGAATCTGTATGGAATCACTGGTAACACGCACTGTTCGAAGATTTTTGCTTACAGGCACTAAAGGATTATCCAAATTTTCTTCCAAGACATGAAATGCCAAGATAATAATTACAATTAATATAGTAATAACCTATCAGCTAATGGCTAATGCAGTGTTGAAAGACCTTATTAGGTTGACGAAAATTCTCGTGGGAGTTGATGGAAGCCGCTAGATAGAAGCGACAATATCATGTTCTACGGAGTATGATCCTTGCTTGTATCCTATAGGGTCCTATGCGAAGTTTTTGACGATGACAATATCTATCGAATTCAACGAAAAATATTATACTACCGAATACTCTTTTAATTCGGAAAATAAACCAGGTTTGAAGTTTAACAGCTTACCTAGTTGAGGAACATAATTTTTTTATGCTTTTCTTTGTTCATAACGGAAAACAGAATGAGTCGCGAAACTAAATACAAGTTTTCCACTGAATACTCGTCGTATCTTGATGTTACTACTTCGCAATACGTAGAAAAACTCTGGACAACTGTATGTACTAAATTAACACGTATGTAAGTCTTACAGTATGTTTACACCAACGACAAGTCTACTTACAAATAGTTGCTGTACCTACGTTATTTTGTATGGTAATTTTAAGGGTCTTCAAAATTCTTACGTCATAAAGAAAATATCACATTTTCGACTTAAAAGGTGCTTCTAAATTAACTAGGCTAATTTCGGGAAGCTCTATTCGGCTAAAAACAATGCACTCTTAACTTGTTTCAGGAGCAAAAATCTCCTCGATGTATAAATAATAATCAACAGATTTTCAGAAAAAGACTCCGGAAACAATCCGAATCGTGTCATCTTGTTACGACAGTCGTGTCATCGTGGCAAGTAGTTATGTTCGGAATGGTGCAAAGGCAAAAAGGTTTAAAACAAAAAGTCGTTACTGTGACCTAACCTAACGTGTCTTGCAACGGTCCGCACTGAACCGTTGTGGTCAGCTTGTATTACTGCTCTTGTTTTTACAATGTTTGTATTCGCATTAACTGGATCGTAGGCAGAGGCGTTCCGTTTAAACGTTAAATGGTTAATTTCGTAAGTGGCTCTGTTGAGAGAGAATTAAATTAACCGGGAAAATTGTAAGCCATTTTGTTTGTGAGAAAACGATTAAGTATCGAAGTTTCCCGATGCTTATGGGTTGCAGGAAAATTTCTCAGGTAGGCTGCTTAAGTGGTACTGTAGTGGATATTTGACAATCCAAAAGCACTGTCTAAAAGTTTATCTGAACACTTTTCTAACTAGTGGTTCGCCCCGAACTGAGACCTCGCGGTAACGGTTTCCCATAATTGACGATCAAAATTGACATTATTATTATGCCCGTTTTCACCAACCATACCTAAATCATCCCATTTGTAGAAGTCTCTTTACATAGGTAGCCCCTAAATACAATTCTAACATCCCAATGTCATTTTCACCTTTAGTTGTCCCGTAGAGGTTCGTAATAACAAAGTTGACAGAAAGTGTCAACTAACTTAACATAGGTAGCCCGTAAAGGTTAGGGAACTGTTATAGTGAAATCCTCAAGGCCTCAATCAAACTTAGGTATAGTTTTTTGGAACATTCAAATTAAATTACTTGTACACAGCGTCAACTATTGACACGATCAGAAATATGTAAAAACAAACTGCAACGTGAAGTTTTATTGATGTTTGCTAAATGACTAAATAATAATCTTAATTGAATAATAGGTATGTTACATAAAGCTGCATTTGCTATATGAGATGAGAGCGCCATCTATTGACATCATTGTGAAGTTCTGTTGTTGCTGCTCATTAAAAGTTAAATAATTTAGTTTCCTTATTACATTTATCTAATTTTAGTATTTGTTGTTCAAGTACATGATATTACGCTAAAATTGTAAAACTTTCAAGCCCCAGCTTTCAATGGTTATTCCGTTCTGAGGTCAAATATAATCTCCACTTTGAAAGCCCCCCATTTCGTCAATTTTAGGGAAAAAATTTAAAAAAAAATACTTTTGTACTCTGTTCCAAATTATCTTTAAAATGAGGTACTGTAAACCTATGAAACGCAAAATTTTTTTTTTCTTCGCATTCGCTTCTATGAGAGCCCCCCTGAAATAAAGATTTTTATAACTTTTTAAGCCATTTTCGGCTGGAGGCCATCGTTTTACATATTATATCTAAAATTGAAGTAATTTCGTTCAGTAATTCAGAAGTTATAAGGCTCTGACAGACGGACGGACGGACGGACGGACAAGTGCAAATTCACTCAAGTAGACTCAAAGACCTTCGCTTCGCTCGGTCGATAATTTATAATGTGTATACATATAAACAACGGTCGTTTTTGATGTTAAACATCTACAGCAGCGCGTCAGATCGACTGTTGGTGTGGTGACGCCGCCGATAGCTAGGACTCACATCTGCCAGGCGTCCCGCGACGACTCACAATTTTTTATTTTATTTTTAAGAACCTATTTTAATTATTAATATTTGTTGAAAAAATATTTTTAACAGACAACATATCTATTTCCAAGCTTTTATTAAGTTTCATCTGTCCCGATGTTTGTCATCAACGATGTTTGTCATCAAATCTTGCAAATTAAATTTGATCCACTTTCCGGTTACCGATTGAACTGAAATTTTGCATACATGTACACATGTATCGCGTGACAATGCAATATTATGATGACATGGTGCTGATCTGATGATGGAGCTGGAAGGTGGCTATAGGAACTTCGCAATGAAACGACACAACCTCATCAAGTTTGAGCTCGTTTGAATCGTCTTGACGAGTAGTTTATCTTTCAATGGTAACCAGAGTCTGAAGATGGAGCTGGAAGGTGGTCATAGGGACTCTGTAATGAAACGATGCAACCCCATCGAGTCTCGGCTCGTTTGATTCGTCTTGACGAGTACTTTTTTTCTAGATGGTTACCAGGGTCTGATCTGATCAGGGTCTTATGATGAAGCCGGAAGGTGGTTTTGACAACTCTGTAATAAAACGACGTAACCCCATCAAGTTTGGACTCGTTTGATTCGTCTTGACAAGTAGTCTGGTTCTAGATGATAGCCAGGGTCTGACGATGTAGCCAGCTACTAAAAGCTTGATTAAAAAAAAAATAATTTTACACTTGTATGTAACTATTGGCTTTCCTAAATAAATAAATAAATAAACATTCAAACGCTAGACAGTTTCAGCAAGCTAATTTTGTTTGTACAACCCAAGTACTAACAGTGTTTTATATTAAACGCGCGCGGATGCAGCTGTCAGGAAAAACGCTATCAGTTCAATGTTTTAGTAGTTAATAAAAAACATCCGTCACGCTGGGAATGGATCCATGTAAACTAAGGCCAGGCTTTAAAATTTCAAATTTTTAATTAAAAATAGCCTTGACAATATTTTAATAGGCAATACAATTGCGATGTGTTTTTTTTATAGAATATATTCGATGTATTCGATATATATATATTATGGAGAACCAAAGTCACCGACATAGCTCAGCAAGTCGCGAAACTGAAGTGGAAATGGGCGGGGCACATAGTTTGAAGAGCCGATGGTCGTTGGGGTCCCAAGGTGTTGGAGTGGCGACCACGCACCGGTAAGCGCAGTGTTGGCAGACCCCCCACTAGGTGGACCGACGACATCAAACGAGTCGCCGGGAGCCGCTGGATTGAGGCGGCGCAAGACCGAAGCCTGTGGAGGTCCATGCAGGAGACCTATGTCCAGCAGTGGACATCTAAAGGTTGATAATGATGATGATATTCGATAAAAAATACTTTTCATCTGGTAAACAGATGGGTGAAGTACGACCTCTCTTCGGATCTTAGACTAATAGGCAATGCTAATTCGTGACGGAATGAAGATGTATAATATGTACGTAATCTGAAGGTTAGTAATTAGTAGTTAGTTTCATTAAACAATCTGTGCTCGTGTATCACGAATATTATCGCTTTGAGTTAATTTGTGAACTTCCATCAAAATTTACTAAGTAACATATTGGCGTAACAAGTTCACTGCAAAATTAATTAATATAAGTAACTCGGTTTATACGGATATGGTGAAGCTTAATTTATACAAACTTTGTTTTGGTTGGCGTAACTTTGTAGTCTTTCATACAAGAAACTACAAGATTATCTTGCCTGATTCTACAAGACAGAATACTTCATATATTATGCTAAAGCGCAATATGCATTTCTAGTGATACCTATTGGCTAGTAAAGATCCTCTGAGCATGGATCCATATCTGTATAATTTCATTATATATCCGTAGCGAAAGTCTTTGAATCATTCATGATCAGTTGGGGACATATCGGCGTAACTTATTTCACTAATAGACAATATTAAGAGATTCGTTTGACATTCACGACGGACATACGATACTCCAAAATGTTACAAATATTGAGCTTCAGATACACTCTTCGTACCTATTATGTATCACTCCACAACCAGAGCATCTTCATAAGCCAGAAACTACAACTCAGTGTCCGAAAACTTTGTATTTAATGTAAAACTTTGATGAGGCTTTTTGCACATAGGATTTCCTTTCAGTTTATATGTATTTCTATTAAACTGACGTCAGATGGGAAGTGGCTTTAATAGTCAAGGACTTTATTGTCCATTCTCCGTTGAAGATGATCTCATGTAAGGTGTATGTATTCGTGCCAATAGCGCAGTTAATGTTCTTAATGGAAATTTTTAAGTTAATTGCATACATTGCTCGCAATTAAAAACACATTCTGCTCATGTTTGAATACCTAAATAGGTGTTCCGAGCGCAAACAAGTTATATCTCAGGAAATAGGTATGTATTTTAACATAATACTATTACTGTCTTATAAAGGCTTGGACCACAGAAATGGTAATAAGGCAATAGAAATGAAAACGTCGAACTATACAGAACGCATGTCGCCGCCTCGCAGCTACAACTACATATACAATTACATGACTACGCAATCACATGTACACTGAATGCTGTGCAGACAGAATTAAGCCGTAAAAGTAGCGAATTAAAGATGCAAATGCGTCGCATCGTTCGCTTACCTCACACAAAACTGTGTAGTGAATACGTATAATTATGTCGCGCTGCAGCCTTAGCATGGGCAGGGGATAAAAATTTTATCCCCCGATTTTATCCACTCAAAAGTGATAAAATTATCTTTTCCCTTTGCTAGAGCATGGCAACAGGGGAAAGGAGACGTATATCCCTGTTTGACATTACGGTGGATAAACTTCCCCCCAGCTAGAGCATGGACTCAAATGAAAGAGATAAAATTCTCCCTTTTTGACATTTGAAAGGACAATTTTATCCTCGTGCATAGGACGTGGGTATAAGTTTATCTTCATACCATTTCATAACAAAAAATATGTCTAGAGCCTCCTAGACCCTCATTTTTGCATCAGAAACGGAAAAACAAGAAAGAAAATTACATCCTCGATCATGACGTGATCAGAGTATTTAATCTATTTGAGTTTTCCGACACCGAATTTCAACGCCAGTTTCGGATGAAGAAATTCTGTTTTATATAGAAGTGAAGAGTTCCGTGAGACTTTAAAGCCGTGGATGGACTTTAAATCAATGCTGTGGATGGACATCCAGTGCACGTATAAAGTAAGCATCAATTACAACCATCTTAAGCAAACATATTATAGTACCTAGGTATATATACAACAAGCTAATGCCCGCGACTTCGTCCGCTTGGACAGAACCCAAAATTGGGTCGAATTTAACTATGTAGTCTGCTTGGTAGGTATCTACAATATTCATAATAATCTACAGTTACTAACCACAATTTAGGTGGACAACCCTGCAGCATCAGGATTGAGGAGTTAGAACTCGAAGTTTTTTATGGGACCATCTCGCAAAGTTTCTGTATCCATTAAAAAAAAATTCATGCAAATTGGTTTAAAAATCATGGAGATATCGATATACATAGTTAGAAAAACACAACTCTTCTTTTCAAAGTAGGTTAAAAAAGTAGCCTTAGTTACTCCTTATAACATCAGCTATCTGCCAGTGAAAGTCCCGTCAATAACGGTCCAGCTGTTCCCAAAATTAGCCCAAACAAAAACAGACACAGACAAAAATTTAATAAAATATGGATATTCTAAGTACCAAATTATAACATATGCATGCATTTTGTAAAAATGCTATTATTTTGTGATTACAAACAGACAAACTTCAATTCTTACTTATTTGTATGTTTACATAATATTGTAGCTAGCTAGTATAACTTTAAATTTATTGCTAGGTACTCATATCTATCAGACTGTTGGCAGCCGGTAGTTACAGAGGCACGGGTCAAGACCATGGAATGGTTGTTGTTCAAACAATAATAATCAGCAAATACCTTACACAAGTCACTGAAGCTATTGTTAGAATGTGATTTGCAAAACACTTTAGCCTCTTGTGTAGGTAAATAGATCAGAGTTTCAGAATTAGTCGATACTATCTTTTAGCTATAATGTTTTAATTTAATTTCTATCAAACTTAGTATAAAGCAAGCCTAGTTAATATCTAACAGGTTAATTTAAATAATTTAAGGAATACAAAAAAAAAACACATGATCATAGAATTGTTTATTTGTATAAACACATTATAAGGTAAGGGGGGTAAGGGAGCGCAGGGGGGTAAGGGAGCGCACCTACATCTAGCGCTCCAACAGTCAACCTCACCTGCCCGCGGTGCCCCCTGCTTCTACTGACGAGGCTATGACGACCGAAAGATGGCGGTATAACCATCTCATTCTAGCTAAACTGAACAAATGACACAGGCCGGTGTCGGGCAGCAGCGACATCGGTGCGATCAGTTTAGCCCTGCGATGAGTCGCGAAACTGAAGTGGAAATGGGCGGGGCACATAGTTCGAAGAGCTGATGGTCGTTGGGGTCCCAAGGTGTTGGAGTGGCGACCCCGCACCGGTAAACGCAGTGTTGGCAGACCCCCCACTAGGTGGACCGACGACATCAAACGAGTCGCAGGGAGCCGCTGGATTCAGGCGGCGCAAGACCGAGGCCTGTGGAGGTCCATGCAGGAGACCTATGTCCAGCAGTGGACATCTAAAGGTTGATAATGATGATGATGATGATAAACACATTGCAAACACTATGAAGGCTAAATTCTAATTTCAAGAGCTGCTTTTCAGTCAGTACTTTTAAGTTTCAGCAATCTTTGTGGAAATCTGAAAAGACAATAAGCAGGCATTAATTGACATCTATATTACAGTACAGCATTAATAGAAACAAATATTTTACAGGGGAATCAGAATAGAATAGAATAGAAATGTTTTTTATTCAGATAAACTTTTGTAGCAGTGATAGCCTAGTGGTTAGGACTGTGGTCTCCTATTCGGGGGGTCGCAGGTTCGATCCCGGGTACGCACCTCTGACTTTTCGGAGTCAAGTGCCTTTAAGCAATTAACTATCACTTGCTTCAACGGTGAAGGAAAACATCATGAGGAAACCTGCACATCTGAGAGATCTTCATAATGTTCTCGAAGGTGTGTGAAGTCCACCAATTCGCATTGGGCCAGCGTGGTGGACTATGGCCTATAACCCTTCTCTGAGAGGGGAGACCTGCGCTCAGTAGTGAGCCATTGATGGGTTGCTGATGAAACTTTTTTACAAGTGCTTCTGAATCGTTGATGAGTCTACCACTGGTTAGGAATGCTGTTCCTGCCGAGAAGAATCAGGCTAATATATTTAATTTTTATGTATTGCAGAATTCCAATGGACAACTCGGATGTAAAAAGTGAAAAGAGCAATCCTCCTTCAAATCTACTGTGGATCAAACCAGGCTGCTGACAATTGTATCAGACAAACAAGACAGAGATTAATCCATTCTTATTTCAGCTAAAATATAATATTTGTATGATTACCTTTTGTAATATTTTATTTTGTGTACCTACTGACTTTACCATGAAATTGTAATATTATGTTGTGGACTTACCTGCTTCCACTGTTCAACAGTCCTGTTTAGCCCATGCTCTTATTAAGTCTTTTAGTTTTTGACACTGGGAGTCTGCCCTTTTTACTCCTAAGGGTCTTGCTATGGTTATTAAGTCGACCTACATGTTTATCTTTATTTTGTTGCTTCTTGACCTGAATGGAATAGAATATGTACTTAGTTAAATATTTGTCGAGAAAATTAGATACGTTTACATTTCGATTTTGCTACAACATTTTGTGATGTGAAGTGATGTGAGCATATACCTAGTATCTACTTACGTTTTGGCACTCATGTTAGCTTAAGGCGGCCAACTTTAGAAAAAGTCAATGCGGGACATTTGTATAGATAGGGTTGTGGGTGTGAAGTAGCTACTGAAGGCGTGTCGGTGCACTTTAAAGAGAAAACAAACAAACGCAACTTAAAGAAATCATTTATTTTTAAAATCATATTTCTCATGCGAGTGGCATTTTTTTACTAATTCAGAGTTCTGGTTAAGAATTTCATAAAAATTTTCGCAACTTCCCATATTAAATTTAATAAAAAGGATTGCTCGTAACGTTTCAACTTTAAGTGACGATTTCTCCGATGTCCATGTTGCATTCATCAAGGAAAATACACGCTCTGTAGGTGCGTTGGTCCCTGGCAAACAAAGAAGATACTGGACGATGGCCAGACAATTTTTGAATGGGAATCCATTTTCTTTAAATTTTTCAAAGACCTCCATCCACCGTTGTTCTGTATTTCTCTTCATGTCTTCCCATCTCTTTATAACATCGTGGTTCACGTAATTTGACACGTAACTTATTTCGTCGAACAAGCCTTCTTCGTTTAAAGTCGTAGCTGCCGCCGTAGGCACCTGCACCAATAACTGTTGGTATGTCTGCTGTACATCAGCCCATTTCAGACTTTGTTTTAATTGAATCCAAGTATATGCTTTGAATTCATTGTACTGATGAATATACTTTTGCATGTACTGGATGCAACTGTGATAAAAGTTACGAATATGTCCCATAAAATAATTTCTATCGATTTGACCACTCTCCACAAGTTTTGTTAACTCATTTCTTATGGTCAGAGGAATATAATCATTTTCTAAGCGGTTCTCATACTTGTTCATTAAATCCACAAACAAGTGGGAAACTTCTGTAAAGCTATTCTTGTCTCCTTCCATCATTTTCACGGTATCGTTAAATATTGATGCTTGCACATGGACAAATTTCAACCACAACTCTGAGCAATCATTAGAGAAAAAATGGTATAATACAGCAGGGCACTTTTCTTGCGATAAAAAGTATGATTTCAATGGTGCATATATTTGTAAGATTCTTTCCACTGCAGGCGCAAGAGCAAGCCATCTTGTTTTGCTGTATCCCAAAACTCTTTTGTATTGCATCTCTGCTTCTTCACAAAAATCTTTAAGATTTTCTACACGCACAGTGTATATATAAAAGTACGAATAAATCTTCGTAACTATATGTTCGACGTCCACTGGTACAAATCTGCTGCTGTTTGAATAGCATTGTGTGCGATATGCGCTGCGCAGCCCACACCAATTATTTGTCTTTCTAAACCCTCTTGAAGTTTTCTGAAAACGTTACATTGACCTTCACGTTGAACCCCGCCAAAATTCGTATTGGTGTTATCTGCACAAAAAGCAACCACTTTTTCTTTAAGGTTGTGCTTTTCAAGTATGTCCATTAAGGAATTGTATATAATAACTGCGGTTTCGCCAGGTAAATTCACGAGATCTAATATTTTGACGTTAATGCCTGTGGTAGGGTAGGGCACTACCGTTGGAAATATTTTCATGTCTTTATGGTTCGAAGCATCTGTATATTATATACAGATAAATGGGAGATCGTTAAGTTCTTTCTTAATAATATCTGAAGAATACGGGCGCAATCACATTTTTTGCAATAGCTTCAGTTTTCCCGCAGCTAAACTTCTTATCAAAAACTTTTTGAATTAGTTTGGAAGTGCATTCCATTGATCGAAAACTTTGATTGTGACATACCGTATGAAAAGCCCACAGACCTTCAGCTTTTGCCAGCTCCGCTTCTTTGTCACCGTATTTTTCTTGCCGGAAGTAAGTAGTTAGTGACGACGACGAACTTGCGGCAGTCAGTGCTTTTTTGTGCTTCTCCGATGTCAAATGCCTTTGTATATCATGTCTGCCGCCATGAGCAACAGAAAATGTTCCATTACATTTGTTGCAACGTACTTCTGAAGGAGTTAAACACTTTTGCAAGAAAGGAAACTCTTTTTGCAAGTCCTCAGTGAATTTACAGCTTCGCTTTTTCGCGGTCGGCGGCATTAGTACTCGTAAAACAAACGTTTTTCTAATAAAAATAAAAGTGAAACAAATACAGGTTATCAGTTTCGTGTCACCACGTGCACTAATTTGACATCAAAACAAAATAAAACAAACAGTATCACTTAGCTTCTTATAATGCGTTATACATATTATTATTATAATGGCACGGCGGGCGCACTGATTCCTTTTCTCTGTTTCTTTCATTCACATGCTTTCACGAACTTGTCGCGCGAAATAAATAAAGCGATCCACTCTCACTCACGCAAACTGACCGCCTACACACACTTATGCAATAGATGGCAAGGTAGTGTAGGTAGTTGACGCGTATAGGAAGGAGTAAGTACTTCGTCATTAAATTTCTTTGCGGTGCGTTCGGAAATCTACGAATTTAATAATATTCTAGGAATGCGTGACATGCGGGATGCATTAGACGTTTTGCGGGACTATTTTATTAATTATTGCAATGCGGGATTACAACTGCTATTACGGTACGGTCCCGCAGAATGCGGGACGGTTGGCCGCCTTATTAGCTTTCGCTCCTCTTAAGCTTTAGGTAAGTAAGTACAATAAATCAGAACCACGTAAACTC
The DNA here is from genome assembly GCA_029955525.1 of Oeneis ivallda. Taxonomy (NCBI): domain Eukaryota; kingdom Metazoa; phylum Arthropoda; class Insecta; order Lepidoptera; family Nymphalidae; genus Oeneis; species Oeneis ivallda. The sequence continues at coordinate 17,992,380 of JARPMR010000016.1, read as the reverse complement.
TAAAAACTGGTGAAATTGAAAATAATTAACCCGACAACGTTTGTTTACTACTTCAAAGCTTCAAACGAAATTACGAAAAATAGGAATTGTCAAAATCAATTGTAATGACTTTTTGACATTTAGTTGACACTTGACATACATTTTGAAGTACTATTTGTGGCATTTCCAAGTCCTATCTCCTAGTTCCATGGGCATTTTTACATATTCTATGCATTTCTACCTCTTACTACCAAATGCTACCAAAGTACTACCATGATTTTCTTATAATGGCAATAATTGCGGGGATAAATTTTTCTCCCATTTTATCCACCGTGGATATTATATCCACCGCTGTGCGCATGCTCTATGGGTGGATAAAACTGAGCGAGGGGAGAATCATTTTATCCTTTCCCCGTGGATAAATAGTCCCCTTCCCATGCTAAGGCTGCTGGAGACTCTGGGAGTCTCCAGTGCGGCGACAAGGTCACGCGTACACAGCATTTCTATTGCCTTGTTATTGCCATTTCTGTGGCTTGGACATATAAAACGCGTGACAACAGTGAGGCTTGATGCTGCCTCGGCACAATGTCGCACTGTACACTTGTACAATTATTAGCAATGCAAGAAGAAAGTCAAATATTTATTTCAAAGTAGACAAGTACTTACTCTGTACACTTATTAAATTTCAATAATTTTGTTTAGGAGTATAATAATATGGCAGTGAGAGTAAGGTTATGATGACAAATAAGAGTGCCTGAGTCCTGGAATTAAAATTAAAGCTTTCTATTTTCTTTTTTCATACGGTTCTAAACGCGCCTTGGCCTCAGAAAAAACAAATAATAAATTTAGTTTATTTTAAATCTCACCATCTCAAAAACAATAAAACTTTTAAGACTATTAAAGCATTTCTTTCCGAAGCTTTTTTATGATATTTTAATAATTACGTATTAATTAGATTTTTTAATAAGTTTGGTGTACTAATAAATACACCATAGTGAACTCCTTTATCTTGATAGGTTTAAGATTCGAGTGAAAAGTATCGCATTGAAACAAGTATTATGAAAGATGAAAAGTGTGAAGAAGTGTTTTGATTCAAAATGTGCAGTAATTAAATTCAAAATATATAAAGAAATATGTTATATTATAAAGTATTAATAAATATTTTAAGTAATTTAATATTATAAAGTAATAATAAATATTTTAAGTAATTTAAATATTATGTATATAAAGTAGGTATTGTACCTAGATGAGTAATAATTTACACAGCATTTTACAATTAAAACAACACTACTGAAGACAGCAGCCAAACCACGATATAAATTGAGACAGTTTGTTTTCATAAAAACCTCTGGACCGTGGTGTGGTGGTGGTCATGATTTTATAGGAATTTGAACTTTATGTTCCAATGCAATAAGGACTAGAGTTACTTTTTCAGGTAAAGTGTGTACAGCAAAACCTATTTCATAGTACGGTCACATATTTTCAAATAAAATATGAAGGTGGATTTTCCTATGTGAATAGAATGTACGATGGAGATTTTGAAGTATGAGACACTCGTATCTTTTATGATTATGTTTTACACCACGAGGTAATAGAGATTTCGTGTCGCAGAGTGTAGTGTGTAGTTTGTTCACAATTTTTAACCAACTTCAAAAAAGAGGAGGTTCTTTTTATACGACTGCCTGAAAAAAGGAGTATATTGTTTTCAGGGTTCATGTATGTATGTATGTATGTGAGTTTGTATATTACACCATAACTTCTATACGCCTGAACCGATTTTGATGAATGAGGTATCATTAGAATCCTTATTTTATGTATGTTCACCGATTACTCGAAGACGCCTGAAACGATTTGGAAAATTCTTTTTTTGTTTGAAAAAGTACACTTCCCAGGTGGTCCCACTTAATTTATATCGAAATCGGTCGAACGGTTTTTAAAATATCAACAATAAATTATATACTTTGTAGTGGCGAGAGTGTTTGAAAGTTGTTTTTTTTTTTTAATATTTTTATATTAAATTTTTCTTGGGGCCGATTTCACCAATATAAAATAAGTTTTATTCACCAACATAAAAATAAGTAAATTTGATATTTTGGCCGTTTTTCAATATACTAACTTTCAGAACGCCCACAACGACGATAGACGTCCACTGCTGGTAAAATTCTCTATTCCTACTTCCTACTAATATTATAAATGCGAAAGTTTGTGAGGATGGATGTATGGATGGATGGATGTTTGTTACTCTTTCACGCCACAACGAATCAACTGATTTGGCTGTAATTTGAAATGGAGATAGCTCATACCCAGGATTAAAACATAGGTTACTTATTATCCCGAAAAATTACAGAGTTCCCGCGGGAGTTCAAAAACCTTGATCCACGTGGACGAAGTGGCGAGCATCATTTATTAAGAAATAAAAAGGCAAGTATTTGAATCCTCTAAGGCGCGCTTGCAGAAACGTCTTAAACCAGAGTTAGCAGCTAACTCTGGGTCAAAAGGACAGATTTGACAGATTGCGTATACAGCTTCTGTCAAAATTATAAATTTATTCCTGGGTTAACTAACTCTGCGTCTCTGCAAGTGGCCCTTGCGCTACTCAGAATAACTGCATGATCTCACAGAGCAGCTGTGACATCATGCCACGATTCGAAGTATTTTGATTTCAAAAACATTCTTTCAATTAGCTGGCTCCACTGCTGGATCAATTAGCCCCTGCAGTCTGCTAGCTAGTAACTGCAATGTTTATTATGGTCCTACACATTAATATTGATTTCATACTAATTTTAAAAAAATCGGCCAAGTGCGAGTCGGGCCTCGCTCTTTTAGGGTTCCGTTAAAAAAAATTAAATAAAAATATTTCCATGTACCCATGGAAATATTTTAATTTAATTTTTTTAATTTAATTTAATTTTTATTATTTGTTGTTATAGCGGCGATAGAAATACATAATATGTGAAAATTTCATCTGTCTATCTATTACGGTTTACGAGATACAGCCCGCTGACCGACGGACGGACGGACGGACAGCGTAGGCTTAGTAATAGGGTCCCGTTGGTACCCTTTGGGTACGGAACCCTAAAAATGCAAAAATGTGTTTGTCTGTCATCATATTTTCACTGTCAAAATTTTTTCCGTTGCCAACGTAAAAAGAAATAAGTAAGATAAAAGTAAAAAATTATTTTGTAGTGTAAACAAGACCCAAGTAATATAAGTGTATAAGCAAGCTGTGTCCTTAGATGTTTTTGTTTCCAATTTTTTCTTGTCCAATTACATTGTACATGGAGCATTAGGCTCGGCAAATAGGAGAAATATCTTGAGAATTTTTTCCGGTTTCTTGTGTCAGCTTTTAACCTAAAATCTTCTTATTTTGTCAGAGCGCGAGATATACTCGTAGGTTAAGAGTAGTTTCATACATGGGTCCAAATTATTTCAGAGCATTGCTGTTTTAAAACCAATGTCACACAATCTTTATCTCTTCTCATCTTAAAATTGTATTTTATTTCTGCCTGTGTATTCGCTTATAAATTCTAAGCTTAATATATCTAAATGCGTATTTCATACTGAAAATACTTGTATGCCATGTTTAAGTGGCAATAATTCACATAATGTAATTTTTATTTTATTAAACACATCGCTTAAACGCATTAACTCAGGAAGGTTAGAGATATCCGTACTTGGTATTCGAACCTCAGACCCCGGCCGTTTTGTCTACTAGGTAATCATCGTAAGCCATGCCCACCATTTTAAGGTTTTAAAAAATCTGTGGGATTGTGGGGATAAAAAGATATGTTGGTCTCCAGGTTGCAACCTATCTCGGTTCAGAGGTTGACCCATGGAAAAATAACAGCTTTTCGCATCCCACGTGCAAGCCATGGTGATGCAGCTAGTATCACATAAAATTATTTATTCAAACATCTTAAGCCAACCTGCTCGTAAAGTGTGGTAAGCTGCTAAAAACGATTTAAGGATTTACAATATTTTACTGCAACAAACGAAACGTTCAGTGATAAGAAAGGAATCACAGCAATAAATTCTATTGTAATCGAAGTAGAACCACCCCAATCTAACATTTTATTACACATGCATTTGAACACTTTTCCCACCAAAAGGCAATTTACAGAAAATTGCCGTAGATTTGAACTGTTTTATTTCAAGATGGTGTGATCAGGCTAAGGACATTTCGTGCCGGAAAGGTTGTTTACCCCTTTTCCGTTTTGCCAATTTAAAAAATTGCCTGGAGTAGACTCCAGCAATTAGCAGTAGATGGATAATCGCATTAGCTCCACAAGTTTATGGGAAAAAGGTGGCGTTAATTATTATTTTGACACATACCTGCTCTTATGTGCCGATTTCACCAACTTCGAGTGAAGTTTAACCGAAAATAAATTGGGCGTTCTGACAGTTTTTGTATTGAAAATCTGGCAAAATATCAAATTTTTGCACGGTTAAACATTAATTACTCCACGTTGGTGAAATCGGCATTAAGCCGTACCAAGACTGTTCTTCGACTAAAAACTCAATAAGACCAAAGCTCAAATACTTACATTATTCGTAGATTTGATGTGAAGGTGCACAAATAAAAGTGCATTAAAGAAAGCAATTGCCCTAAGAAAAACCCTTCTCTGAGAGGATACCTGCGCTCAGTAGTAAGACGTTAATGGGTTGCTCGTGAAAGAAAGCAATTAAGTCATGTTATCACCGGTCCCAGGGAATTTTTATCAGCGACGTAATAATGTGAGCTTATGGCATCTAAATCTCTTTTGCCCGCTTTAAACAGTACTTACCACTCGTAAACAATTCCTTAGCGGAAGACATCACTTAAAACTAGACATCAGTAGCGCTTTATTACCCCTTAAATGTAAGTGAAAACCAAATCGTTATGTTATCTAATTAGGCATAGGTGTTATCTAAAATTTTGGAATTTTCGGTGAAAACGGTCTTATGATTAAAATTAAGAAAAATTGCCGTTTCAAATAAAGGAAAATCCGTGCATTTTAAATACATGCATATGAGTATGTTAGCTTTGTTATACTTTAACAGTTGTTTATTGATTGAAATAAATTAATCCATATTTAAATATAACGACAAAAGTTATTTTTTAAAGTATAAAGCTGATAAAGGTTCCTGAATTTAGAAGAGGAAATAACAAAAAAATAGTATTTACCTAACTTGAATAGATGCGATAGAAGTTCTTTAAAATTCATCATCATCATCATCATCATCATCTCAGCCTGCGGACGTCCACTGCTGAACATAGGCCTTTCCCTTGGAAAGCCACCACACCCGGTCCTCAGCCTTCCTCATCCAGCCACTTCCCGCCACCCGCTTTATATCGTCAGTCCAACGTGCTGGAGGGCGCCCCACACTACGCTTACTTGTTCGCGGTCTCCACTCTAGGACTTTTCGGCCCCAACGGCCATCGCTTCTGCGACAAGCATGGCCTGCCCACTGCCATTTCAGCTTACATGGTTTGGGCTGTGTCGGCATCCTTGGTTCTCTTACGGATCTCTTCATTCCGAATCCTGTCCTTAAGAGAAACTCCTAACATAGCCCTCTCCATAGCTCTCTGAGTGACTTTAAATTTGTGGATCAAGCCTTTTGTTAGTGTCCACGTTTCAGCGCCATAAGTGAGAACGGGGAGGACACATTGATTAAAGACTTTCGTCTTCAGGCATTGAGGTATTGACGATGAGAAGACCTGACTTAATTTTCCAAATGCCGCCCAGCCCAGCCGTATCCTCCTGTAGCCTTCTTCGTCGAAATTGTTTAACACTCTCACCACCATACGTATATAAGGTTTTTACAGTGCTGCAAGCCATGTGGGCGGCCGGCGGGACACGTCGTTAACTTTACCGGCAGGCCATGAGGTCCGCTGTGATCCCACAAATTCATATAATTTTATAGAGCTTGGCTTGCTAGATAAAGATTCGAAAATTATTGCTTCGATTAGTTTAGTCAAAACGCTACCCATAAAAAAAAGTTTGATGAAAAATGGACTATATTTAAAGAACTATAGGGGTGAAAACTGAGTAAGTAAAACTAGTACCAAAAAGCATAATATTTATTTTAATTTCTTGAAAAACCAATTAAAATCAAAAATCTTAATGTTAATATTTATTAGAAAAATAAGGCTTAATTTGAACATGGATTTCTGCGTAACATTGGCCACAAACACTAGATTGAGTTGGGCATTTCAGGCATACAGTGTTTACTTTTTGTTCGATCCCTGGCTTGTTTTAGCTGACAGTCCACCATTTTTATTGTTTTCATAACAATGTATACATTTTTGGCTAATAAGTCTTCCTCTATGATCAAACAGTGATGATTTTTTGAAAAAATTATGAAAAAATTCTTTCCCAGCAGGCCACGTGGGCGGCGCGCGGCCAACTGACCTAATTATACTGATGGCCTGCCAGTTAAAATTCAAAAAACCGATAGTGGCCTGCTAGGCTCGAATTTTTGTGGGCCGCCGGCAGCCCACGTGGCGGTGAGAGTGTTAAAATTATGCTTTTATGATAAAAATGTATATCACGAGGAAAAGTAGAAAGTGTTTACTTGACAGGGCTATCTTTATGCTTTTATGATAAAAATGTATATCACGAGGAAAAGTAGAAAGTGTTTACTTGACAGGGCTATCTGCTTTTAAAACAAATTGCATTTTCTGGGTATGACACTTAATTTCTAGGGAAATAACGAGGTGGTTAACACTAGATTTAGAATATAATAAATATACGCAGTACTCTAAATAATACTCGTGTAAATTTTGGTGCCTGATGTTTTTAAAAGCTCTACAGTTTGATTTGGTATATTTAGGTACATAATAATATATACTTGGAGTGTTAATAGAAAATCTTGTTTGCACTAAGTTCATAAGAAATAGTAGGTATATATTGGTCTTTAACATAAGTCAGGGATTGTTTGTTAAATTAATATACAATTGATACAGGTTTTCATAGTAAGATTGTTGAAGTACTCGTTCTGGTTTCAACTTTTTATCGTCAAAAGTTTTGTTTTTTACTAAAGTATGTTTTGAAGAAGTTGTAAACTAAAAACTCAAACTAAAAAATTAAGTTCAATTTTTTTTTTTAATTATTTTGTCCGTACGAGGATTGCTTTTTATCGTACTATATCTTAACGAATGTCTTTAGAATTTGCGTTGCTAAAAAGTCAACATTATAGTATTTCAACATCTCGAGAATTCAACTTTTAAAGAAGTCGACGTAGAGGTCCTTAAATATATTACTTTTTATTGTTAGAGATTATAGTGAGTCTTGAGTTTTATTCATACCTACAAAAGCTTGTGTCACGTTCCTTTATTCCAAATTCAACAGAAGCTTTGTTTCTACTAAACAATTGTGCTCTCAAGTCTTAGCTGAGAGCTGAATGTGTGAATCATTCCACTCTCTTAATTCAACAATTATAGGTGTGAGTAGCTCTACCCTTTGATACTTTAGTGTTGTTATTTGATCAAATTATACCAGTATGAATGATACTAACTATTTCAATTGCAAATTAATCGGCTGGTAATTTGTCACGGCATGCATTCGCGCTATTCAATTCACGAGTGAGATAACCCGATCAACGTGATTGATATAGGTACAATGTTATTATACTCTATTTGATACCAACTGGAAGCCAATAATGCAATTAATCTGATCTTTTGTGGATAAGGAATACTATTTCATCCATTGTTGATCATCACTGACCCAAAAATTTATTTGTACCCTGATTGATCTTTCTACCGGTTACTGATTTGATAATTGGTAAAATGTTAATGTTTTCTTTTATTCGTCATACCTTGTAGTCAAATGAAGATTCAGAAATTTTACAAATAACAAACTTAGAAATAGAGAAATAGACTAATAATAACAATCTTATAAAGTATCTTCTCCCGAATTTGTTCTGAAAAAAAATATTAAAAAAAAACCGACTTCAAAGTATAAACCGGCCTCTACAAAGTATATAATTTATGGTTGATTTTTTAAAAACCGCTCGACCGATTTCTATAAAATTTAAATGACAAACAACAAAGAACCAATGTTCCAAATCGGTTCAGGCGTCTTCGAGTAATCGCTGAATACTATAATAATAAAAAAAAATTGGTTGCCTGTAAAGTCGGTATACGGGCGAAAGTTTTACGTGACAACCGAAATAGAAGCGCAAGACATGAACCGGTGTGTATGCCTATCTCTCTCACTCTCTCTCTCTCGCTCTGTCTCTCTCGCTCTTAGGCGGGCTAACTGTGCTCGAGTGGAAGGGACGCGTGCCTTTCACTTTTTATGTCTGTCTCTCTCGCTCTTAGGCGGGCTAACCATGCCTCTCACTCGCTCTCATTGTGAGCGCATAACGTGAGCGGAGCGTAACGCAGTTTCTTGAAGTGTCACCCGGCAAACCAATTTATAAGACGTTGTCACGTCAAAATAACTAGTGGTTCGCCCCGAACTGAGACCTCGCGGTAACGGTATCCCATGATTATTCATTCAATCGATACATGATAACCAAAACTGACATTATTATTATGCCCGTTTTCACCAAACATACCTAAATCATCCCCTAAGTAGGAGTCTCTTAACGTAGGTAGCTCCTAAATACAATCCTAAGTCCTAACATCCGTCCCAATATCCTTTTAGGTGTCCCGTACAGGATCGTGATAAATAAGTTGACAGAAAACATCAATCACCTAACTTATAGGTAGCCCGTAAAGGTTAGGGAACGTTAGTGAAAACATTGAATTATTTATCAAACATTGAATTTAACTCGTAGTTCCATGGGAATAGTTACTGACTGCGCCATCTATTAGCATTATTGTGAAGCTATGTTGATGCTATATGAATTACTGACGCCCATTAAAAATTAAATAATCTCGTTTCTTTATAATATTCATATAATTTTAGTATTTGTTGTTCAAGTACAGGATATAAGTGACCTAAAAACATAAAATCAGTTTGAAAATCCATAGCGGATTTTTCTAGAGAGCGTCTTCAAGCGAGCGTATAAAATCGCCACTTTGAAAGCCCCCCATTTCGTCAATTTTAAGGGAAAAATTAAAAAAAAAATATTTTTGTACTCAGTTCAAAATTATCTTTAAAATGATACGTAACAATTTTATGTAACGCGATTTTTTTTTTTTTTACTTCGCATTCGCTTCTATGAGAGCCCCCCTGAAATAAAGATTTTTATAACTTTTTAAGCCATTTTCGGCTGGAGGCCATCGGTTTACATATTATATCTAAATTTGAAGTAATTACGTTCAGTAATTCAAAAGTTATAAGGCTCTGACAGACGGACGGACGGACGGACGGACGGACGGACAAGTGCAAATCGCCCTAGTTAACTCAAAGACCTTCGCTTCGCTCGGTCGAATATGTACTTAAATAAATAAATAAAATAAAAAAGATTCCGACTAATTGAGAACCTCCTCCTTTTTTGAAGTCAGTTAATAAAGGTGCTTGCTACCAACGCCAAAGAACTTGATTTATGTGAGGCTGTCAATTTAAAAAAAAAGATTCAAACATAGGAGTGGCGTAAAAATTGCTGGGAGAAAAAGGGCATTGCATTTGCTCGATGCAGCGACGACGGGTTTAATACCTCACAAATGTCATTAGCAGAATTCTCGGGGGAGAGGAGGCGGGTAGGAGGGCGGTCACTGCCCTTTCGTGTTGCCTTGCAGTTCGCATTCTAGGTTGCATGTGCGATACATTATCTATCGGCTAAGGTTACATACGCTATGTCTTGCAATCTCTTACGCCTCGATAAATAGAATTTTGAAAAAAAATTCAATGCTATTTTAGGTAAAGCTATGGTATAGGATCTTTACATCGACTGTGCGCTTGCTTCATACAGCGTCGCCTATTTCGCACGTATATGAGTGACAGAGATGACGGTATAATATGAAGCCAAGGCTAAACGATGGCTCTTTCTAGGGAGTCTGGGGACTTAAAATTACCAATCGATTAAAACTCCGAATTATGATGAACGAAGTCAGGGATTCCGTCCTATTATATTACGCAAGCAAAATATAGCAGTTAATATCGATATCTATACAATATTCTTGATAATTTAGATCACCTAGAGTCTACTATTAAAAAATAGTTGAAGCATCACACATTTAAAATAAAAGATGAAGCCAGTTGACAGTTGATTCCAGTACAATCGACAGTTTATTTTAACTCGATATATTCTTCCTGTTTTATTTTTCGCAGCAAAAACCACTTTCAAATCTTGATAACGTCTTACCCAAGGTCTTATCCCATTAAAGGAGATTGGCGAATTCCATAGAGTTTCTGACCCAGACGAACTGAACCGTGGGCCTCAAGCCCACGTTCACGAATCAAACTTCTCATGCTTGTTCTAGTAAACCAGCCTAACAAAAAAGTTCATCAGTCTCTTAAATAAAGTTGGGAGAAAAAAGATATTCACTTGTATTACCATGTAACGGTTATTTATAATGTGTACTTGTGAATAATTATATTTTTGATCCCCATCTTCTAAAAATATCGGGTTTACACAGAAAAATACTCTGAAAAATATTAATTAAAATTAAATGATTTCTGAATCTGAACGAATTTTAAAAATGCTGTATCAAAATTCGCAGACCTTCTTTGTAAAGTTTGATATCAGACATGTAGTTTCAAAATTGAAACATAATAACTATAACTATGTTTGTGCGTAAACTAGAGCTGACAGGGTACCCTTAAAATATCGAGTCAGTTTTGTAATTAGCATGTTTGTCTTCTAGAAATCGATAGATTTATCTTTAAAGCAATAAGCAAATGGAAAGCCACTAGGTACAAACTAAATACACTTGACAATTAGATGAATTAATCGGCTTACCAGTCAGAAAATCGATAGCTCTTAGGTAGTGAACTAATGGAATTACACGATTCCGACCCGCACGGCCAATTACCGGGGATTCTACGGGTGCGCTGATGTATGGCCAACATTAAATAAACCAGGTACGAAGTAGTACAGAGACCAATGAGATAATTGCATATTGTTTTGTTGAAGATGAAATTATGGCGGATTACAGACGTATACCTGTAGGTGTTTTAATCATAGTTATACTAAGTTTATTGTAAAACAAGTGTAAATTAAAATTTTATTTTTAAATACAAGTTTTTAGTAGCTACATCATTAGACTCTAGATATCATCTAGGATCCAGAGTTCTTGTCATGACGAATCAAACGAACCCAAACTCGATGGGGTTACATCGTTTTGTTACAGAGTTCCGATAGCCATCTTCCGTCTCCGTCATCAGATCAGCTCCATGTCACAATAATATTGCATTGTCATCCGATTTACACATACATGCAAAATTTCAGCTCAATCGGAAACCGGGAAGTGGTTCTGAGTGAGGCAGATCTGAGGCCCCATGGTTAGAGACTATGTCTCGGTAATACCTAATAATATGACCATGATAGGGCTCTATGAGATTTTTCACAGACCATATTATTTATACCATAGACCATATAATATATTATTATTATCATCGCTTCCGTAATACTAGACTACATCCACCAGTACCTACTTGTTGTGAGTGGACTCAAGGAGTAACCGAGACGTATAAATTTGATGTTGTAAATTTTTAAAATATTCAGTGTTGTCCAATTATATTTTAATCGTTACATTCTCAAGATCCGGGAGCCGGTAACATTGAAAGACCCATCAATGCCCCAAAAAATTTATGAAAAATGCAAAAAAAGAATTGAGTTGAAACGGGGAGGTTCCCCATTTTGTTGAAGCTGGTTAAAAAAATAGCAAATTATGATGGAGAAATTTCATCCCCTATCACATACTACAATTAGTAGGTATGCGAGACTCTTGCGGCCAAAAAAAGTGGTTTGCGTAATTTTTTCCAGAAAGAGTAAAAAATTTTCAATCGAATGCTCTGCAAAATATCAACATCCGCGATGAATGACGGGAAAACATTTTTGAACTATTGAAAAAAAAAATTTATAATATTATTTCAGCCTTTCAAATGAACGCATACCGAGCTTTATATAAACGTATAATGTTTAACTATCGAATACAAAATTTTCGAATCCGCACGACGGGACTTTCAGTGTTACCGGCTCTCTGTATATCACGGAAGCACCGAAGCGAAGACCAATGTAAATATTTTGCTTAGCTAATAGACCGCTAATAGCCAGGGAGTTGGTGGCAATTTTGGCTTTTGGGTGAGATTAAGAGCTTTTTGAAGTTTTTGAACAAGACAAACAAGGTGGCATTAATTAAGGCTGATTAAAAAGAATTCTGAAAAAAAAATGAATGTTGTCGTGTTTGAGTTTCAATATACAAGTAAAACCCTTGTATGTTGTGACTATGATATTAAGTAGCAAAAGCTGTAAAGCAATACAAACATCATCAAACATCGTGGGCAATACAATTAAGGCACGCATTTCAGACTTTTCGGAGTTATATATATTTTAAGAAATAAAATATCTTGCTTCAACAGTGAAGGAAAACGTCCTGAGGAAGCTTTCATGCCTGAGAGTTCTGCATAATCTTGTGAGGTCTGCCAATACATACTTGTTTACCACGCTGATGATGGTCCAAACCTTTCTCATTCAAGAGGAGTCCTGTGCCCACTAGTTGGCTGACGTTGGGTTGAGATGAATGTACCTACGCCTAAAAATAGACGTCTTTCTCCAAGACCTTGAAGTATTGACATGGAGCATTAGTGAAAAAATCGGCCAAGTGCGAGTCAGCCCTCGCTCTTTTAGGGTTCCGTAAATATGACAAAATAATTTTTTAAAACCGACAACTTTGACGGCCCCCCATTTCTTCATTTTTGTTGCTAAAAAATAAAAGAAAATATATTTGAACTCCATTTAATGAGCTCTAGACAATGACACCCGACATGCCAGGGTAAAAAAATAAAATTTTATTTCGACTCCTTTTCCATGTATGAGAGCCCCCTTTACTTTTTCATTTAATTTTATTTTTATTATTTGTTGTTATAGCGGCAATAGAAATACACAATCTGTGAAAATTTCAACTGTCTATCTATTACGGTTTACGAGATACAGCCCGCTGACAGACGGACGGACGGACGGACGGACGGACGGACGGACGGACGGACGGACGGACGGACGGACAGCGGAGGCTTAGTAATAGGGTCCCGTTGGCACCCTTCGGGTACGGAACCCTAAAAAGTACCAAACGCGTGTAATAGGCATGATGACAGTAACCAAAAATCGGCCAAGTGCGAGTCGGGCCTCGCTCTTTTAGGGTTCCGTTAAAAAAAATTAAAATATTTCCATGTACCCATGGAAATATTTTAATTTAATTTTTTTAATTTAATTTAATTTTTATTATTTGTTGTTATAGCGGCAATAGAAATACATAATATGTGAAAATTTCATCTGTCTATCTATTACGGTTTACGAGATACAGCCCGCTGACAGACGGACGGACGGACGGACGGCCGGACGGACGGACGGACGGACGGACGGACAGCGTAGGCTTAGTAATAGGGTCCCGTTGGTACCCTTTGGGTACGGAACCCTAAAAATCAATGAAATTATGAATTTATCAAATGAAATCTTTATGAAATAAGATTCATGGATTATAAAAAACGTATTTACTTCTCTGTTTTGAGCGTGATTTATATTTATTTTTAATAAAATAAAACTATGAAACACAGCAATCCGCCATATTGGATTTAACACCAATCAGAGCGATACGTCACATCTATCTTTGACAACTACTATAAAAAACGTAGAGGTGACTTCACGAACGACGGTCGGTGACCGCCGACTAGCGTTTAAGCGTGAATTTTAAAACTTAAAATTGAAACGGCAATCATACTTCATACTAATCACACTAATATTATAAATTCAAAAGTGCATTTGTTGGTTTGTCCTTCAATCACGCCGCAAATCGCAATAGAGCTACAGATTGACGTGATTTTTTGCATGAGAATAGTTGAGGTCCTGGAGAGTGACATAGGATACTTTTATCCGTGAAAATGAAAGTTTCCGAGGGATTTTAAAAACTAAATCCACGCGGATGAAGTTGCGGGTATCAGCTATTTTTAAATAAGATAATATTCTTACGACATAGTATATACTTGCGAACAATTTTTCAAAATCAGTCATCATTCCTATTGATTTAAAGCGGCTGTTTTTGTTTCACATAAAAACAAAACAGTGGTTTGCCAGAAATTGATTTTGTAATTTTGCTAATCAAGGCTTCTGGCACGCGAACTAATGATTTACTTTTTTCTACCACCAACTCCCTATCTATATTATGCTATATTATAAGTGCCGCTTTGAAATCCTTATCTTTCAGAAATAATTAATCGAGTCCCTTAGTATATTTTCTACTAGTTTTAACGTAATAATATATATGACACTTAAATTAACTTACTTATTAAAACACACGCGAAACGCGCTTGCGGCAAAAAACTTCGCTTTTACAACTTTATACCCACTCGTTATGTTCACAAAGTTGTTGAAATACTTTATTGCTTTTGTATTAATTAAAAGAGTTACGTGTCTACATATTGCTCTGGTGTTTTAATAATGTGTTACAATATATTATATTATGTAATTTAATATTCTATTGAAGTGCTGAAACTCATATTGCGTGTTGGTGTTGTAAAATTGTTTTGAGGATTTTATGCGGTAATAAGCGCTTATTAAGCTTGTACTTGAGGCTTTTCAATTTTCATGTTAATAGAATTATATTGTCTTTCTTCGTAGTCTTCAAAAATATAATGATTATTATAATCTCCATTATCCTCAAATATGGTCGAGCGAAGCAATGGCTGGATCATGCGTCATGCTCGTGAACGGGTGCCGCCGGCGGGAATGGGGCTACTTTCTGTCTGCCCGTCTTTGACATGAATTGAATTGTAGTACGTTTTGTGGAAATGTCATATTCTATTCTAACAAAGATGCACGGGTTAAATCAGCTTGGCATCCAGCTGCCCACAAGATAGTATAAAAACTTTTTACAATGTAATAGCTACTTATTAATATTGTAAAATGATTATTTTGAAAAGAGCAACTGCTGAGTTTCTTGCCGGCTCTTCTCAGCAGAATCCGCTTTCCGAACCGGTGGTAGAATCTTGACGTGTCATAAGAGCCACAGGTTGGCCTACATGAAATAAATAATTTTGAGTTTGAGTTTATTATATAAGTACAGAAAGCTTTATTAAACTTATCATAATAATACACACATCAAAAGTGTCTAGGGATCAACATTTTTTTTTGCAATAACTTTTCTCCTGATTGAGATTAATTAAAATTTTCTTTAAGGATTCATCAAATAAAGTGTTTTCGTTTGTCACAGTAACGATAAACCAAGTCACCTTTGCATTAATAAAGAAATTTGCCATTTTCCTAATAAAGGGATTTTTGACATTTGAACCACTAACATTAAAGTTCGAAAAAAAGACTGAAATAACAGTTTTCTTTAAAATTTTATTGGGTAACCTAAACAATTAATAATCCGTGTTTCTACCGCAAACACTAACAACACAAGAACATCGGTTTGGCATACTCAAAATGAGTTCATCCAAATCACGCTGTGGAATGGCCGCCCATGTTCGTTGCAACAACAAAAAAAGGTCTTCTTGCCACTGGATACCCTCCATATTCGGCAGAGCTCTTCTCTGTAGCATATCCCATGCATGCTCAATCGGGTTCAAGTCTGGCGACTGAGCAGGCCAGGGCAGGACATTGATGTTAGCTGCGGCGAGAGTCTGCCTTACAACTCTTGCGGTGTGCGGTCGTGCATTATCATGCATTAACTGAAATAAGGGACCGATTTGCACTTGTAGAGGAACGATGACGTCTGATACAATCGTCTCAGCATAAATTTGAGCGTTGAGGTTGCCTCTGATCCAAATCAACTCAGTTCTTCCGCCGATCCAAATACCCGCCCATACCATGATGGTTCCACCACTATAAGGATGGACTTCCTGGCAGGATTTTAATCGCTGTTGGCGTCCAGGGGTTCTCCAGTGTCGTATACGTCTTGTATCCGGTCTCATACCAAAACGAGACTCATCAGAAAAGCACACGAAACGCCATTGTTCTTCTGTCCAATTTCTGTGTTCAAGAGCCCATTGATATCGAATCCTACGATTGTGCATTGCTATAGGTGGTACCCGTAGCGGTCTTCGGGAATGAAGGTTCACTTCATGCAAGCGGTTTCTGACTGTTTGGTCGCTAATTAAGTTCCCTGGCGGTTATTAACATCATCTCTGGTAATTAACATCATGGCGGTTATTGTTGGAGCTCTTCGAGTTAAGATTTGAATGTATCGGTCTTGTCTCCGTGTGGTGCAGCGATACCGTCCTCCATGGCGCTCAGCCACGGTACCAGTGCTTCGGTAACGTGTCCAAAGTCGACTGATAACACTCTGACTTGTATTCAGAGCTAAAGCCACAGTACGTTGCCGGGAACCAGCTTCTATCATTCCCACGGCTCTGAGCATTTCTTCCCTGCTTAAATGACGTCGCCGCTCCATAATAACGTTGGTTTTAATCAGTAGTAGGGAAACAGTAGCACTAATAATGTCTTCAATGCGTTGTATGTTTTTATAGGGAAAATATTGACAGCTGATTTTCATCTTTTACTCGAATTTGATTGACAGTTCCTGATTCAAATTATGAAATGCACCAAAAAGGATCCATATAAATTTATAAAATCATAAATTTATTACAAAGCCACATCTCAATCTCAAGAAATCCGCATAAAAATGCTTGATCCCTAGACACTTTTCATGTGTGTATATACATTGACAAAGTGCTTTCGATTCGTCAAGTGAATCCAACAAATCTGATTCTTATTATAATTAATGATATATATACTTTAACCTCTTTTATAATACATGATTCCTTATCCCGGTTAATATTGTTAATAAGAAAGTCGCATTGCTAATTGTTATATCCTTCAATCACGCAGCAACTGTGCAACGTGATTTTTGCATGGCTAGATAATTAGATATACCTCGGCACCTGGAGATTATAAGCAAATTTCTATCCCGGAAAGACAAAGGGTTCCTGCAGGATTTGTAAAACACTTAACACTACACGGGAGAGGTCACATGCAAAAGCTAAGAAATAAATAAATAATTGATGATTAGCTTCGAAGATCTAAATATATTGTAAGAAAATCGAAGACCTTTACAAAAGTATCATGTAAAATTTAAAACTGGATCGCTTCAAAATATTTATAGCCAAAGGTCGCCGAGGGATAAAGGTAAATGAGCATATCGACGGAAGTTATGAACAACGGAATGATGTTGGCCTTTCAGTTACTAATAGTCGAACGGGATAGTAAGCAAGATTGAATATGTGAATATCCTGTTAAAGCCTGTTAATATTTGAATGAGGAGATATCATGTTAAATTATTCAAATTTCAATGATTTCTGAACTGTTAATATCGCGCCGTCGAGAAACTTTCGGTTATTATTTAATAAGATAATTAGACTCAGTGTAATGCAGATAGATACGCGAGAGGTTCTTTACTCCTTTAATAATAATAATATACTGCTGCTACGGCACCGAAGTGAGAACTGTACTTTACAACAATAATATCAGGAGAGCGAAGTTTACCAACTTCATTGCGCATTAACTTCTGCTGTGGATGAATTTTAAATTAGGTCTCCCTTAGGGCCAATTCCGCTTTCTCTCAGTGAGAGTAAAGATTTAAACAGTTCTTTTGTATTCTTGTAATTTAGACTTGTAATGGTTTAACTACAGCTTGAGCTTATGCGTCGAATAGTAAATTCTTCTTACGATTTTTTTAAATTAAAGTCGCGCATTCGTGCTCAATGATCATCAATATATGTATTAATGTATGTCAATAGGGTGCCTGTACATTGTTTATGTATTTAATTACGATGAACACATAATAACGCGTCAATTTACATAATTATAATATGAACAACCTTGTGGAAAGGGTCCTTTTTTGGCAGAAAATATTTCTCGCGCATCCTTACATCTAACGGCGAGTGCAAAACGCCAAATAAAATGAGGTAAAGAAAGATTACCAGCATTACTAAAATGTCAATCAAATAGGTACACAATAGAATAGAATAAGCAAATGTTTCATAAAACATGTCTGGATAGTTTTAATCTATATATATATATATATATATGTATATATATATATATATATATATATATATATATATATATATATATATATATATATATATATATATATATAAAGCCGGCCAAGTGCGAGTCGGACTCGCGCACCGAGGGTTCCGTACTCCAAAAGTAAAAGTAAAACGATAATATTATATTAATTTGCTTATTTATCGTTAACTTTGTTTGTAGAGGTTTATTGTTGATATAAAAAAAAAATATGCTAGTTAGAGCGTTGGTTTTATTTTTTCTGTAAAATATACATAGACCTCTATTGACCATAATTATTTCAGATTTTTCGATTGGTAAACTTCGGAGATAAGGGGGGGGGAACGGTATTTTTTTCGACATTTTGGTCGATTACTCAAAAACTATTATATATAGAAATAAATAAAAAACTGTTTTAGAATGCACAAGTAAAGGCCTTTCAAATGATACCCCACTCCGTATAATCATCTTACTTTGAAAATTCAAACCCCTGATTTTCCCCCTTTTTTAATCAAACTAAAATAATTTTCGCGTTGCTTTTATTTTTCCTGTAAAATATACGTAAACTTCTATTGACCATAATTATTTCAGATTTTTCGATTGGTAAACTTCGGAGATAAGGGGGGGGGGGGGGGGGAATGGTATTTTTTTCGACATTTTGGCCGATTACTCAAAAACTATTATATATAGAAATAAATAAAAAACTGTTTTAGAATGCACAAGTAAAGGCCTTTCAAATGATACCCCACTCGGTATAATCATCTTACTTTGAAAATTCAAACCCCTGATTTTCCCCCTTTTTTAATCAAACTAAAATAATTTTCGCGTTGCTTTTATTTTTCCTGTAAAATATACGTAAACTTCTATTGACCATAATTATTTCAGATTTTTTGATTGGTTAACTTCGGAGATAAGGGGGGGGAACGGTATTGTTTTCGACATTTTGGCCGATTAATCAAAAACTATTATATATAGAAATAAATAAAATACTGTTTTAGAATGCACATGTAAAGGCCTTTCATATGATACCCCGCTCGGTATAGTTATTTTACTTTGAAATTTCAAACCCCCGATTTTCCTCCTTTTTTAATAAAACTAAAAATAATTTTCGATTTTTCTTTATTCCAATGATGTTGGGCCACTATTATACACAACTATGCCAAATTTCATGTCGATAGCTTTAATAGTTACTGAAATAATCAACTGTGACAGACGGACGGACGGACGGACGGACGGACGGAGAAAGTCTCACCATAAGGGTTTCATTTTTACCATTTTGGTACGGAACCCTAAAAATCAATTGCTGTTCGTTAGTCTCGCTAAAACTCGAGAACGGCTGGGCCGATTTAGCTGATTTTTGTTTTGAAATGTTTGTCGTAGTCCAGGGAAGGTTTAAACGGTGAGAGAATATGGAAAAATTGCGAGGAAGATGGTAAAAACAACAATTTCATTTTCCCATATAAAGTGTTCTACCTACTTTCCTGTCAAACATTTGACGTTCGTATCTTAGCTTCGGTACGGTAGACTCGGGTCCACTTGTCATTACTCGGATTATCGCGTATTTAAACTTTAATATTTTGATGGTTGTCATTGTAGTCCGGGAGGAATCGGCGCATGCGTACCGAAAACTATTCCACCTCAATTTTTTTATGCGATCCTCTTCAAATGGCCCTCCTAATTATATAAATGCATGTTGCCAGGGCGCCACCTGGTGCCATATTGTTTAAACCGAAATTGTTTAAACAATTGCAAGGAATTGTTATTTTTCAACCGGACAATTTTTTTTAATATTCTTTATTGAAATACCAATAAAAAAGGTCCTATGACTTTTCACGATAAAGTTAATATTTTTAAAGATATGAATTTTTAAAGGTTCGAAAAATCTCAAATTTGGGTACTTTCGACCTATGAAAAATATATTTAAAAAAAAACATAATGTTTTAGTAATATTTTTTTTTAATTCTCTATACAATAGTTAATAATATTGTTAATAGAGATTTAAAAAAATTTCATTGTTTATATCTTTTTTTTTAATTGTTAATTTCGCGCGCTCACAAGTATGCGTCCCTTAACTTTAAGTATCGCTGTCTCTCTCTGACTCATGCGTTGCATCGGCCTCTGTGTCTTGAATCATTATTTATCATTTATCTTAAAAACTATCAACTTTATCAAGATTGTTAAAGAGAGCAATGTTATTAATAATTAAATTGTCTACAATTTGTTTTTAATAAATTTGATAGTAATATAATAATAAAGTTGATAGTTTGTAAGATAAATGATAAATAATGATTCAAGACACAGAGGCCGATGCAACGCATGAGTCAGAGAGAGACAGCGATGCTTAAAGGTAAGCGACGCATACTTGTGAGCGCTCGAAATTAACAATTAAAAAAAATATATAAACAATGAAATTGTTTTAAATCTCTATTAACAATATTATTAACTATTGTATAGAGAATTAAAAAAATATATTACTAAAACATTATGTTTTTTTTTTAATATATTTTTCATGGGTCGAAAGTACCCAAATTTGAGATTTTTCGAACCTTTAAAAATTCATATCTTTAAAAATATTAACTTTATCGTGAAAAGTCATAGGACCTTTTTTATTGGTATTTTAATAAAGAATATTAAAAAAAATTGTCCGGTTGAAAAATAACAATTCCTTGCAATTGTTTAAACAATTTCGGTTTAAACAATATGGCACCAGGTGGCGCCCTGGCAACATGCATTTATATAATTAGGAGGGCCATTTGAAGAGGATCGTATAAAAAAATTGAGGTGGAATAGTTTTCGGTACGCATGCGCCGATTCCTCCCGGACTATTGTTAGTTCGTTCAGAAATAGGTATATTATGTCATTTAATAAAATAAAATCAGTAATCATACTATCATTACTAATATTATAAATGCGAAAGTGGTTTGTTGGTTTGTCCTTTAAAACAGATACGGATCGACTTGATTATTTGCATGGGTATAGTTGAGGACCTGGAGGGTGACATAGGCTACTTTTTATCCCAGAAAACCAAAGAGTTCCCAAGGGAGTTCAAAAACTAAAACCACGCGGACGAAGTCGCGGGCATCAGCTAGTCGTATATATATTTGCGGTGTTGCGTCTCTAGTCTAGTGTATATATCTCCTTTTCCCGGACATCGTATGGAATTCTAATGGGGTCGTTAAGTGCCGTAGCGTTTACACCTTAGCGGGACAGAATTGTAGAATTATAGGTATGTCCCATTTATTCAACTTAATGGATATAAATGTGTGTATATTGCTATTTTCATTATTTTCTTTCGGTAGTTGTTTAATTTAAAATCACTATGTTTTATAATTATTATACTTATTAATTTCCTTTATTATTTACATTTTTCTCGTCTCTTTGAAATATTTAAGAGATAAATAATTTACGAGTACTTACCTGAAATTTTCAGATAAATTTTATCAAGGTGTGAAATGTATTTTCGTTTCAGTTCAACTTTAGGAAACGTCTTTCTTAAAATAAACTGCCTGTTTCTCAGTTGGCCAAATCTTCGATTCAGTGTTATTTACGTTTCATTCGAAGCCGTAAAGATTTTTATCAAAATTTATGGCCACTATCTCGGTTTTGGGCTGAACTTATTGAATTGGAAATGTTACGATCGGTTCTAATTTGTTGTACCTATATTTATGTCATGTTTCTTTGTTTCAGAGTCCAGCCTTGAGTGACGGCGTAACGTCAGAAGCATAAATAATTAATTCGTAAGTTATGATATAAAAGTTATCAATCTCGATGCAACAAAAAATTCTTTTCAAAAAACCGACTTCTAACGCCACTACAAAGTATAAAAATAATTTTAGTTTGTCCACGTTTGTTGAAGTCGGGCGGGCCTATATACAAACTATGAAACGCTACACAATATGAGAGACTCGTTTGTAGAAGTCGAGCTAGCATCGCGAGTCGGTTTCATAGTTTGTATTTTAGGCCCGCCCGACTTCAGCAAACGTGGACAAACTAAAATTATTTTTATACTTTGTAGTGGCGTTAGAAGTCGGTTTTTTGAAAAGAATTTTTATTTTAAGCTTTTAAGTGTAGTATCCTATGATTGAGGAGCTAGGACCTGGAGCTCCATGATGTAGTCCATGCTTGTTACCTACAATATCAATTCGTAATCGAAATTTCCTAAATCCCCATAGTTTTAGGTAGGTAGCCCTGCAGCATCAGGATTGAGGAGCTAGGACCTGGAGCTCCAAGTAGTAGTCCATATTTGTTACCTACAATGATAATTCGTAATCGACATTTTCTAAATCTCTCTATTTTAGGTGAGCAATATCTCTGCAGCATCAGGCTTGAGGAGTTGAAGGTTAAAATTTTTATGGGACCATTTCGCAAACATCCTCTGTCGATTAAAAAAAAAATCACGCGAATCGGTCCAGTAATCCCGGAGAAATCGGTGGACTAGATACATACATAGAAAAAAAAAAAAAAGATACCGGCCGAATTGAGAACCTCCTCCTTTTTGGAAGTCGGTTAAAAATAGAAGTTTAACTGATGACTAGATGAAATAGTTTTAACTGTTTCTAATTCTTATTCTGTTTTAGTAACTTAAACTTAAAATTAAAAAAAATTACTGTAGGAAGAACAATGTCTTAATTCATACAGTAATTTTTTTTTACTTTAAGTCCCTTATATATAATTGTATGTTGGAATTATTGATTGCTCCTAATTGTAATGTTACCTATTTGGAAACCAGGAGAGAGTTCTATGAAAAAATGTTTTACATATTATAATAGGTATAATAATAATATTTCCTGAAACAAAAACATCAAGGCTTTATTAGCTGAGTCCAACGCTTTTCTCGTTGTTTCGCTTTGGATTTGATTATTATTTTTTGTTTAACTAGAGAGTATTGTGTTTCGTTGAGTTCAAAGCAAAGTTAGTTACTTTATGCTGAATAATACTTTTAAATTAATTACTGATATTCTAATTGTAGCGTACGGAATTAGCATTTAATTTACATTTATTTTCATTTACAGGATTTATGATATGGAAGAAGATTCTACGATAAAGAGTTTTAGAAATGAAACAAAAAACTAGGAAAAAAGTTGTTAATCAAGGCCACGAAAAGGCAAAATTATAGCCCAGAATCTGACATTGCCAAAGCATGTGAAAACGATTTAAAAATTTCATCTAGGAACATATCTATAACAATATCACTCTTGGAAATACTTGGACATATCTCCTAATTTGATGCTAGTCGCCAATTTGTGATTATAGATAGTTTATACATTATTGCTCAAAGTTATGTAAAATAATTCGTGTCATTGTTCTATTCTATAATGTAATTGTAAGCCGTATGCCAAGGGATATAGATAAATACAAATCTAAATAACAAATTATAGAATAGTATTGAAGAATTTTTAGAACATAAAATGAAATACTACAGCATGTTCTTTTTACGAAGAAGGACCTTAATATTGAAAGCTGTACTGATTCTGACAGCCTTATGGTTTATGGTGGCTCTGTTAACAACTAATGGTGGAACAAGAAATGCTATCGGCGCTCCGCCCATCGAATATGAAGACCCTGAAGCGAAGCCGCTAAAAATGGCAAAACCAACATCAACAAAAAAGAAAAGCGAGTCATATGGCAATAATTTATCCGATGGTGAGCACAATTTCCTAATAAGAATTGCATGAGCTTTGTTGGTGTCGCCGATAGACGCTGATGATATTCCAAAGGAGGTTGGCGAATTTTGACCCAGCATTTTTAAAAACCGTTCAGAATCAGAAAATATTTAATTTTAGTTAATATTTTTCTGAGTATCTGTGTAAACCCCATATTTTTAGAAGATGGGGATCAAAAATATAATTATTCACAAGTACATATTAAAAATAACCGTTACAGGGCAATACAAGTGATTATCTTTTACCTCCCAACTTTATTTGATAGACTTTTATTAATTTTTTGTTAGTCTGGTTTACTAGAACAAGTATGAGAAGTTGACGTGTTCACTATTCAGTTCAGTTTGTCTGGGTCAGAAACTCTATGGAATTCGCCAATCTCCTTTTATTATGACTAATGCACGAATCTCGTTGCTAACAGATACAAATTGTATTACTCAAAGTTTCTGTACAGTCATTATTATTCTTTTTATGTTTATTGTGTTTTAGATATTTTAAAACGAAAAATGATTTATTTACTGCATGCTAATTTTATGTTAATATGATTCTTGTTTATGTTATTTAATCACCGTAAATATCACCTTTTCTGCTATCTCCGTAAGCTATAGACACGCCTGTCACGATTTTATGACCGCTGTAAATCACGAGGCCATTAAAGTTCCCCGCTCGCATTGTCCCCAGTTCCTTAGGAACTCTACGTTTGTCTCTCCATTTGCCCCCGCAATAGAAATGGTAATGGGAGACGTTACAAATTCCAATGAATGTGAAATGAAACTATCCCAAGAGCTTTAAAATACTATTCTGCCATTACACGATTTTAGTCTCATTCAAATATTTTGTATCTTATTTTTTTAATTGTTTCTTTCTCACTTTTAAGTCTATTTTGTAGATTATTTATCTTAAGTAAATGACGAATATGTTAAAATTATTAGACCGTAAATGACACCCAAACATACACATGTACTGGATACATTGAAATTTCCTAGAATCTCCTGCAGGCTACAATGTGGCTAATTCGGTAGTAAATACCTAATCTCTTAACTAAATTAACATGACTAAATCTAGTGCTATCCCTTTCATAATGCGCCTTGTGTGTAAGTTTAGTTAAGAGATTGTATAGAATGCCACAAACTTATCTGTTTAGGGCCGATTTCACCAACGGAAAGTAAGTCTTATCCGAGGATAAATTTGATATTTTAACAGTATTTTCAATACAAAAACTGTCAGAACACCTAATTTATTCCTAGGATAAACGTCACTCGAAGTTGGTGAAAAGTTGACGGCGTCGCTAGTGGAGAGTTTAATATTGCTATCTGAGAAAACGAGGAAATAGGTACTGCATTCTCCTAATTTCATTCTTTCTTCCTTTTTAATTTTGTCCACCATAACAGATAAGTTAGTGGCACCGTACAACAGATTTAGCCACATTATGTTGATTGTATATAATAAAGACAGATCTCACCAGAATGTTCTGTTAGTCTACGTAGAGACTAGATATAATGCATGATAATGTTCCTTTATCCACCACAGCACCAACGCGAGTCGATTGGATGGGTCGGATCATGGGCCGAGAAGGTAATAATACTAATTGCTTTAATGCTTCATTTTGTATAGTACGAACTTCGATCTAAAATGTACAAGATATTCGGTAATATTCCATCCGGTACAAAATCTAATAGAGAAAGTGTCCGTGAAATAACAGTTCTCTCCTTCGAGAAATATGAAAAATTACAATTTTCTTCAAACTTCTACAACTTTTAAAAGCAAAAGCATACTGTGACATAGTAAAATGTGTTAACTTGGCTTTTCCACTGAAAATAGTTTCCCGTTATCTATCACATTTTAATGAAGACTAACAATATAATATCCAGTATCATTATAAATCGAAGACATAATTGTATTTTAGTGTCACAAAATATTTTATTCATTAATATTTTTAGCATATTTTTTTTAAATGTAAATAGTAGATACTAGCGATGACATCCTAGCGGTTATAACTTGGCCACCTTTTTGGGGGGTTGAAGGCTCGATCCCTGGCACGCATCTCTGACTTATTTCGGAGTTGTGTGCGTTTTAAGGAATTATATATGACTTGCTTTACTGCGAAGAAAAACATCGTGGAAAAACTTACATGCTGAGAATTCTCCGTAATGTTCTCAAAGGTGTGTGATGTCTGCCGATCCGATCTTGGGTAGTGTGGTGGACTGTGGCCTAAACTCTTCTCAACATTGCCCAATAGTGGGTCAGCGATTGATCGAGACGAATGAGTAGATACGTATTGATATAGCTTAATATATAATATTAAGTAACTTTAAATTTCCTTTAAGTCAAAAGTAAACGAACAAAACGAGGACAAAACGAAGTTTATTGTATTAAACGATCTACAAAGATAAAGCTGGAGCGAATTCAATTAACCCATCGTTACTTTAGCGATTAATGTCTTTCAGGGTAGCATCAGTGTAAGTGCTGTCCGTAATTTAGAGTGAAACTTCAATTAATATTGCGGTGTTCTCAGTTCTCACGACGCGAAGGGATATTATTAATCGCTAGTATTAGACCTATTTCACACGTATCCGACGTGACATGTTGACGGATTTCCGATTGACATATTATGGGCCAGCAATGCTTAGATTTCAAATCCGCCGATAATCCTTACGTAAAATGAAAATGTGTACTTAGTTACATTTAGATTACTACTATATAAGTTAAAGATTTTTGAAAATTGGAGTGTATAATACCATCCTACATAGAAAAATTAGCCAAGTGCGTTTTGGACTCGCACTGGAGGCTTAGTGAAGAGTCCCGTTGGCACTCTCTGGGTACGGAGCCCTAAAAAGTCAAAACAATGACCCAAAAGCCTCTATGTATGTATATACTATGATGACCTGTACATTCATTTATTTCCATTGTTTATGATAACGTCATATGATACCTAGTTTCGATATAGATTGCAGACGAGGATGTCATTCGTCATAAAAGTTTGTTTCCACCATTGTTAGAATTGGCGTAGTGACTCTAACTTGAGGCACTCTTGCCTTGAAGGTTCAAGGCAAGAGTGATTAGACATCTTCCTCCTATCATCATCATCATCAACCTAGACCTCATCATTGCTTTCTATCATTGACTGTCGCCAAGCGCTAGCCTATCCCGTAATAATATTGAAAAAAAAAATGGTTGTCTGTATAGTCGGTTTACGGGCTATAGTTTTACGTGATAACGTCATAAAGAAACATAGATGACCGCTAACGGCCGGCCGGGCACCGGTGCTCTGCCAACACTTGGGCCGATCATGCCTCTCTATCGCTTGTTCCGCGCTCTCGCTTGCACGCGCAGGCTCAGGCGGAACGTGACACTTTTTCGTGCGTGCAGCCGGTGTTATCGATTTCTAAGACGTTATAACGTCAAAAAAATAAAAATTCCACTAACGAAAAAGGTTTCATTGTTTTACACAGGCCTAGGGGTTATTGCTGCGCCTGGTTCAGACAATGCACCGGGTGAGCTCGGCAAACCGGTCGTGCTGCCGGCGAATATGAGCGAGGACGCCAAGCTCGCGGTGTCCGAGGGGTGGAAGAAGAACGCCTTCAATCAGTATGCCAGCGATTTGATATCGATCAGGAGGAAACTGCCGGACCCAAGGGACGAATGGTAAGATTGTATCCTAATTTATTACTTAAATGAATGTGAAAGTTAGTTTTTCCTTCAGTCACGCAGGAACGGACCAGCGCAGCGGATCGACTTTATTTTTAACCGACTTCAAAAAGGAGGAGGTTCTTAATTCGTCGGAATCATTTTTTTTTATGTATGTTCACCGATTACTCGAAGACACATGAACCGATTTGGCAAAATTCTTTTTCAATGGCAATGTTCTTAGAAATCATTAACTATGATGTTTTCCTTCGCCGTTGAAGCATGTGATATTTAACGCGCATAACTTCGAAAAGTCAGCGGTACGTGCCCAGGATCAAAGCAGCAGCCCTCCAAATAGGAAACCAGAGTCCCAACCACTAGGCTATCACTGCTTTACCCATATATATGCATAAATTTACGATGATATATTTCATCAGGTGTAAACAGCCTGGTCGCTATTTAGAAGATCTTCCCCAAACATCAGTCGTGATCTGTTTCCACAACGAAGCCTGGTCGGTGCTTCTAAGGACCGTTCATTCGGTTATTGACAGATCACCGCCACACCTGATAAAGGAAATCATTCTTGTAGATGACTTTTCGGATATGCGTAAGTGTTAACAGTTTTTCTATAATAAAATTAAGTGGCACTCGGGGACTGCCGCGGTAAAGCTATTGCATAGCATTTTTTATCAACTTATGAAATTTTAATATTTATGCAATATTTTTTTTGCATGATAAAAATTATGCAAAAAAAAATAATTAAAAAACAAACAAACAAGAAGCGCACTGTCACTACTTCGCGAGTGAGATTCGAACCTGCGACATCATACACCATACGGTAAAGAAAGCGGCCGCTCGCCCACTGCGCCAAAGAGTACTACTACTCGTGAACCTCTAAAATGTTGAACGCTTACTGAACGACGGTGTTGGGTTTATTTTCGTTACGGAATTTCTTGATTCAGTCACCGCGCTCAAACTGTTTGTCCTAGTTCAAAGCCCGCGATAAAAGCTATGCAATAGCTTAATAGTCTATTTTTCCTTAGCTTACTTAAAAGGTAAGATTGGGTTAAGTGTAAGAGCCGCGATAAGCACAGCGCATAGGACGTTCTGCACAGCAATGACTATGAAAACGTGCTACAAGGGAAAACCACACTTAAGAAAGTCGTAAGCGCCCGGCTTTGTGCGTCGGTTACGCGTTTTCTGCGATTTGTTTACCTTTTAAGACTGTTAAGAAAAATATTATAGTATTGCTTTTTATAGCGTCATTGTTAATAATGAGCATAGACTTGCGTTCAGTCATTGTTAATAATGAGCATCGACTTGCGTTCTTATTAAGTTTAGTATGTTTTATTAAAGTATGTCGTAGTAATAATATGGCAGATCGCATAGATTTAGTATTTTTAGCTTAGTCACAAGATTTAGGATTGTTAGCTTAGTTACAAGGTACCGCCCTTCCTGCAAATTATAGCTCCATAAATCATCTTCATTAGCAACCCATCAACGGCTCACTACTGAGCGCAGGTCTCCTCTTAGAGAAGGTTTATAGGCCATAGTCCACCACGCAGGCCCAATGCGAATTGGCGGACTTCACACACCTTCGAGAACATTATGAAGAGCTCTCAGGTGTGCAGGTTTCCTCACGATGTTTTCCTTCACCGTTGAAGCAAGTGATATTTAATTGCTTAAACTATATAACTAACTAACTAAATTGCTCCATAAATGCGTCAAACATTGGTTGCTACGTGACTATGTGGGTAGGCCAGTTCAGGCGTACCTACTATAAATTGACGCAATTTACTAGTACTACCAATGCTAAATCTATGGCAGCTGGCATATAAACTGAAATCAATCAAAGAAAACTTATTATTATTTATAGCATCAATAACACAACGGTTTAGGGCGCGGTTTGAAACCAAAAGGTCGACGGTTCAAACCCCACCTGTACCACTATTAACGTACAGTAGTCCTAGAACAAGGTCTATGCCATGGTAGGTAGGAAATAGCTATGCTTAGTTGAAAGGGAAAGGGGAATATTATTCAAGTTATTTCTTTACATAACTTTATTCCTGTAACATGGCTAATCCTAGCTATCCTTAACTAATATTATAAATGCGAAAGTGTGTTTGTTTATTGGTTTGTCCTTCAATCACGCCGCAACAGAGCTACGGATCGACGTGATTTTTTGCATGGGTATAGTTGAGTACCTGGAGAGTGACATATGTTACTTTTATCCCGGAAAATCAAAGAGTTCCCAAGGGATTTTAAAAACTATATCCACGCGGACGCAGTCGCGGGCATCAGCTAGTATTCTTTATTTTTTTAAAATAGAACAAAATAGAAAATCTTTAACAGAGTTCTTTTGAATCATCAAGTAAATCTTGTACTGCTTCATAATGTCAACTGAGAAGAACTAGCAAAAAACTCGGACCAACGAGTTTAAAAATAATATATAACTTTTATAAATCAAAACCTAATTGCTAACCTAAATTAATTCAGTTTGTTTAACAACATTTGCCAGTTAAATACATTAAATCTTGTTTTCAGCGCACCTGATGCAACAGCTAGACGATTACATGTCGTCGCTACCAAAAGTCAGGATAGTCCGCGCCACTCGCAGAGAGGGTCTCATTAGAGCTAGGTTGCTCGGGGCCCGATACGTCACTGCTCCTGTGCTCACGTACCTTGACAGCCATTGCGAATGCACGGAGGGTGAGTGAGAATTGAATGATGATTCATTCATTCATTCATTCATTCATCTTAACCATGCTAAAGGACAAAAATTGTGTGTGAAGTCTCTCAAGTGTCGATTAGCAAACTTCATACAACTTCGAAAACATTATGGAGAACTCTCAGACACGCATGTTTACTCACGATGTTTTCTTACACCGTTAAAGCAAGCTATATTCAATTGCTTAAAATACACATTACTCTGAAAAATCAGAGATGAGAGAGCCAGAGATTGAACTCCAGACCCTACGAAAAGAAGGCAGAAGGCTTAACCACTAGGATCATTAATTTAACGAAATTAAATTTAAATGATTGAAGTTTTCAACGTAATTATTCTCTTCGATATTGGAATGATGCTCTCCAAATAAAATTATTATCAGTAATTGGTATGGAAATCGACACCGAAAGCTTTTGGAACAAAGAGACAAAATTAACAAAATTAATTTTATACCTTCAAGCTAACCAATAAGGAAATTTTATGTGAAATTATTT
The DNA here is from genome assembly GCA_029955525.1 of Oeneis ivallda. Lineage (NCBI taxonomy): Eukaryota > Metazoa > Arthropoda > Insecta > Lepidoptera > Nymphalidae > Oeneis > Oeneis ivallda. Next base: position 17,961,799 of record JARPMR010000016.1, on the reverse strand, counting down.
GCAGGTTGGCTGGAGCCCTTGTTAGATAGAATTGCTCGTAATAAAACGACAGTGGTGTGCCCAGTGATTGACGTTATCGATGATAATACCCTGGAGTATCACTATAGGGACTCTTCCTCAGTCAATGTCGGCGGTTTCGATTGGAATCTACAGTTCAATTGGCATCCCGTACCAGCTAACGAAAGAGCTAGACACAAACACACGGCGGAACCAGTTTGGTCGCCAACTATGGCTGGTGGTCTATTTGCGATCGACAAGGAATTTTTCGAAAGACTTGGAACTTACGATAGCGGATTCGACATATGGGGCGGAGAGAATTTGGAACTGTCGTTCAAAACTTGGATGTGCGGAGGCACTTTGGAGATCGTTCCGTGCTCGCACGTCGGTCACATATTCAGAAAGAGATCACCTTACAAGTGGCGAACCGGTGTGAACGTTCTCAAGAAGAATTCTGTTAGATTGGCTGAGGTACCATAAACCATGAATTATGAATATTATATTTTTTCTGTTTTAAAACATTATAGTAAGGCTGCGTAGCCATCAGAGATTTACGAGGTAGCGAGGTGGTTTGTCTCTTTTGGCTTCATTATCTTAGCCTCACATTCGCAGCTCTGTTGGAAATGTGCTAGCGGAGCTAAGTTTTTGTTCAGTTCAGTGGGACGTGAGCGAGAAATGTGTGCGAGATGTGCGAGAGCTACTGGACTACCACTTACCAGTCTCCAAAAACTCAAGGCAATCAAAACAAAACAAGGCAAAACAAGGCATCCTCGCACCAGTCAGCTACACACCGTTTCGCGCCACTACGCATGCTCGCACCGCCTAGCTTCTTTGCACTTCTCTAGCAGATATGCAGCCTATCGATTAAGTTTATTTAAACAAGAATAAAACTCATCGCTTTTCCGCCTTTCAGGTTTGGTTAGATGATTATGCCAAGTACTATTATCAACGAGTTGGTAACGACAAAGGTGATTACGGTGATATAAGTAGCCGGAGAGCATTAAGAGAAAAACTTGGTTGCAAATCGTTTGAGTGGTATTTAAAAAATATTTACCCCGAGCTATTTATTCCGGGAGAGTCCGTTGCTCACGGGGAGGTTTGTATGAATCCTTTCAATAACATAATCACAATATTATTACTTACATTGATTGATAAATTCAAGTTTCGTATAAAAAATGCATCTTTGATCTTAAGAAAATTACAAAGTTGGTAACTTTCATGAATTCATTTTGTTTACCCGCAAATTATATTTACATTTTATTAAGAAATAGAACATTGCATGCTGAACAATTTATACTTCCGTAGAGTTCTAGAACTAGGAATATTGTTTTGTGGTAATATTCCTCGATATAATTTAATTTTACCAAGAGTGCAAATTCTTAGCTGTGCTATACGTGTAATGTGTCCTTCAAAATTATTACCTGTGCAGATTCGAAATGTCGGCTTCGATAAGACATGTCTGGATTCACCAGGCCACAAGTCCAACCATCATAAGCCCGTCGGACTTTACCCGTGTCATCGGCAGGGAGGAAATCAGGTCTTCTGTCGTTTAAACTTTCACCTGTTGCGGCAGTACCACGTTGAAAACATCGTTTTGACCATTTTGTTCTGTTCAATATTTCTGCACTCTGATTTCCCAGCATGATTGCACGGTTTGTTAACTATAGCACAGTCTGCACGGAATTTTATTAGTATTTTTTTATATGAATCGTTAGATTCGAAATGAAGCGAACGGTCGCCGTAACTGCCTCGATGGTGTATCGTTAGAGGAGTCCCAAGAAGCAGCAGAACCTATAATGTTACACTCGTGCCACGGTCAAGGTGGCAATCAGGTATTGAAATGCGAGTGACGTTTCGTGTTCGATAAAAATGGGTTTATTTAAATGCACCACTGAACTTATTCTTTTATGAGGAATAAGTGGCACTGTTTTGTTCGTCATTTTCATTAATCACCTGGACATTATTACTTGTAGAGTAGTAAGCGAAACTTTAACACAATGCTTCAAGTAATAGTGTCACCAGCACGCTTGCTTTGGCACGCCTTTCTAAATTGTGGATGACATTAGATCGCGAATCCCTCTACGGATATGTGCATCGACACTGCAGCGGGACCGGAGGATATGAAGAAGCCAGTAAATGTATGGCCATGTCATGGAGAATACGGCAACCAGGTTTGTCTATTAACGCCACCACAACAACTGCTCCCATTGCTTCTGCTTTGACATGTATATTTTTAGGTTTTGGTGCCCATCGTGAGTAGCTTTTAATAATAGATTGGAATTAAATAACCCTTATGTCGTGTATCACACTACGACTGTATAACTAATGAACAAAGCTGTTGCGTGCTGATAACGTTTTTTCTTCCGCACGCATAAGTTTTGGGTCGTATTTTTCATTTATATACGCTGTACTAATGCGACTTTACGATAACTTTAACGAAATAGTTTTAGTCATTCATACTCGTTTATCATTTAATATTTTTTATCTTCACATCGGGTTTGGTCACGCACGTTATATTTATAGCTGGGAAATCAAATTGGTACTTCTTCTTATTAACTAATATTATTATATACTTAGTCTGTTCAATTTTTAATGATTTTATAAACTTTTGGTACTGCCGCTAGGTATATTTTATTAGTATGTAAGCTTAGATTAATTTAATCGTCTATCATAATATAATATTTTTTATACAGAACATTATTATTAACAATTTCTCCATTCATTAGTAAAAACATTCGTTCTCATCACAAATCACTTTTATATTCATAGCCTTCCATGCTATATAACAATAGTAATTATTATTAAAATGTTGTAATTTTATGTATTTACTCTTAATTTTTTTCCAATTAACCGAGTGAGTTATAAGCATCCTATCCGATAATGGATGGAGGGGGGTTTATTCATTACAACAATTAATATAAAAACACGTACCTACTTATAATATGAATATATGGGTTGGTTTGAAGGAAAAATCAGAAATAACCTTCAGGAATCTATTTGACTACCGGTTTATTAAAGGGTTTGGGTTTTTTGCTGAAGATTAATTTCTCTTTAATTTTTCATTAAATCTAGGATAGGATTAATGTTTGTTTTGATTTCAACTATGATACTGAGAAAAGTTTTTGTTTGACAAATGTACTTTTTGATGTAATAACAATTATTATGTAAACGTTTTCAGTACTGGATGTATTCGAAAAATGGCGAAATCCGTCGTGACGAGACTTGCCTCGATTATTCGGGCCACGACGTTGTACTGTACCCTTGTCATGGGGCCAAGGGCAATCAATTATGGATTTATGACCATAATGTAAGTATATAGTTACAATGTTATTATTATAACAAGAGATTGTTATTCGTTAAACATCTTCATAAAATATTTTTTTGGAAGTTTACTGATATTTTACAGATTGCTATTATAGTTATGATTAAACACACTCTTTTCATATATTTAACGTGTTTAAGTCATGTAGAATATCATTGTGCAGTGAATATAATAATATTTACGGGCTATGTTTCACATTAAAATTTTAAGTAATAGTACATTATTGTCGAGGCTCGGAATAAAGCAATTTATGGACGAGTAACATTGGAAGGCCGAGGCGAAGCCGAGGACTTCCAAGTGATTTTAAAAGGACGAGGCGCTAGCCGAGGCCTTTTTAAGTAAACGAGGCCATGAATTGCTATATCGGCCGAGGCTTATATAGTACTTTTCTCTAATTTGCGAGGAAACAACAAAAAAATAATTAAAGAAACACTGTTTTATTTCATGTTAAATGTTGTAGTACATTAGTTTCTTCCGCCATATCTGGTGGTGTAAAGTCCATTAATTCTTCATCCGATTCCGAATCCATTTTTATTTCAGAACAAGAAATATATTGTAAAAGAAAACACCAGTCACCAATAATTCTTTACCTCCAATTAAATCACGCTCTTTTTGTTCCATTAAAAAAAAATCATTCTTATTTTTTTTAATTGTATAACTCAGCGAAAGAAATGCACATTTAAAACACCTAATCACAGAGGAGAAACACCTAATAGAGGAAAGTGTACATTTTAAAAACCTCGTACCTGTCCAGCAATTTACATTATTGTCCTGTTACGTAATTGCTGGCGCCACGCCAGCAATGAGCCAATTGACGTTTCGTTTTTTTTAAATAAAGAAGCGATTTCCGAGCAAATTTGAGAAAATATATTTACCTACCCTATATTTACATCTGCTTCGGCTTCGCACGGGTATACGTATAGGTGCAAATGACCGCTCATTAAGCGATTTAATAATAATCGTTTAGTGACTCATCAGACGTAATTTAATGAATATCTCTGAATGCGACATTTAATCACACTATTACACTTAATATTATAAAGGCGAAGTTTGTGTGTGTGTGTGTGTGTATATTTGTTACTCTTTCACGCACAAAATACTGGACGGATTTGGCTGAAATTTGGAATGGAGACCGATTGTACCCTGGATTAACACATAGGCTACATTTATCTTGGAAAATTAAAGGGTTCCCGCGTGAATCAAAAAACCTTAATTCACACGTCACACGAAGTCGCAGGCATCATCTAGTCTTGAATATGATTCAAACACCTTTTGTTACAGACCAAGTTAATAAAGCATGGGTCCAGCGAAAAATGTATGGCAATATCCCGCAACAAGGACAAAATCGTCATGGAGACTTGCAACGAGTCTGAGAACAGACAGATGTGGAATATGGAGAACTTCAACGCCGACAGGCTGAGTCCAGAGCTCACGGCCGAGTAGCGGCAGGCCTACGACGAAGTAATGTTCATATAAACGGAGACTTTTAACTATCGTGAGTGGTACTTGTAATTGTAATATAGAAGCGGCTGCAACTCACTAGTTTTAATCGGTTAGCTCAACTGACTGAAACTAGTTTTGTTAAGGACGCATGTTGCTCAAAGCTCATCTTAGAGCGATGCTACACGACCCGTACGGAGTCCTTAAGGCGCAAATTAGACGGTGCCTCGTTCATCGTTCATCTTTGCAATCAACATTTTTTGCGAAAATGAACCGTCTTAACTCGCCCTAAGGGCGAATTTTCTACGGTTAATTTTTCGAGATTTTTTGAGGTTCATCGGTGAGCCATCCGTCATTTTCGATGACCCTCGATGAAGCCTCGAAAATGAAAGCAAAAATCTCGAAAGCTGAATTCGCCCTTAGGGTGAATTAAGACGGTTCATTTACGCAAAAAATTTCGCAACGATGAACGATGAACGAGGTACCGTCTAATTTGGGCCTAAAGAGATGCAACATGGCGCACCATGTTGCGTCGCCCAACGATCCCGAACGGGTTTACAGCTATTAATAGGACAGTTTACGCCCATTAATAATTGTTTTTTCTTTTTTTAATTTTATTCAAATGAGTTGCAGCCGGTTGCTTAGTACAATTCTAAAAATAGGACTATTGTAACACAGTGGACTTTTTATAAAAATAATTAAAAAAACACGGACAAGTTACTAATGTGAGTGCTATGAATCACTTGTTGTTGAACGCATTTTGTGTATAGGTAGTCTAGATAATAAATTGTGGGTGGATTTTATGGTAATATGACTTTTTGACGATTATTGACTGTATTGTTTGTTTTAGATTTATATAATATGGATTGATGTATAATATAGTTATGACCCCTAAATCGACCCCATTCAATTTGGCCTACATTTTTTTTTTCGGATCTCAGCCATAATAGGTATTATGCATATTGCATCATACTTATACTTATTATTTATAGGCTTTGATAGTTTTCTGTGTTTAACTTAAATCAGAGGATTACTGTGGGCTCGATTTGAATTATCTGTAAAGACTGTAGAGCAATTATTTTTGTCATTGTATATTTTTCCATTTTACCCATCTCCTATTATGAATTAATATCAATGATGTTTTGAGTTCATAATTTTATTAATTTTCAACTATATAAAAATCAACATTACAATAGTATTCTATATCAAGTATTAAATACATAATTATAATATAATAATATTAGATTTAATCCCGAACCTGTACATATCTTGCTACATATTAAATACGAAATATTGGAGTACCTAATAAAAAAATTTAAATGCCTAGATTCGTTAATACACTCATCATTTCTTAGTGATGATGTTATATAGTTTCGCGAAAAGTTATTGTGAATTTTTCAAAAAATTGTATTAGTCTATAACTTTGTCCTAGAAAATTTATCTAGTGAAAATATTTATAAAATACACTAGTTAGGTCTTACAATATACTGAAATGTCTTATATTTTTAGTTACTTTCTATGATAAGTAAATATTTTTGTAATTCGAGTGAATTAAGCGAATTTATTTTTGTCTCTATCTCTTTAGAAGATACTGTTTGACATTTGACTAAAATTCGACTGATTTAGTTATTATCTTTTAATTATTATTTCGTTATCACAAATTAAAAATTTTATTTTTATTGTTTTGGATGTCTGGCTTTATAAAAGACGGAAAATGTTCAAAATTCTTTAAAAAAGTAAATTTTAAGAAATATTGTAAAGTCACTTTCCAAATATTATATTTATTTGTTAAATTTTGTCTTTATTTTTTTGTCTAAATAATAATAATCAATGATTACATTCCAACTTGTGATTTCTTGTACGAAACTTAAAAATAAAATATGTATTATTGTGCGTAGATAAAAACTGCCAGCTGTGTAATTGTAAAAAAAATATGATACACACGATGTTGTAAATAAAATAAAGTGTACATTTTTAGGATAAAAATTTTCTGTCATTGCTCATCATATCACATAGTAAAAATAATTAAATATTAATTTAATCAAAAATGAAAGTGCCAGTATTTTTGTTTAAGATTTTGGTATGTTTTATAATCATTACTTATTCTCGTTGTACAACATTATGAAGTAATGCCTTTATATTACTTTCGTTTATAAAATACGAAAATCTTCCGTACGAGAATAGTCTGGTTTTTGGTAAATTTTCAATATTATCAGTATCAATAATACACAATATTGCTACTGTAAAATATAAACTTTAAAAACCTGATGATATGACTACAAACACCCGACCACTACCTTGCGGTGAATGTTTGTCGAATATTTAGATTTTTTTTATTCAATTTCTGATATTGTAGAATACCTACCAAAAACTCAACAACTATCTCGTCTCATCGGGTATGGTTAAACAGTATGTTGTCATATTATTTTATTTTTAATCTTGTCAAACATTGCCTAATTAACAAATATCAACTCTAGATATACAAAAATAGGTACAATATGAATATAATTATATTAAAAATAATATTTCTGCCCGAACTTTGAATATCCATTCAATTACACTTGGGATTCGATTAATTATTATAATCTCTATAATAGATAATTTTAAGTCAAAGAGGCGAAATAAATACATGAAACATAGTAAAGTTAATAATTTTAACTAAAACATAAATTATTACATTCATTTTCTGCTTTGCAGCGCATTGCTTTAATAGTGTAAGTCTATAAAAGCAATGCATTGTTTTCTTTTGTGTTAGAATTAAATTAAAATACAATTTCAAATAATAGTAATATGCCCACAACTTCATTCGCGTGCGTTTTTTAAAATCCCTCGGGAAGCTTGATTTCTCGCGTATTCCCTTTCTCAGTTTGCAATCTATCTCCTTCACAAATTTTATTGAAATCAGATCCGAAGTTAGGCACGAAAGGTAACAGGCAGGTAGTTACTTTCGCATTTATTATAATATTAGTACGAATAATATAGACCATTATAGTTCTTCAAGATACACTTTCCTGTTGAGTTTTTGAATAGGTACGGTAACATCTGTTTTGTTTAACACTGCCTATTTTATTGTGTAAACATAGAATTCGTCTCTTCGATTTTAATAAAAGAAAAGTGTATTTTATTAATAAAAAAAACCATTAAATGCGATGGAAAAGACATGTAGATGTTAATTAATTCTTGTTGGTTTTACGACCGGTATTAAAAACCAATGTAATCCAAAATTTAATCAAAGGTGGAAATGTTTTTACTAATTGGTAAAACAGATTGCAATCTTAATACATGCATTGATTATATTGAAAGGCTTTACTTTATTACTTAGTTCATTTCACTATCGTTGAGTAAAATTTAGGCCGACTTGCACCAATCCTGTTTAGTTATATTTTCTAGACCTGTTCTTATTATGTCAACTCTGAAATAGTATTGTCAAAAAGTGACAGCATCACAAAATTTAACTAATTAAACATGATTAAGCAGTTTGGTGCAAGTCGGCCTTAATCAACGAATAGATTTGACGGTTTGACAGATTTTCAATGTATAAACTGTCAAAACGTCGAAATTGTTCGACATTGACACTTCGGGGATTCAATTTTCGACATTAAATCCGTTGATTTTAGATTTGATTGTTACTAATACCGGCCGTAAGACGTGATAAATGTGCCTTATACCTTTACGTAATATTGTATTTGAATGTTAAAATTTCTGTATATAAAATGCGATGTCTCTTGTACTATGATAAGATGGCGTAATGTTAGTTGGAACAGTAGTGTTTGTAAAATAAAGCATTATGTTTGATTTGTATGTTGTTGTTTTGCTTTTTGGAATAGACCCAGTTATTAAAGAGCCCCAGCATATTTATGTACTTATAACAAGGAAAGATTCGAGTTACCCGCCTACGAAAAATTGGATGTAACATGCCGTCATATTATTATTGATTTTATTCAAAACAAATGCCTATCACCTGGACGATAATAACCATGGAAGTAGTACTAAAGCATAATAACGAATCGATTCATCAAAAGCTCGGTCATCAAAATCGGTTCAGTATTTTAGGCGTTACAGTGGAACATACAAGTAAATACAAACACATAAACTGCTGAAATCATAACGCTTTTGGCTTTGTCGAGAAGGGCTTAGGCCATAGTCCAGTCTGCCAATTGAGCGCGGTGGACTATGGCCTCAATTGGCAGACTTCACGATGTTATCCATGATATAATTTAATTGCTTAGCGAACATAACTCAGAAAAATCAGAGATCGACCAGATCAGGAGGCTGAAGACATCCACAGATCCACTATCATCTCTCCATATTATAGTTAGTACATCTCTCTTCATTTAAAATCATCCATTGCGCTACCCTGTCTTGTCCATTTGTAGGGTAATATTTGAACTGCTGTCCACTCTTAATGGAAACTTCTCTATATTAAACTCTACCTCAGTGATTCCCAAAGTTGGACCCCCAGGGGCCCACGGGAGATTCAACGGGGGTCTACGTTGGCGTGACCATGACGAGGGTCTACGAGAAAAAAGTTTCGGAGCCTCTGCTCTAGCTGATGCCCGTGTTTTCGGGTTTCGAGTTTTACATTTGAGAAATTAGAAGTTTGAGCTCCTGATTATCTGATTTATCCGTTTTTATTTTGTATCGAGGTATCCCATTAAATATTTCTGGAATAAATAGTAGCCTATGCCCATCTTTATGTAATTCTCTACTGAGCTAATAAAAGTTTCGTCAAAATCGGGAGAGCCGTTTCAAAGATTAATAGACGACAATCCGACAAAAATTTTGAAAATAATTGTTTCAGTAATGCTCTCTTAGAAATAAATGATAAAATCAACAAATAAATGAGCATAATATATTTTGAAATAACCGAGAGACTTCAACAATATTACTTTTTCCTTTCAAAAGAAAAACTTTTTCGCTTACAGCATTACACTTTCTTGTTTACAAAGTTTTCGCTTTGCAATTATCGAAGCTTGAACTTGTCTGGTGAAATGAAAAACCACAAGAACAATAGATTGAACCTGAACTCGCGTCACGGTCGGTTACTCTTTGTAGTAACAGCTTAGACTCGGCGAGGGTTTCTATTGCAATTACCGCCTTTCCCAGTCAACGAGGATTAGCGACGTCGCTCCTTTGACGCGTCATAGTCCGGTATTTACACTGTGATCTGACTACTTACGGCGAACTGTTGCTTGATTTGTAGAATATACCTACTTATTTGTTAGTTACGATCTTATATTTACCTGTTAGAATGATCTGGGCACACACCGCATTATTTAACCCAAGAAAACTCCTACCATTATACGAACAATGTGAAAGGGTAGGATCCTCAGAATTGAGGAATATGATGAGAAGAGAGAGTAACAACCTTATACGAGTAAGTAATGTACTTAATCTAGAATGAACTGTCCCATCATAACTAATATTAGGTACACCTAATGTTTTTGTGTCTCTTATTGGGTTTGCACCTATAACTTTTAAGAGTAAGATGAATTTTTAGGCAATTACTTAATATATTATCAACTGTGAAAGAAAACATCTCCAAACTGTTCTTAGAGGCCAATTTGCATTGTGCCAGCGTGATGGACTATGACCTAATAACCCTTCTTTGAGAGGAGACCTGCGATCAGTAGCGAGCCGTTGATGTGTTGCTGATGATGAAGATGTAGAATTGAATATCTATTGACCACTTTCACCAGTAGCAGGATCTAAACAATTTTATAAGTAGTATACCTATCCCAGAGGCTACTTGATGCTGCAGCATCAGCTCAAGGTTACCATGTCTTGGAAATAATAATCCGAAGTAACAGTACACCCGGTGACAAACAGGACAATAACTCCTGATAGTCTGTAGTAGACTGGCATAGTACAAACAGAATAGTAGGCTAACTTCATACAAAGTGGCCGCTGCCGGTTTGAATGTATGCGTGAGCAGCGGGCGCCGTGTACGCACGGAAGTTTCACGCACACATTCGCAAAATCTCAACCGGCTCAATCGGCCAGCAGTACGGGCCGCGCGGCGCGCCACAGAGTACTTTTGTATATATCGCGCCGCTGTTCTAATCGCGCGCAATTGCGTATTACGTCGCACGCTCGCTCTTTTTTGTTTGTTTAATTTTTCAATAAAAGTAGTAACCTACCTATTAATAATCGCGGGCATCAGCTAGTCAAAAATAAAAGTGACAACCCTAGGCGTCAACGCAAGAGTAGGTAATTAACTCGCCGATCGGCCTTAGTTAGCCTACTATTCTGTTTGTACTATGCTACTGGTGTGACAACGAGTCCGCAATGCAAACAAATGAATCGCACATGTGAAAGTTTCTTTGCCCTTTAATGAAATAGGAAATGAGCTGATGATCTTCAAACACCCGAGCAGATTTTCACAAATTATAGCTAAGAAAAAATCGACCTTCTGGATCAGAAAAAACCGCATCAAAATCGGTTAATTCGTTGGGTAGCTACGAGGGAACAGCCTACACACAGTTACACTTATAACACCCCAGGTATTATCAAACTTATAACACCCCTCTTTTTGTTGTGAATTAAAAATCAATTCCAATATGGAGCGCTGAAAACAATCCACACGTGCTTTCAAGCTAATGAAAACAATTCTCCACGGTCCGTTCATTTTACTATCGTCTAGCTTCGGGATGTTGCGAAGTAATTGGATTGGGAACGACGATAGAATAGAATAACGTATAATTAAACTTATCTATTTTGTTTTTTTTATATGCTTAATGTGTGTTTACATAGGATGTTAATTGCTAAAAAAAGTTCAACACATTAGCCGTAGCGGCGTACAAATACTTTGTCATATCGACATACAATAGAAATTCTACACATTCCAATACAATAGAAATATACATTTGAACTACTAAACATTTATTCAGCTTTTTACCTACTAAAAAGAGAAAAAATACAAAAGATGACAAAAACTTAATTAACACTGAATACATAATATTATATTGTCCTTATATTACAAAAAGTAAGTAGGTATGTTAGTTAAAGCTGAAAAGGCTACTGCCTCAGCATAATGCTGCAGAGTTGATTTTCAGGCATAGCCTTTAAACTACTTAATAATAATAATTATAGGCATACATAACTTACAAATACTAAAATGTCAAGATTTTAAATTGTCAGAAACCAAAAATAAAATTAGAAACACTTTTTATCATGCTGGAAATATTCTTCTAAAGAGTAAAAGTTTTATCCCTGCAGCCATTTCCTCAGCCCCTGCGCAAACTGTTTCATTGGAAGTGATTGTATATCATATGGTAATTTATTAAAGATTTTAACTGCCATGGCGTAACAACACCTGTTATATAGTGCTGTCCGTGGCGCTCTTGTAAGCATTAGTTTATTCGGAAATCTTAAAGATCGAGTTCGAGTTGTTTCGCACATGGCCTGGAAAATATGTTTATTTAATTTGACAAATTTTGAAATTTCTAAGATGTACATGCATGGAAGCGGCAATATTTTAAGTTTTAGAAAGGCCGGCTTACATGAATCATAGGGTGCCATGCTTAGAATTGCTCTTAGACATTTTTTTTGTACAATGAATACTTTATTAACGCTTGTTGAATTTCCCCAAATAACAAGTCCATAGCGGAGTACAGAAGATACATATCCATGGTATGCTGTAAGAGCTGTTTGAGTACTAGTTGTAAGGCTTAATCTGCGTAGTACATACACGAATCTGTTTAACCTATTGCATATGTTGCTGACATGGCTTTTCCAAGAGCAATGTTCGTCTATTTGTATACCTAGAAATTTACATTCTTCTACTTCATTGATCTTTTCCCCTTTATAGTTAATATTAAGATTAGCACGTCTTTTATTATAATTTCTAAATTGAATAAAGTTCGTTTTATTTATATTGATATGCAAATTATTGCTTTCTAACCATTGTATTATTAGTTTTATAGTATTATTAATGTCAGATTCAAAAGTACTAATGTCATTATTATTGCATGTCAAATTGATAGAGATGTCATCGGCGAAAAGTGTCATATTATTATTTGTAATGTCAGGTAGATCGTTAATATAAAACAGAAAAAGTAAAGGCCCTAGTACTGTGCCTTGTGGTACTCCATAGTTATTAGTTTCATAAGTCGATTTAATATTTACTAGGTCATTATTTTCATTTATGTTTTCAATTTCAACACATTGTTTCCTGTCTGTTAAGAATGATTCTATCCATTTTAACGCTGGCCCTCTGATTCCAAAATTATCAAGTTTGTTTAAAAGGATTTTGTGTGAGACGAAATCGAAAGCCTTAGTCATGTCGATAAAAATGGCAACTGTAAGTTTTTTTGCGTCAATATCTTTAATTATTTGGTCAACTAAGTTAAAGCACGCTTGAGTTGTTGACTTTTTAGATTGAAAGCCATATTGTTCTGTTTTAAAGATTTCTAGATTATTTGCAAACTCTGTTATGCGTTTGTACATGGCTTTTTCAAATATTTTCGACATAACTGGTACCAGTGCTATGGGACGATAGTTGCATATTTGGTCTCTATCACTTAATTTTAAGTTGATTATACGGGTCTGCCCGCGAAATTCAAATTTAATTTGCTTTTTCGCAATTTGTAAACTAATACGACAAAGTAGGCTTGTCTATGGTTGACAATCCGCGTTCAAATTAAAATTTTAGGATTGCTAGTTTCGACGGAATCGATTGTGTTCACAGGTACAAGCGTCCATAGGTACAGCACTCGCCCTAATTTATAAGGACAGTGGTTATCTAATGAGTTAGTTCATTTAGAAATCCGTCAGCGTACGCACGCGAACCGAATACCCGAACCGTATAAATTTGTGAACCTCTTGATTTATGGATTGATTGAAACTTTTCGGTGGTTTACGAGTATTTTGGCGGTGCTCCAATAGTCAATGAACATTGGAACTTTTTCATTTACGTTCGCGGACGCCGCCGACTGAATAATATATGAGGCGCTTCGGAACTGGAAATCCTTTGGCTTTGGCTCTGGCTTCTGAGGATTTTAAGCCGCTCGTCCTTCAGTGAATTAATGATGTATTTCTTTGGGATCGTTTCGTTAGTCTTGTGTAAGATTTAAAAACTAAAGAACCATATAAATTACAAGTTTTTTCCCGCGGCTTCGCTTACGTTAAGTTCGATTTTTCAAACCCCTGTCTAACCCGCTTAGAGGTTGAATTTTCGAATATTCTTAGCAGTTCTTAGCGGATGCCTACCTACGTTATAAAAAGCTATCTGTATGCCTTTCAGCTTAATCCATCCAGTGGTTAGAACTTAGAGCCGTGCGTTGATAGATCAGTGAGTCAGTCAGTCACCTTTGCCTTTTATATATTTAGATTATTTTAAGTATTTGCTTCGTACTTAGTATTTCCGTGGTAACTGTCTGCCAATCTCACAATGATGAAGCGGGTTGACCGAAAACTAAGATAACTTAGTTTAGCTTAGCTCGCATAGCTGACGCAGTTTTTCATACTTGTGTGCAGATAGCAAACTAAGCTATATTAGCTAACCAAAATATGCGAAGCTAGGTTAGCTGTGTACGCCGTTGCGCAGCTACACAAGCTAACACTTCCCGCCTATCCTGGCCCTTCGCGCTTCCTTCGCCAGTGCGTTTTTGTGTCTTAAAGACACACAAAGTGAAGTTCCTTATTAATTTTTTTCATTAATTATATTCATGGCAAGCGATACATCTCTCAAATCGAACTTCACATCACTCACTGAGCTTCCCCTTAGTTTTGATGTGCATAGGACATATTTCTAGTTTAGCTTAGTTTAGCTAACTTAGTTTAGCTTTGGCATAGCTTGGTTTTCGGTCTGCAACCCGCTTGAGGATCAAAGAAGACCTATTCCATAGAGAGACCAGCTCCATTCCACTTCGTAGCCAAGTACCCTCATTGGTCTCAGAGGCAAGTAGGTGGCTTGAAACCTTTGTCCAATCATGGGGAAATAAATGGTCCTGACATATGCCTGATTATCCGCTTGGCGGGGGCAGGCGTCCCTACTTCACATACATACCTACAGACATTTGTAGTGCTTATTCTTCTCGTCTCACTTGCGGCCAGCAGGCAGGCAGGTATAAACAAGCTCGTTTCAACTTAGACCTCATTGCTTTCCATTAGGCAATGATTGTCATCAAGCGCAAGCCTATTAGGAATGCTTCAAAAAAGGTAAGTAATTACTATGACGACAGGATATTAATGTTCTGTGGATTAATACTCGTTTTTATCAACGTTATCTATCTTTTACAGGCTACCATAGCTAAATTAGGTGACGCTTTCTGTCAATTTAGTTTTCTTTCTACCTTTATGGAACGCCTAAAGGTGGATTTAATATTAGGTAAGAGATCTTGTTTAGGGGCGAACTACGTAAAGAGACTCTTAATTAGGCGATGACTTAAGTATGGTTGCTGAAAACAGGCATATTAAGTCCTCGGAGACCATTATGATGATTCTGACAAGATAGTCCTTGACTGCGATTTCACCTGGTGGTAAGTGACGATGCTGTCTAAGATGGTACTGGGCTAACTTGGAAGGGGTATCGCAGTGTACATTCAACCATTGCCTCTAATCAGTTTCTACACGCCATCGTGCCGGAAGCTAAATCGCTTGGTGGCACGTCTTTGATGGTAGGGTGGTAACTAGGCACGGCCGAAGCCTCACACCAGACCCAAGCAATTCAGAAAATATAAATTTTAAATTGACCCTGCCGGGAATCGAACCCGAGATCTCCTAGTCATAAGACCACAGCGCTCACCACTCCGCCAGGGGGGGTCGTCGTTAGGCGACGTTTTAGCATAGACGTGGCGTTGCGCGGCGCGTGCGGCGTCGAGTCGCGCGTGAAACTCAAACATATGGCCAAGTATGAGAGCGTTTACAGAGAGGCGTCGGCGTTGAACGCGGCGTTGCACGCGGCGGGCGCCGACGCGGGCAGCGCGGCGGGCACCGCGGCGACGCACAGTGGGTCGAAACAGCTATATGAGGGACATAGGATTTTTTGTTACAAATTCCATTTAAAAAAATACTTATCGAAAGACCTTGTCATTCTGATGAATAATTGTTATTAAACGTTTTTCTCTAAAACTGATAGTTTGCCCGGAAAAAAATATTTTCAGTTTTTGTTGTATGGAATGAAACAGAAACTGCTAAAATTTGTACAAGTCTTGAGAGGTCTTGCTTTAAAACTACTTTATTCTTATTCTTTGGCTTGTTTGCTATAACTCTATGTTATCAGCTTGCACCCAAACTTGCCCGTTTAAAAGTTATTAGAAACCGAAATTTAAAAAAAAAAGAATTTTTATTGATTTTATAATGTCGTGGATTATCAAATATTTGACCAAAATAATGTGCTGCATGAAAATTCTATGAGTAAATATTGAAATTAACTTTAAATCACTAGTTCATCGAAGAGAAACTTATAAGTTAAGCACTTAAAAAAGGATATTTCATAGATTAAAACTGTAAATTATATTAAAATAACGTGAATTTAAACAAAGGATCTACAAAAATAAAACTTTCAAAATATAGCTTTCTTTATTTTTTTTAACAATTCATTTTATTATGTATCTAATGTATCTCCTTAGCTAAACTGTCTTTGTTGTTGGAAACTAATTACAAACAGTGAAAAATTAGCTAATCATACTTTATATTATAAATGTTTGTTTGTTGGTTTGTCCTTCAATCACGCCGCAACAGAGCTACGGATCGACGTGATTTTTACATGGGTATAGTTGAGGACCCGAGAGTGACTTTTTATCCCGGAAAATCAAAGAGTTCCCGAGGTACTTTAAAAACTAAACCCACGCGGACGAAGTCGCGGGCATCAGCTTATTATTAGCAAATTTTAGCAGTTTCTGTTTCATTCCATACAACATAACCTGAAAATATTTTTTTCAGGGCAAACTATCAGTTTTAGAGAAAAACGTTTAATAACAATTATTCATCAGAATGTCAAGGTCTTTCGACAAGTATTTTTTTAAATGGAATTTGTAACAAAAAATCCTATGTACCTCATATTATAGCAGTTTCGACCAACTGTGCGTCGCCTCGGCGCCCGTGGCGGTGCCCGCCGCGGTGCCCGCCGCGACATGACGCCGCACGCGCCGCGCTAAGCCACGCCTATGCTAAAACGTCGCCTAACCTTTGAAGATAATATTGTATATGTAGTTATAAATGTCCTGGTTCGGAAGTTTTATAGCAAATTTAATTTTTATTGTTAAAAGTCAAAATAGTACCTAAAGGTTATTTTACCGGTTAACTGATGAAAACTGGTAGGTAGCTTTACAATAAGTTAAAGCTAACCCGTCAAAGATAAAAAAACAGGGAAAACACTCTCGACCGCACCAGTGTTTTCGATGCCTAAATAAAAAAAATAATAAAAACTAAAACAACACTATTCGTGCCACAGCATTTGTAGTCGACTTACTTCCACCAGAGGGGTTCTATTCAGTTTGAAAAACGAATGCGCAACGGGGCGCGACGCGATACGTGCGAGCGGGTGTCATATCAGAACACTTTTTCATATGGACTCAGCTTTTAGAATCTGTTTGGAACAATCTATTTGTACCAAGTTGTACCTATAAAGTATACTAGCAAAAAGCTGAGCTTTGTGAGGGCTCGCGTAGTTTTTCTAACGGGTAATAAGTTCTGTTGCAGCGATGTTAACTCTTTGGTTTTCTAACATATGGTGTTAGTGGTACAATAACATTATATCCAATGAATACAAAATTGATGTTCATTTTTAATGGTTATAAAATTATTATTTTTTTTGACAGATATAACACATCTGGGTATGAAGTTGAATCACTATGTTAAAGCACAAATCTATAAGCGTGATAATTTTTCAGTAAAGTGTACCACAAAAATGCTCAGGTTGTGGGATAGTGTTATGTTACTGGCAATTTATGGGTTAGTCTGTTTAATAAGTCAGTTTGCTTACATGGGTTACTTTTCCCATTTATTCCACCTTTCCACATTAATGTGTGCTTAGTTTAGTTTTAAAAAATCTGATTAATTTTTATGTAAATTATTATCAAACTGTTTGGTAAACCAAACTATTTTGTTTATCAATCAGTTTTATAAAAATTACATAAAAATTCGATGACTCTTTGCTAGAACCTATTTTTCATTTTACCCATGTCAACTGACTTATTGAACCTACTCGATTTATTTAAGAATTCTGGTAGGAATTTTTCATAATCTTTTCTTAGTATCAGACGAACTGCAAGGCAGTTTACGTATCTGCATCGCAATAGGTCTCTTGTATGAATTCTTGCTGCTCATGCACTTGTGCCGCTTGTATCCATCGGCTTCATACGATTCGTATGATGTCATCGGTCCTCCTAGTGGGGGTCTGTTAACAGTGCATTTTCCGGTGCAAGATTGGGGCCCTTTAACAACTTGGGACCCCCAACGACCAGTGGTTCTACGAACTATGTGAAATGATTGTATGAGTGAATAAAATATAGTTATAGTTATTTTACGTTATGTTTTTACGTAAAATATTATGTTCAGTCCAACCTAGCACCACATCTCGAAAGAATTTCGCTTCTCACATAATCTCAGAGTCTACTTTTCCGAAGCGTCCCACAATCGCTTTGACTAGCCGATGAATAAAACATCCACTCGCAAATTAGTATGTGGCGCTGTATACCACATTTCCGAATAAAACACAACACAAGTACGTTCTGAAAGCAAGCAGTTTCCGAACAAACTCGAAAGTTGCGCGAAGTTCGCAGTCAGTCGCAGATTGTTCCTGCAAACTCTATCGGCGCTTAATTCGAAATGCGAAAAAGTTTTCCTAAATTTTTAACTCGTTCCTTCTATTCCTTTTTATCCAATTTCTAGTTATTTCGTTTCGCAGGTCATTTTAAAATATCTGCAAGCCATTAAGTGCCAATGGCGGCCTTTATCAGCCCTCTAGCCTAAAAAGCAAACTTTTAAAAGTTTTTCTTTCTGACATAGACTTGTTTTTCATATGATTAAGCAATAGGAATATATTATTTAAAAAATAAATAGGCAGAAATTATATAAAAAATAAATCCATATCTAAATTAATAAACGTTAACCAATTTGGTATTGGAGTAACCACTTTAATTTTTTTTTTATTTTTATTTTAACCCGGAGAAATTTACGTCAAAAGAAGTATTTTATATTATGATTCATACAAAATATTAATTATATAATTTTCTTTCTAAATATAATGTTAAGTATTTATTTTGAAAAAAAAATACAAGTTTTCTAAAGACTCCCATAATGTCGTCCTTTGATTATGCTTCAACAAAATGTCTTTTTTAGTTTATTGAAACTAATCAATTGAGCAGAAGTGTAGAAAAACAAAGGGACAAGACCTGTTTATCGGAAAAAAATCTTAACCTTAAAAAATTAAACTAAAAATTATGACGCGCTTTTTGCTTTTCTTTTTTACATTAAATACTCGGCCAGTAAGTGTACCAAGGTACACTTTAAAAACACCCTATATCGCTTATGGTTCAAAAGGCTTTTAGTGTTGGCCAGAGTGGCTGTACGGCTCTTGAAGCCACTGCGGTGCTGTAAACAACTAACTGTAACTTAAGGGTAGACCTATACGTAAACATGTACAATAGAGGCAGGGTAACTTGGAAAACCTATAACACTATCTGCCGCACTCAAACACATTCATTATGTTCATAATTTAATATAAAAAAAATTGTCTTTATAAAACCGACTTCAAACGCCCGCGCCACTACAAAGTATATAATTTGTTGTTGATATTTTAAAAATCGCCCGACTGATTTCGATAAAATTTAAATGGGACTACCTGGGAAGTATACCCTTTAAAACAAAAAAAGAATTTTCCAAATCGGTTCAGGCGTCTTGGAGTAATCGGTGAACATACTTAAAGAAAAAGATTCCGACGAATTGAGAATCTCCTCCTTTTTTGCAGTCGGTTAAAAAAGTTTGAAAACTGTAATCTGACTACGAAAAATTGAATGTTACATCCGTCACTGTTCCCATAAAATGTAGTCTATGTCACCTGAGCACTCAATCATCAAAATCGGCTCAGTATCTAGTTTAGGCGTTATGGTGGAAAATACTTAAATAAAAATACTATTACATACATACTTAGCCTGCTCAAATTAAGACCGGAAATCAAAATCCTTAAAATACCTACCTACATAATTTCGAAAAGTAAGAGGTATGTGTTTAAACTGAATTGAGTTACGTGTCTGAAATTCGAACATCATAATATTATTCTCCCATTAATAATTAATCTATACTATTAGTCATACCTACGTACATTACGGCTCCAATTCTGACCAAATTACTTAAAAGGAACATGAGATCCAAAAAAGACCCAATTTTCACGCTTAATAAGCTAAGGAACGTATTCAGACAAAAATATTAAAACCTTAGTTGGCAGAGTTAGTAAAAAATAATATCTCAATTCCCCTATCGTTTATGGACCAAAAGGCTCTTAGCTTCGATAGGTTGGCAGAGTATTAGATAACCCCTTAAAGGTTTGAACGTACACAAAGCGTGACAGCAGATAGCATCGGCAAGTGGCGGTCATGGCAGTGAGAAGTGTTTGTGTGAATGGATTTATGGATAGATGGATGTACAGATGAATGAATGTTTGTTACTCTTTAACGCCACAACGAATGAACCGATTTAGCTGAAAGGGGTTGTTTAATCTTGGGCCAGGTACTTGTACGCTATACCAAAAAATAGTATTAAATCATAGAAATTGAAATAAAATATGCTTTTTTGTAGTATTACATAACTTTTATAAGAGGTACAAATATAAAAATGATAATTGGGTACATCTGTAGAATGGCAACTCCCGGAGTGCATCCATCTGCTTTTGTTGTCTATGTTTGTAATGACGTTATGTCATCTTAATGTCATTTCATTTATCAAACGTCAATTGCTGCTATTTCAAATGTCAATTGCTGTCAATTGTGGTTATTTTTATGTCAAATGTCATCATACTTGTACGCACGTGTCATTGTCAAAAAGAACGCCATGTTGCGCTTTTATTTTGCATTGTACCTCGTAAAAAGGACCTTTTAATGAGAAATAAGAAAAAATAATTACTTTTTCATGACCCCAAGCATTTTGAAAGACTGTACAAAGACAAAGACCTGGCCCAGGCTCCATTATAAATTTGAAACAACCCCTTTGGAATGGAGATAGCTCATACCCAGGATGCACATAGGCTCCCCGGAAAATTAAAGAGTTCCCGCCAAAAACCTTAATCTACGCGGACGAAGTCGCGGGCATCATCTAGTATATTATAAAAAAAAACGCATTGAAACACCACTACAAAGTATAATAGTTATTTGTTATACAAGAGTGCAAAGTTGCTTTTTAACCGCGTGCTCAGTTTTGATGACCGAGCAAGCGAAGGATTCTAAAATTGAATCACGAGCGCAGCGAGTGATTCAAAAATTAGAATCCTGAGCGTTAGCGAGGGAATAAAAAGAGCACGAGTTGAAAAATCTTTGCACTCGAGTGCAACACGTAATTTTTCATCTCCCCATTCAAACAATATGACGTGAAAAGAAAATGGCGCGCGCAAAGCAAATTAAAAAAAAGTACACCAAGAAGGTTCCAAGTCTGAGTTTTTAACAAATTAAAAGAGGTTGTATGATAAATTCGGCACCATGGAGGTAGAAGTAAATAGGTTTAATGATGGTTTGAATTCACAAACTTAGCGCACACGATGTTCTAAATTCAATTTACTTTATCCTCTAGAGGATAAAAACGGCTTTTGCACTTCGATATCGAAGAGCAAAAATACTCTTTCCGAGATGGGGAGATGAAAAATACTTTTAGTTTGTACACGTAAGTTGAAGTAGCGACGCGCATTTGTTTCATCGTTTCTCGCGCATTTGTTTCATCGTTTTTATCCCCGCCCGACTTCAAAATACGTGTAAAAATTAAAATTATTTTCTACTTTGTGGTGGCGCTTCAAGTCTGTTTTTAAAAGAATTTTTATATAATTATTATTATTAAAAGTCCTCATGTGGAAAACAAAACAAAGTCGTTTACCTCGTAAGTAAAACCTAAGTAGGGTAGAATCTCACTGCGACCCTACGTCGTCCAAAGTTCAAAAAGCTTTTAGTGTTCGATAGCGTAGCAGAACGGCCCTCGAGGGTGCTATGGTGCTGTAAAGAGCGAGAAGGGTGCCATGTATCTACTTGTTGTGCATTTTGTAAGTTGGTTAAGTTGTATCTAAGTAACATTACGCCACTTTTTCATCATCATACTAATATTATAAACTAGCAGATGCCCGCGACTTCTGCGCATGGATTTAGTTTTTAAAATCCCTCGGGAACTCCTAAATTTTCCGGGATAAAAAGTAGCCTATGTCACTCTCGTTCCTCAACTATACCCATGCAAAAAATCACGTCAATCCGTTGCTCTGTTGCGGCGTGATTGAAGGACAAACCAACAAACATACACACTTTCGCATTTATAATAATATTAGTGTGATATGATGCAGAAGTGTATTTGACGGCGCAACAGAGCTAGCGATCGACGTGATTTTTTACATGGGTATAGTTTAGAACCTGGAGAGTGACATAGGCTGCTTTTTGTCCCGGAAAATCAAAGGGTTCCCGAGGGATTTTAAAAATGAAATCCACGCGGACGATGCCGCGAGCATCAGCTAGTCCTACTATCCTACTAATATTATAAATGCGAAAAATTTGTGAGGATGGATGGATGGATGTTTGTTACTCTTTAACGCCACAACAAATGAACCATCTCATAGCTCATCAAGATAGCTCATACCAAGGATTGGCACATAGGCTACATTTTATCCCGGAAAATTAAAGAGTTCCCGCGGAAATTAAAAGCCTTAATCCACGCGGAAGAAGTCGCGAGCATCATCTAGTAATAATAATATGTTAGAATTTTCCTATTTCAGTTCTTTTTAAAGCCTATTTTTAGGGTTCCGTACCCAAAGGGTACCAACGGGACCCTATTACTAAGCCTACGCTGTCCGTCCGTCCGTCCGTCCGTCCGTCCGTCTGTCAGCGGGCTGTATCTCGTAAACCGTAATAGATAGACAGATGAAATTTTCACATATTATGTATTTCTATTGCCGCTATAACAACAAATAATAAAAATTAAATTAAATTAAAAAAATTAAATTAAAATATTTCCATGGGTACATGGAAATATTTTTATTTAATTTTTTTAACGGAACCCTAAAAGAGCGAGGCCCGACTCGCAATTGGCCGATTTTTACTGTTGACAAGTGATTGTACAACTTAAAATCGCTTGGACACTTTGAGTAAATATAATAAGTCTAGGCTTGGATACAATGTGTTTATTATTTTATGTAGGTACTAGCTGACCTGGCGAACTTCGTACCGCCATTAAAAGTTGTCTCAACTTATCTATCTAAATAAAACAAAGGGTTAGTTAGTTAGTTATTCTGCAATTGAGGGTGAAGTTTAAATACAACACAGTTACAATTAAGTTTATGGTTTAAGCTTTCTGATAAACAATATTATTAAGATTAATTTATTAAGATTCATGAGATACAGCCCGTTGACAGACCGACAGATGGACAGCAGAGGCTTTGATTGATTGATTGATTTTATTTATTTGCATAAAACAAAATATTACAAGGACAGTACAGTTTGGTGTAAACATAAACTCATTTCAGTTTTTCCGTACACCAATCGCCGTCGACATCGATACGCGGAAAAATTTCTTAAATCTAAAAATTTAAATTTATTACTCAAATCTAAAAATTTGTTTGCAGGAACCTAATAACTATTCATTACAATGATAATAAGGTACATTAAATGTTTATAGTAAGGAACATAGTAGTAAAAATAGCTTAGTAATAGGGTCCCGTTGGCACCCTTTGGATACGGAACCCTAAAAAACATCAACTTCTTTTTTACTTTTTTTCACCTTTTAAACCTTCCTTGGACTTCTATAAATATTTCTCGAGACTAACAAACGTCAATTCATTTTTATATTAAAGATTAAGGCGTACTAGCTTTGGCCCGCGGCTTCTTGCGCGCGGAGTTAGGTTTTTGAAATTCCTGTGGGAATAGGTCTCCTCTCGAATGTGAAGAGTTTTGGCTATAAATAGTCCACCACGTTGCTCGAGTGCTCTTACTTTTTTGCCTTAATAAATTTTAGTAGATACTTAAATAAAAGAAATTATCCCTTAGGTTTTACAGCAAGTTTTACAGCAAGATGCAAACAGTCCACTTGCACTGCCACTTCAGATTCAATAAAACGTCCGCAGAAAATCTCAAATCTATACGTTTCTCGAACGAGCTCTCAATAAATCCACCGTATTTCTCTTTCGGAATACTTTATTTCGTCCAATTTACGTGACACTTTGAGAGGTCGACGTGCCGTGGTTTCAGTTGGTTTGGACAGCCGGGTGATTTGCATGTGAAAGCAAGCCTACCGATGTTTTTAAAAGACGTGCGTGAACGGTTCACTTTGAAGTGATTGAGATAATTTTCGTAAATGCTATGCCATGAGTGAATGCATAATATAAACTGCTGGAATCAATTCCAGTGGGACGGGAAATACAGGCAAAAATATAGTACACAATAATAATTTAAACCTTTACAATACAAGTTTGTGAAGGCAGTTGTTGAGACGGCCCTATGAGGGTGGCATGTTCACCACTATGAACAAATCCTCTGCAAATGCTTAAAGTTAAAAAAAAAATTCAATGGATTAAGAATAGCATTCTCTGCGGAGGCGGCTTCAATCTAGGCGGAGTTTTTGAGAAAGTTTTTATGAAAAATAATGACTATTAAAGTTGAGTTCCACAAACTATTTAATAAGGCTAGCTCAGCGGGCGACACGCCAAATGAATCTCGGGGCAAAGCGATATTTTCGTCTTCGTAAAAACTTCCGGGTCACTTTACATTTATACTATGTAAAATGCGAAAGTGTGTTTGTTGGTTTGTCCTTCAATCACGCCGCAACAGAGCTACGGATCGATGAGATTTTTTGCATGGATATAGTCGAGGACCTGGAGAGTGACATAGGCTATTTTTTATCCCGGAAAATCAAAAGAGTTCCCTAGGGATTTTAAAAACTAAATCGCGGGCATCAGCTAGTTTGCTAATAATTAAAAACAAATAAAGAAACAGTAGGCCCAGGCATACATTTTCGCCGCGCCGTAGAGAGGTAAGTAACCATAGTAACCATCCGTCTTACGCTTTTTCGATCAGGTCACGTGTCCTGACGCGAGTTTAAGATTTTATACCCATTACAGAAAAAGTGCTCAACGCCGCTAAAGAAGTTTTCACTTCAATTATATCTTATCTTAGGTACTCGTAGTAAAACTTTATATCATTTTATATTTCTAGACGGCTAAGACGTTTACAGAACGGTCTTAAAAAAAAGTATGAAAGGAGCTTCTTACACCACGCTTCCGTGCTTACAAATGGTGTGCTGTATTTTAAATGAGCTATTTCCCGCTGCTCCCTATCAGCTTTATTCCTAGGACACCGGCTCGCTTGTCGCTCGAGTGAATGTACAAAGAGTGTCACTACACAAAAACGGGGTTCTTTTTAAGTTGACAAACTTGCCTGTCCACTTCTTTAACTTTAATTTTTCTCTTTGAAATAAATCACCCCGACATTCTGAAGAACTCGAAATGTCTTTAAGGAAAACATCTTAAAGCTGGTCACGCACGGCGCAGGTAGCCCACGCAACTCCCGAGTGGAGAAATTAGTTAATTATTATTATTTGTATGGATTCAAATAAATGTTTGAGGAAAATGAAATGCAACAGTGAAGAAAGTATCGAAATTTCGGTATCAAAAATTTATTGGACTAACGCGCTCGGCGGACTGTAACATGTAACGTGACGTCATAATAAATAAATAAATAAACATTTATTTATTTACTTATTACATAAACAGCTTTTAAAAAAAATATATACGTCACACTTCACAACGCTAACCTAAGTTTATTTTGATGATGATTTCTCAAAATATTTTCACTCAAACACTACCTGGGACTGCATATTATAAAATCAACAATGAAACTTTTCCATGGGGATGTAATAAAGAGCATCAAGCAAAAGTACCCTTCATGAAGCACGTTAACGCCACTAATATAAATTTTTAATTTAACAATAATTCAAAATAAACAATAGCCATCCTCCACAAACTATTTGGATTATGGGAAGATAATATCATATTAATATTATAAATGCGAAAGTGTGTTTGTTTGTTGGTTTTTCCTTCAATCACACCGCAACAGAGCTACGGAT